>VWZO01000167.1:0-14170 GCA_013396975.1 Bucco capensis | reverse complement strand
CATGGGTTGAGGTAAAGGCAGTTTAATAGATAAAACAAAAACTGTGCCTGCAAGCAGTGGTTACTTGGGAATACAGGTGTCATAGCTCTTAACATACCTCATTCCTCCTTCTTTCGCCAGCATTTATTGCTTAGTACAATGTCAACAATCACAGGATCACCACAGAATAGTTTGGCTCGAAAGGGATCTTTCACAGCATTAGATTGCTCAAAACCAATCCAGCCTGACCTTGAATACTTCCACTGAGACAGCAGCCAGTTCCAGTGGCTCAACACTCTCACAGTAAATATTTTCTCCCTAATACCTAACCTAAATCTAACCTCTTTCATTTTAAAACCATTATTCCTTGTTCTATCACTACATTCCCTGATAAAGAGTTCCTCTCCAACTTTCCTGCAAGCTCCATTTGTGTACTAGAAGGTTGCTATAAAATCTACCTGGAGTCTTCTCCAGGTTAAACAACCCAACTCTTCCATCCTGTCCTCACAGGGAAGATGTTTCAGTTGCCCAGTCACCTTTGTGGCTCTCCTCTGGACCTGTTTCAACAGGTCTATCCTTCCTACACTGGAGGCCCCAGATCTGAACACAGCGCTACAGATGAGGTCTCAGGAGGGTGGAATAGAGGGGCAGAATCACCTCCCTTTGTCTTCTGGCCACGTTGCTAAGGGTGCAGCCCAGGGTACAATTGGCTTTCTGGGGTGTGGGTGCACATTGCCAGCTCATGTCTATCTTTTCATCCACCAGTATTCTCAAGTTGTTTCCCAAATGGCTGCTTTCAGTCCACTCATTGCCCAACCTGTATCCATGTGTGGTATTGTCCAGACTGAGGTGCACTCGGCCTTGTTGAACCTCATGAGGTTCACACGGGCCCACCTCTCTAGCCTCTCTGCCCTGTCATGTGGTATGGGACATCTCTACCACCAGTTTGGGTCAGCTGTGTCCCCTCCCAGCTACTATTGGCAGGACAGGATGAGAAACACAGAAGGCCTTGACATTTGGCATGCACTTTTCCACAACAGCTAGAAGATCCATGTGTTGTCAACGGTATTATTGTCACAAATCCAGAACATAACACCACAGGAGCTGCTATGAAGAAAATTATCCCAGCCAAAAAACAATGCAGCTATGAAACACAGTCCTTCATGGATGCAAAACACTCTATACCTGATGGGCTTTAAAATAATTTCCTTTCCCCATCCCCAAAAAACAGAACTGCCTGTCACCTTTTTCTAAGACAAACTTTCATGCTAAATAATATAGTTTAGTTTGAAATCCGAGATAGAAAAACCAAGACAAAACAAAAACAAACAAAAACAACAACATAACAACCCAAGTCTATTTAAATAGTCTTCCAAGTATAAAAAAATTTACAAGATTGACACCAAAGCCAATTTAAAACTTAGGCACATTATTGTAGTGGAGCAAAACCAGCGAGTCGAGAATCTTAAGTTCTTCATTTTCTTTGTTTTTCACATCAGAGTGGCTCAAATGATTGATTTTGGGTTTGTTATTCATCTAACACAACAAATCAAAAGTAAATTCTTTTTTATTTCTGTTTGTTTGTTTCTAGAGTGATACAGTAAAATTAAATAAACTCACAAAACTGTTGGAGATATATCACTTTATGCCATATAGTCAACAGTTATTTCACTCTTTTGAAATATGGAGGACACAAAACCAAATACTCCCTATTTGATACAATGTACTGAACCTTCAACTTACAGAATAATCTGTGTTCAAATTCAATAAATATCTGTAAGTTGTTACAGAAACAAAACAAATGTAACCAGTTAAGATGCAATCTTCTGTGTATAAATCTAAAGCTATACCTGTTACACAGCTTTAAGCATGTTATATTTCACTCACCAAAAAATTATGAGCCTTAGGAGAGAAGTAACTGGATAAAATTCAACAATTTCTCAAATATAGAATCATCTCAGATAAAACAGACCTTCGGCCTAATATAAGATGTCAAAATCTACTTATCTAGGTTCTTGTATTGACATTGAAAAAAAATTCCCACCACTAGATAGGAATACAAAATAAGTCAGATTCTGCTCAAGAACTGTTTTTCTCTATTAACTGTAAAGAGAGGTTTGGTAACTAAGTCAGTGTTCACACCTATACCACAGATGATACAGATGGGTGAAATAAGCTCCATCCTGGGAGTCTGAGTAGACTTGCAGGCAAAGAAATCTCTTACTTACTTTAATTCCTCCTAGAGAAAAACATCTTTTCTGAAAAATCCTTTGTTCGTCTTCTCTATTGAATACATGACCAAAAATATGTTTTCATGTGGAATATAGTCCACTGTGTATCTCAACCATGTGCCTGGCAGCAGAAATGCGTGAAGAGAAATTCTGTCCTTTTGTCTGCAGAAACGATTATATCATACAGGAAAACAAAATTTTCTGTAAATCAACAGGACAGGAGGTAGTTTACTATATACATTTTGTTACAGACATACTCATCCGTTTACTCTTCAAATTTCCATGGCAAACCTGCACCATACTCTTGTTTCATGCAAGTTATTTTACCTACTGAAAGAGGAGCAGTAGAATCCTGGAACATCTGAAAACAGGAATGCATTTTTTTAGATACAGATCATCAAGGTCAACATAGTATTTGGGACTACTGAAGAACATTCCGATCAGTCAAGTGATTCTGTTCAGTATAAATGATACTACAATACTTTTTCATAGACCTTTCTATGAACTATACTGAAATTTTCTTGGAAACCTGCATAGTATCATGGATCTAATTACAGAGGAAGCACAGTCTGAAAATCCCTTGTGGTCTGCTGTGGCCCCTGGTGTGATAACTGAGCCAACAGCAGAGGGAGCATTAAACTCATTGCCCACGGGAAAGTGTGGGGAGTGATACCCATGTTCCTATAATCCTTGGATGGGTAGGATGAGCTCATTAGCCTTCTGGCAGTCATCCTAGGAGAAGGACAACTCTGATTCCAAACCCGGGCAGATGGAGCTCGTTTAGCCCTGTGAGGCCTTCCATCTAAGAGGTTAAACCTCTGTCCTAAGGACCTCGCTGCCAGCGTCCAATCTTGCTAGGCCCTGGCAGAGGAACCTTAGGACTAAAGGGTGGGTCCAGCTCTGCACATGCTGTGTCTCACCTAAAAAAAATCCATTGCTCAGGCTCGAGGGTGCTATCTGCTATCCTCTTTTTATCAGTGCACTTGGAAAAGGCGCTGAGGAGGAGTGTGGATGGAGCCCTCCCTGGATCTTCATTCACAAAGCCTAGCCATGACAACGAATTACAGAGGGGTTTATTTGAGATTAATTTTTTGCAGAATATATAGATGTTTAACATGTATGAATCTTCGTAGAAAAAGCCCCAGATCCCAAACAGAAGAAAACCAAAATAAAACTTTAACAAACTTCAGGTGCCTGTCTCTACAATTTCACTCCAGAAACATCATTTCAACTGCCATCTAACAGAGATTCAGCTTGGTAAATCCAGTTTTGATATGAAAATACTTGGCTGGAAAATGTTTTTTTTGTTGGCTTTCATTGTTTGGTGAGGACGATGTCCCATTGTCACTCTGGAAATTGTTTGGTTTAGTCCTTGGGATTCAGGTGTTCAAATTCTCACTTCCACCAATGTGAGAGAATTTAATACATCATCTTTCAGTTTTGGCCAACTGGATCAGCTCCAGCCTTGGTGAAATGTGCCTACTCTGCAGAAAGAGACTGAGATACAGTGGATACCACCAGTATGGGTGAGAGATTATCTCTGTAGAGATAATACATGTGCATACATGTGCACATGTACGTCCACATGTGCTTGGAAATGTATACTAAAAACAAACAAACAAACAAACAAAAAATCAGAAAAAATTCATATTTGTTCTACCATGGAGCTATAGACTTCATGGTAAAAAGGTAGCTCTGATCTGACTTACTCTGATATCATTTGCTTAATTAAGCCATTCAAAATCAATTATGCCATTTCCACACCAATCATGCCCAAAGTAACTGTTTAATTCCATCCATCCTCGGGATGGATGGATTTTTCCATGATGGACCGTAATATGACCTTGACATCCATCATGGATATTAAGGTCACATCTATGCATAAGTAGCATGATTTTCATACTTCACTTTAATTTCAGTTTAAAATACGCCACATATATTCTTAGGCACTCTCCTGGTTAATCCACTTGTTGATGGGTGTCTGATGACAACAGTATTTAGTCTATTCACTATTCTCTAGTGAATAGAAAAAATCAAACTAACAAAACCATGGTTTATTTCCAATTATTAAAGCAGAAGAAAATACCTGTTTAAGAAAAACTCTAAAATCATGGTTTTGAAATAAAACACCTAAAATAAGTGATCCTGGCTAAAACAAAGACAACTTTTTAGGCTGCTTAGAAAATGAGTTAGAAATCTGACTGAAGGCATCTGAAATTCTTAGAAAATACTGGCTTCAGCCCTCAGATGAGGTTTTGAGACAGAGTGATGGATGAAAAAACAGAACCAGCAGCTATGAAGGATTTTGGGTTTTTTCAGTGCTAAGCAACATTTGCTTGGTTCTCTTCCTGTGCTATAAAGGAGTTAACTGCTTTGTGAATAAACTCCACACTAACAAAGACTTCAGAAGGAAATTTTCTCATTCTTCCTTTCCTCCATTTCTTTTTTTTTTTTCAATAAAATGCCACTGTGTAGTTCAGATTAATTGAGTTAAAACACAAGATACAATATTGCTTCAGTGTCCCTATTAATTTAGCTAAGAAAAGCATTCAACACAGAAATATGTCACTTTTTTTCTGCTGATATTTACATCCCTTGAAAGAATTTTTCTTCCTCCCTTCCCACAAAAACAGTACACGTCTTTGTAAATATAAGTTGAGATAGTAGTTGTATACACCACTGTTTCTTTAGGATTTTAATTTTTTTTAAATCTCACATTATTATAAGGAATAAGAATATTTATGGTCATACAGTATAAGTGAGTTGTTGAAAAATGTTAGCTACAAATATTCCACAAACTCCGGTGATTTTCATCATGTCTTTTGTTTAAACCTTACAACTAATGTAAGAGAATGTACATGTTCCTCTGAGATTTTTCATAGAGAAACAAGTAAGCTTTTCTAGAAAATATATGATTAAATTTCATTCACAATTTTCTATTAAAAAATATTTAACCAAACAACTAAAGTCTTTTGGTTATTAAATGCCTGTAAAGGAAACATAGCTTTATATGTTGAATATGCTGTAGCTAGTTTCTATAACAGGTAAGAAGATCTCAAGACCATTTAATAACTTACAGAAATTTTACGCATTTGTACTTTCACTTTCCTCATTCTCAAGTTCTCTGATGTAGTTTTAGGACAGGAGAAACCTTTAACAGTACAGGATAGAGAAAGACAACTGAAAATCACTGGATTTTTGAATATGTAATTTAAAAGTATGGCCTTAATAGTTATATTCATGATTCATTTATCACTTTATAAATATACATTCCAGTAGAAGAAATTACTATGTTTACAAAGATAAGTAATGAATAGTGAAACCAAATATTTTTTCACTTTTTCTGCAAATATCTTTGCTTGCTGAATAAATACTTTGTGCTAGTATTCTCTTTCCCTAAGCAAGTGTAACTAATAGAGTTAATAATTTGGACATTCCATGTCCAGTACACAAGTTAGCTCAAACAAAACCCTAAAACATTGCAGAGGGCAGAGACATTCTGAGTGTGAAATCAGAAAGCCTGAAAGTTTTATAATTCTACTTAATAATTCAATTCCCAAAATGGCAACATCCCCTAAAGTNGACCTTTCTATTTCAATGAAAACAGAAACAAATTGGGACACAGAAGGTACCAGAGACCTGCAGTCTTGCAAATATAAAAACAATACTTTACAATTTGCAATTATTCTTGCTGAAATCCTCATGATAGCTCTAGGCAGCCACGTTCATTTTTCCTTATTGTTCACCTGATCATTTCCATGAACACTAAAGCTGTTGCTCTTTGGGTTAGCAACATGGACTGCAGAGAGTGTTTGACTTTCATTACTGTCAGCAGTTATCTCAGATTCAGGTTTGCAGTGCAAATAGAGGAGACTACAAATTCATTTTTATAAACTTTCTGAATCAGTTACTTAATATTCTCTTTCACTGAACTTCTTAGAGATAATTTTTTTTAAAGTAATTGCAAACAGACAAAGATCTAGAGAATCTGTTTTATTTTAAAAATACAAGATTGTGGGACATTTTTCAATAGCTATGTGTTTTTATACAGGAAAGTGGCTATACATATAATAGATTTTTCCCACTGTTGTAGAATGGAATTTAGAATGGTAAATTGAGTAGGCTTTTTGTAGATAATTAGGTAATCTCACATGAATTAGACTAGAAAAAAAAAGGAAGGAAGCATTGCACTGATATAACCCAAATAACCTCAAATTAATAGGAAAGAAAATTAATGACTTGTAATACGCCATTATTGTAGCAACCAGTGAAGAACATTCAAGAAATAAATGTACTGAATAACTGACTCAAATACAAGAAAAAAACAATGATTTCTGAAAGCTTGTAGTGTAATTGAAGATGCCATAGAATATTTCATTATGTAAAGTCTCCAAAAGAAAGATTCATTTAAAGATTATAGTAAATTCAGAGAAGTTTGCTATGGTTTGTTTACAATTCAGAAGGGAATAAGTCTGCAGAGACTATTAAGATAATTCCTTACTGTCAAGAACTAATGTATATATGAAGGTTTTTCAGTCACCAGGATTTTCAGTTAAGCTTGTTGGGAAAGTGCATCTCACTGGACCAAAACGAGCAGCTTACAAGACATCTTTCTTAAGCACTAGCCCATTGACCAAGCTTGCACACTAAGTGCAGATATCACCCAAGACTGGATGTGGTCTCCACTTTGTCCTCACTGATCTTAAGTATAGTCTTAAAGAGACTGCCTAGACTGACCATCAGAGACTGTGCTATAACAAGCATCAAAAAAAGAACTTCTTATAGTAACAGAAATACCCAACACTGATTAAGGCCAATGATATATTATTGAGAAAGGTGTTGCCCTCGAGGACAATACAAAGAGATTTGACATATAGACATAACTCTTCAGACCTGATAGTAAGAGCAATCTCCCCTTCTCCAGTTTATCATATAGACATCACGAAAAGGAGATAAAACACTAATCAAACCTACCCCCAAGAAACAACAACCATGAGTCTTAGAAGAATTGGTGTGAAATAATCAGCACTGAGTCATCATGAGGTTGCAGAATCTAATACACCGAATTTGTCTGAGACCACACCAACTGTTTGCATTGGTTCATCCAGGGAGAATAAGCCAGTAAAGCTGAAAATAGAAATTTTGCCAAGTACTGGTCCTTTGACACACTTGATCTTCCCTCCACTTTCCCCTTGCCTCAAAAATTCAAATGCCAACCCATGGTAAAACTAAGGAACTTGATGCAGAAATTGGGACAGGCAGTACAATAATGAAAAGCTGTGTCACTATTCTTTTGCAAGTAAGTTTATATGTTAGAGCAAGTAGAAATCAATATTTCTCTATTTATGTATCAGTAGAACCTGTTCTCTCTTGAGAAGTGCATTGCTGCCACAGAGACAAATTAAGACTGCAGAAACCCACGAAGAGGTAGAAGTTGAACACTACTTATTTATGGATAAAGCCCAAATTTTTACAATGGTTAAGATGCAGCAATACATTCTGCAGAAATGCATATGAATGTATATGTGACCTGAAAGCATACATGATTATTAAATCTTCACACTAACATTGAAATAATTTATATTCTGCCCTAATACAAACAAGTATAAATATGTAAAATTAAGCCACACAAGGCACAGACTGACTCAGGCACTGGTAACCTGATTGTCCACATCATGCAGCTTCTATCACACTCCCTGGCATAATATTGGTTCATGACAACCAGCACTACCAGGCATGATTTTAAAGGCATGTATCGCCAGGGACCAGAGGATGAGATTTCAGGGTAGAATGAAACACATAACAGAGAGAAAATCTAAACTCACCTTTTTTTTTTAATCCAGCCTCTATAATAGAAATTTCTGTATGCAGAAAACAGTATAGTTTTGTCAATTAATCAACATATCTTTCCTTTTAAAGTCCACTTAATTATACAATAACAGCAGGATATTTTACCCCATGTGGTAATATGAAGTTCCAGACCTTGAGTCTTTGTGAGATGAATATGGAAACTAAGGTTTTCAAAGTATGCTGTGAGCCTGAGAATAGAAAAAACTGTCCAGGAGGAGCTGAGAGACAGGGAGACAAAGGCAGATGGCTAAGTTTCCATCAGTGGCCTTACCTGTTGTAAAGAGGTAACAGACAACTAACAGCATTAACTGGGAAGTGCCACACCTGAGTAGTGAATTTTTTGGGATGTGAGACTGAAGACCTCATAATTGGCTAGAAAGCACTATCAGTATTGTGGAAAGGCTCTTTTTCCATCTCTAACTTATTTCGTTCTTAATAAGCAGAATTGCTTCTCCAATATAGTGTTTCTCAGTTCCTTAACTTTGGTTCATACAGCAGGAAGTTTATTTTCCTTTAACAAAGTACATTTTGAGTAGAAGTCTGGCTTCTGCAAGCCTATCCTACAGGAATAAAGTCTGAAATTCATGTGAGGCATTCCTTAAAATTGTGTTAGAGAAGTGGCAGCATGCTTCAATAAGCTTTGACAAAATCACAGGGAAAAGTAAACACAATAAATGATTTTTGGACAAGACAGGGCAGCAATTTTTAGCAGTGTTAGTAAAAAAGAGGATACATCAAGGGAAAAAGTTACTTTAGTTACTTTAGAACCATTCTTCCTCCCTCCTTTTTTTATTTATTTTTTTTCCTGGAAGAAGTTTAAAGATTCCACAGTGTACAATTTTTCCATGAAACAGTGAACTATGTTCTGAATGAATTCAACTTTAAAAGGCAAGGGGCTATTCCTATTTTGAATGGAAATGCTTATAACTTTCCTGCAATACTGCCTCATGTCATTGCTTATTGCTGTTCATTATAAAATAAGGTTTATTAAAAGAATATAGACTATTGTGAAGAATAATATACAAAATAACTGATATAGAATTCCATTGATTTGTGTTAGGTTTTGTTGATCTCTATTATCATTATTTTAAATGTAAAAATCAGGAGTATTTACATTCCACTGTAATTACACACAAAAAAGACTGTTCTTTTCTAACATGCATTCTGAAAACCTTGGCATTACATGCTGTCTTCTTTCAGATATCACTTACACCAAAGCTAACTAAAAAAACCAGCAAAGGTAAGACTGTAGAAATAAATAATTAATTTTTTACATTTTCCCATTTCTCTGCATAAATTTGTTGTTATTGAGATGTACTTGATAGTTTGCCCAAAATGTCTGTTTGGAGCAACAACCTGATAAAACTTTTCGGAGTGGTTACTCTTCTTATAAAACGTGTGGACATTTGTTCTGTGTTTTTTCTGTGACCTTCCTGACTGTTAGAAGAGGAATTAAGCTAAACTGTATAGAAGCTTACCATTTCATTTTGTGTTTGTAGGAAATAATGTAGCAACAACATAGCAAATGTGATGCCTGGTAGGATGGGAAGGTGATTTTTATTTTGGAAGGAGACTGATTTCATTCACGTACACTCCTACTCCCACTTCAACGTGATCACAGGCACCATGACATGTCTGTGCCCATCTGGTGAATGATCCTCATGGCTCCTGCAGTCACATTTAGATATTTCTTTTCCATCCTTACAGAGCTAAAAGCCATCAGTCCACCCTTTCTTTCTCTCCCCACCTTGGTTTTCTGGGAAGTAATGTATAGAGCTACCTGTGAATATCTCAATGGTTTTCCGCTATTCCCTCATGTAATATAGTGAATACAAAATTGCAGTCTTCAGACCTTTGGATTCTTCTTGATTATTCCAGAAGTACAAGGAAAACTAGAACATAGATATTCTTCATCTGTATGTATACATTCATAGGGCAGTCTGCAGCTTGACACCTAAAGAAATTAAATCAAATATCCAAAAACTGTCTTAAAAATGCTGTCCCAAAGAAGCCAAAACGGCCTAAAAAATCATACCAGCTTTCGCATGATTTTCCTCATTTTTATTTATATAGCCTACCATCATTGGTCCAGGTCCTTACAGCTGCAAGTGTCTGACTGCTCCTTGGAAGGATATTACATCTGTTAAGAGCATGAAATAGCAGGGTTTATTTGAAGTCACTACCCATAATTGTCATCTTAACCTTATTGATAATTTTGTTGTGCAGTTAAGTCCATTACAAATAAGTGAACTTGCATCCAAACTCTGCTTGACCTGTATATTCTCCTTGTCTTCAAATAATGATACCACCAGTTACTCCTGAGCAACTCCTTATCTGCCAGAAGGTAAGTAGGAAAATTAATTCAGCGTAGTCTGCAGAGGCCAGGAAAAGTGTGAAGGAATGATAAAATGAAGCAGAAAAAGCAGACTTCTCATGCCTGCGAGAAGTCTGGGGTAAGTTATCTATAAAATAGTAAAGATGAGATCTTGCAAGAGTTGTCTGATACCAGTTGCATGCTGTACTTAAGTTTAAAATGGAAAACATACACTGAACTGGGAGGGAAGAAGAACAGAGAAAAAAAAAAGAGCAAAATAGATGTCAATCATAGGATTGGGTTTTTACTGTTCCTTTGCAGGAACTTTGAATACATTTCATCATATTCCCCAGAAGATGAATGTATACCACACTAGTCTGCTTCTTTGACTGTGCTGACCGTGGTGGTCTCCAGCAAATCATATCCAGCTCAGGCTTTTCAATAAGACTGAAGCCCACAGATTTGCCAGTCAAAATATGTATGAATGTGCATTACTGCCCCCGACTGGCTTTACTGCCTACAAGCCTGTGTAGGTACACCAGAAACTTCTACCATACAGCTACACTATCAGCAGGACACATACATAGCCCCTTGCTTATGATGATAAGCTCATGGAATAGAGATCACTTTGTTGTAAAAAAGTCAATCACTGCATGTCAAAAGTAACTAGTAAGACACTCACTACACTGAACATACAGATACCCTTTGGAGTAGTCATGCTTTGGAGTATAACTTGGAATCAGTTAAGATATCGATAGAAGCAGAAGCAGTCAGTTGATGATGATGTAGACTAACAATTTATTTTCAGCTTTTGTCAAGTTTTATAGCTGTTTGAAGCTTCAGTAGGCAAGCATTGTCTATGTTTATAGGTGCTTTATGTGTTATTTCGCTATTAATTGGTTTATAAAAATACTATCAACATCTGAGTTGTGTGATGTCCGTGTTGTATCACATTATCTTTACTCTTCAACACAGGGAAATTCTTGCTTTCAGAATGTTTATATCTTTCACTGATCTGAAGAAAGAGTGAATATGTCAATTTTCACATACTTCTACACTTCTTGAATTCTGCCTCATTGTATTTGATATAAACTTTTTATTTCCAAAACACGCTTTCTTTCTCCTTCTCCTGCTTCAGACTCTGTATTAGAGAGTGTGCTCATTTCACTTTAATTCTTCTGATCTGTAAATAATTTTACACAGCTATAATAAAATAGAAATGTCAGTTTGGGGAAAAGAAATAATCATTTTATATCCCAGAGCCTTTACTGCTACAATCACACTGCCCCAAAAATTAACTGAGCAGAAAAAATTACAGAGATGAAATTATGTATCTGAAGAGACTAGGTAATTTTAATAATTTTAGGACATTTTACTGTAAGACATTTCTTCTGGATAACAGGACAGGTGATTAAAAATTAGTGCAGAATTTTGTTCTTCTAATTTTTAAATTATACAGCAGTTGGTGGGGATAGAGGGTAACAAGTAGAAAAATACTGTGTATGAAATGTACTGTGAAGTTTTGCATGCTTATGAAATTAATTGACAAAATTTCCTGAAAGGCTATGGAAGCAGATATGGATAACAATGTCATGGTGTTTCTTTGGCATTTTGGTACACAGCCTATGAAGAAATCAACATGGGTGTAGATATATGTCTTTATTTTTCTACCTTTTGCAATCACACCTGCATTTTTGACTTGTTTAGAGGTATCTAAAAAGTGGTTGTCATTGTGCCTTAGAGAGGAGACTAAGAAAAAGTTGAGCTGCCAGGTGTGCTTGACAAACAGCTCAGCCTTGAAAAAGAAACTGCTTACAATATGTTCCAATCATTAACTCTCTGACATTTCAGATGTGATCTCTTCTAGAGATGAGACCTGCAGGCACCAAAGTAGCATCTCAAACACTGCAGACTGCATAGCCTGCCTTCTAAGTGAAGCAGTGGCAGAAAGAAACCTTAAGTAGCATCAAATAACACTTGTCTCAGCTTTCTGTGAGCATGAGAGAAGTAGTTTGTCTTTGCTGCAGGCATTAATAACAACACAAGAAAGCCATTATCCCCTCAGTGCATTAAACAGGTATATAAAGAATGGCATACCTAAGACTTTCTGGCTCAGTGGACTCTCAGAAACCACTGGACTGATGTTGCACAGACACCAGTACCAACTGTCAGAGCTGAGAGAAAGATAGCCAGAAACACTATTTAGCATGNGGTCGTGGCTCCAAATCTTGTGGAGTTTGAGAGACACTTGGAAAATGCCCTTAGTCACCTCGTGTGATCTTGGGGTTTTTGTACTATGCCTAATGGAGTTGGACTTTATGATCCTTGTGGATCCCTTCCAACTCGGGTTGTTCTATGATTCTATGATCATTATGCAGCTTCGTTAGCTGAAATATGTTCAATTTACATTGTAAGTGACAACTGTGCTGAACAAACATGCACTTTTGAAAGTATAATGAATTTATTTGAAAATATGCTTTAAGTAGCTTAAATTCACTTTCCCTGTGCAGCACAACTGTAATAGTGACAGCATAGCTCAGAGTGCTAAATTAACAACTAATTATCCTGCAACTTATAAGGAGAGTGTCCTGAATCCATCAAAAGGCCCCTACGGTATTCCTGGTTTACTACTGATTAATAAAATCTGGGTATATTTTAAGGCTTTTCTCTTCTATTTATAGGTCCTTCCAATTATCTTAAGCTGGAAAAAATAAGGAAGACTAGAATAACAAGATACAAGCTAAAAGCACATGAAAATCTTATGCTAATGAAAAAAAAATCTACTTCTGGAAAAGTAAGTCTCTCCTTCAAAATGCTAATTGGCAATGTAAAAAAAAAAGATAATTTATTTCACCCCCCCCCAAAAAAAAAGACTGAATTGACATTACTATGTTAATTTATACAATTAAAAATGGTTAAATATGCATTCACAGGACTCAGGGTTAACAGGTAGGGGTTGTATTCCACAGTCAGGTGGAAGCTTGACAGTCTCGATTCAAGGTTATTTTATACAGGATTTGTACATAATTGTCTATCCCTTAAACCAAATTTACTTTTGAGGCTGTTTTCCTTGGCTAAAATGGGAGAGAAAATGTCACTAGTCTGCTGGTAATGTAATTGCATTAATTTACCAAAAAGCCAGGACTAATATACAAGCAAACAAAATGGCACTTCTGCATGGGGGACTCAGGCTCTTGTTTCTAATATATTGACAAATACTTATTTTTTAAAAAAAGTATTGTTTATTACTACTGCCTGTGGAAGCTGTATGGACAGTGAATCTTGTCTTTATCAGTTCCTAAGGATTTTGTTCTTTGGATGACTTAATCTATATTCCTTAAAAATGAGTTTGAAGCCCATACAAATGAATCAGGTAAGCTCCCAATAGCCACCTTTACTAAACAAAGACAATATGAAAAGCTTCCTAATATAAATGCTCAGATGTTGGATTTCGAAGACTTCTGAAACAAAATAATTTGGGACTCAGTAAAAAATTTGCAACTAAATAGGGACTTGTAACTCTTCTTCTGTTTTACATGTTAATGACAGTTTCTGGATCGTTTCTTGCTTCCAAAATATAGGCACTGCAGTTCAGAAAGAGATGCATCAATGAAAAACTGTAAGCTGCTTACGGCAATTTCTGTTCCATTTGTAACTGATGATTACAAGTAAACAAAAATTCCTACTTCACTAGGGATGGAAAGCAAAGTCTGGGTATTTAGCTATTTCTGTCTTTGTCCTGTTACATTTTCTGTATCTGGAATCCAATGCTTGTGTTCTTTTAGCTATTTTCTAA
>VWZO01000155.1:437888-483771 GCA_013396975.1 Bucco capensis | reverse complement strand
GAGAGGAGGAGGCCAAGAGGCTCGGAGGGAGTAGGGGGAAAAATCAAACCTAAGTATCTGACAGAACTTTGAGAAAGATTTGTTTATGGAGTTAGAAAATGGGACAGTAAGGACAAAATTACTTTCTAGGATGAGTAGAGTATGAATAGGATTGTTTTTTCTCTGCATACTTGGAATATACACAGACTAGACCAGTGTAACTTGGCCTGAACAGTGCAGGATGTTTGCAATCCAATTGTTTGCCTTCATTTCCATCTCAGAGGGGACGAAAAAAAAACCCCACAATCTCAATTTTTGTGTGTGTTTATACACACAAACTACCCAGAGCACTTCATTGGGCTTGACACAGCTATAACAAGCCAATAAAGAGTTTGAATGTGGGGCCTATTTCACAATAAATCCTTAGTAGCTTGTTGTAAAGAGTTTATAGAAACATGGGAACAGAGACTTGTTGCTCCCATCAATACTTCCATTTTTGCTCCAACAAAACATACTCTTGAGGATATTTTCTTGCCTTGTTTAAGGTTTTTTTCTTAAAGCCAAAGCACATATCTATTCCCCTAATAATTATCTCTTTATTTCCACTCCAAATTGGGCAAATCTTCATCCTGTATTTAGGTAGTTATGGTCTCTTTTTGACTTGGAGTAGAAAGGAACAGCTACAGAGGCTCTTGTGAGGAGCTCTTTTGAGGTAGGTGAATCCAAGTTCATAGGTGAGGTAATGTAGGTCTTGGGAAGCTGAGCATGAAGTAAATCAGCAGATGCATTTTGGCAGTGCTGTAAAGTCAAATCTTTGTCAACAAACACTAATTATCCCTTTCTGACAGGGAGCACAACCAAACTCTGCATCCTTTTTAGGATGCTAGGCTTCCTGTAAGCTGCTTTTAGTGAATAATCCAGTGTAGGCATTTATTAACCTATAAATACATTGATATACATATATATATACATCTTGATGACATTTAGGTGTTTTATTAACCACAATAAATGCCAGAGCAAATTGAATTAAGCAAGCTTGTAATGTGCTTTACTACCAGTTTTTACCTTTTTTGCTGAGCTGGAAATGATCCTGCTTTATTTCAGGAATAAATCTATTGGAAGACTCCAGGAGTCATAATTTTTTTCCCCCTTCTTGTTGCTTGAAGCTTTGTCCTTTTTTTTTGGTGATGGCTGAGTTTTAACAGCTTCACCTAGGTCTTGTTTGTTCTCTTTGATTCTGTAGAGATTTGATTTGAGAGTAAAGTTTTCTAGGGGTCTGAGGTTCTCCCAGGCTGTTTTGTTATTTGGGAATAGTTGGAGCTAGTTTAACTTGCATAAACTAATTTATCTGCTATTGGATGGAGATGGGAGATTGGACAAGGGGTGGGCATGATGAGTAATTAATTACTTCTGATTCCAGCATAATTTCTCTCTTGCAGTCAGGAAATGATGAAACCAAACAGGTTGTGTGATCTGACCCATAAAATGTGTCCTAGGACAGCTTGATGTGCACTGCACAGGAGCTCAGTTTGGAATAAATATCCCATTTAGAGGGATCCAGACATCTCCAAAGTGTCACTTGTCTCCAAGCAATGTTCTCTACTTATTTAGGGCATTTCTATAGTAAAACAGACAAGTGTAGCTCCAGAAAGAAGTGTGGAAGGTGCTTTTAGGGTTATTCCAGCCAAGGGAGCTGGTGATGGTGGTAGAGCAGAGCCAGGCATGGCCCATGCTGTTGTGGTGAGGACCTGGAGAAGCTGGTGGTGACATTTTACCTCCACTCCTGAGGAGGTTTGTGTAGCAGGAAGGTTTGAGTGTGGATGGTTATCTAATGAAACTTCAGGAGTCACCTCCATGTGGGCAGATGCAGAAGATGTATGGATGTGAGAAGGTGGAAGTAGCCTTGGGGTGATCTGAGGGTGCATGATCAAACAATGGTTGCTTACTCTCACCACATGTAGACAGTGATGAGATTGCAGATGGTGATTCCTTCCCGAGCCATGGGCACTGAACTTCCAGACATCACAGAATGGTTAAAGTCAGAAGGGATCATCAGAGGTCATCTAGCCCAACCTCCCTGCTCTAGCAGGATCCCTTAGAGCACAGCACTCAGGATGACATCCAGACTGCTTTTAAATCCCTCTAGAGAAGGAAACTCCACAACCTCTGTGAGCAACCTGGGCCAGTGCTCTGGCACCCTCCCAGCCAAGATGCTTTCTCATGTTTAGCTTGGAACTTGCTTTGGTGCAGTTTCTATCTCCCCACGAGGGTGGTGGAACACTGGCCCAGGTTGCCCAGGGAGGTGGTTGAGTTGCCATCCCTGGAGGCATTGCAGGTGAGGCTTGCCAGGGCTCTGGGCAAGCTGCTCTAGTTGGGGATGTCCCTGCCCACTGCAGGGGGGTTGGACTAGATGAGCTCCAGAGCTCCCATCCAACCCAAACCACTCTAGGATTCTATGAAATAAGCAGCAGAAACCCCTCCCTTCCTTGTAGGGCTGTAACTCACCTGGAGGCATGTCGGAATCCAGGTGGAAGCCCTTTGGAGCCCATTTCAGCTGCAGGTCAGTCTTAGGAGTCCTTCATTTCATCTAAGAACCTGGATGAAGCCATGAGGAGAGGCAGAGAACCAACCCTGATGTGTGCTGTATGGTTTAGCTCTGAAACGTTGCTGGGAGAGGAGGAGGAGGTTGACTGGAGACAGAGGCATCTGTCATCTTGGTTTTCTGGTGAGCACACATGAACTTCTTAGCCTAAAAGATGTGTTTATCTGCTCTGATTTCCTATTTCTCCTTGGAAGTGGTGTAAGTGTGATAAGCTTGTTTTTGTTTTAAGCCCTTATGCTTCTCAGTAGGGTAGTTCAGCAAAGAAATAACCTTCATTTCTGCTATAACATAAGCTGTCCATCACTCAGCATTACTGAGTGATGCCTTCTATGATTTAAAATGCTTTTATGTGGACATTTATCTCAAAGAAAAAACCCACCATTGCCTACTTGCTTTCTGCACTGCCCCAGAAACCACACAGCAGCTGAATTTTCTTGTCATACTCTCCTTTTTATTGCTTTCAGAGTAATGACTAGCAAGATCTACCCAACATTTTCCATTCCTTGTTCTCTTTCTTCAGACACTGCTATTAGTAATGCTCACTGCCCTCCCTTTGACTGGCAGAAGATCTTCAGAGCATTTACATAGCCCAATACTTATTCAAAGGGAAAATAAAGTAGACCCAGCAGGACTAAAATTTGCTTTAGGGATGTGTATGCTAGGTTTGAAATGAGATTGCTCTGGAGATGTTTAAATAGTCTTTGTGTGACTCTGAACCAAATCTCCATGTGTGGTAGGAGAAATCCTACCACCTAAGTTACATCAAAGTCCTGCAGGAAGAAAGTCCTCTAAATGCTGGTTTTTCCATACTAGGTGTAAAGGACTCAAGGGGAAGAATCTCTCAACTTGAAGGTTAGAAGAAGTGAAGTGGAAGTACTTTGAGTCTGATAAGCTATGATGGTCTCTTATGAACTGTAGCTTGGTATCCCTGGGTCAGCTTTTTCTGTTATTAATCACTGTGTTCCTAAATCATTTCTCTTCTATAATTATCCTAAATCATTTCCATTCCNGCCCTAGGAGGACAGGCTGAGAGAGCTGGGTCTCTTCAGCCTGGACAAGAGGAGACTGAGAGGAGACCTCAGCAATGCTTAGAAATCTGTGAAGGGTGAGTGTGAGGAGGAGAGAGCCAGGCTCTGCTCCATGGCATCCAATGGTAGGACAAGAGGGAATGGGAGCAAGCTGGAGCACAGGAGGTTTAGTATTAAGCTGAGGAGGAACTTGTTTGCAGTTCAGGTGCCAGAGCACTGGCCCAGGCTGCCCAGGAGGCTGTGGAGTCTCCTTGTCTGGAGCCATTGCAGAGCTGCCTGGACACATTGCTGTGTGAGCTGGTCTAGGTGCTCCTGCTCTGGCAGGGGGGTTGCACTAGATGATCTTTCTAGGGCCCTTCCAACCCCTAACATTCTGTGATTCCATGATTGTCCTAAATCATTTCCATTCCGTAATTGTCCTGTATCACTTCCATCCTATAAAATGGGCTGCTTGCCCTGGACTACCTGCTACTGGAAGATAGAACATGGGGAGATGCTAATGCTCATAAAGATGTTGCCTAGTTGCTCCTGTCTTCTTAAAACTGAAGTTGCCACGTTGTGTCCCTGCCCTTGGGGTTTGGTTCTTGGTGACACTGTCACCAAGTTGTGGCCAACTTCTCTTTGCACTGCACAGAGACAGAGCAGAGATATGGTGAGGTCTGAAGTTAGGAGATGATGAGCTTTAAGAGTGACTACAATTATTAGAACAAGGTTAAAGCCTGACTGGAATGGATGAAAGGAAGTTCTAGCTTTCCCACTGCTTCCCTACCCACCCTGATGTAGCTTGAAAGAGTCACAAGCTGCTTGAAGACAGAACTACAGAGGGGCTTTGTTAATAATGGATTGTCTGTTTTGATTTGGAATGCTCTTCTCATCTCAAATCAGCTGCTTCATATTATTTCCAGGCTGGGGTTTGTCCTGCCTAGTCTGCTCTAATTCATGTATAATTCAAGTATTTGAATGTTCCACTGGTTGCTGTGCATTTTTAACATGCTAGTGAACTTCTGAATGCTGTCTTGCTTAATGACCTGGCCAACTGCCTCTTATTTACAGTGAGGAAATCTCATTAGGCAGAAATAATCTGAGAAATCCTGGCCAAAAGAGAGCAGAAGTTTGAGAATTAATGATTGGATTGGTGTTTAGGTTTCAGGCTGAAATTCAGAGCTTGTAGTGCAGGTGAAGAGCTCCTTGAGCCACAGAGGAGGCAGCAGAAGATGCTGAGGTTGGCTGCTAGCTTGGGTGGTTGAAGTGTGGATGAGTTCACTCCTGTCAGCAGGCTAGTAAAAGTCAACTAAATGGCAAATTTCCAAGGGTTTTAGAGCATGTTTCCTCTAAAGATGCTGTGGTTTGTCTCTTTTACTATGTTAATAGAGAGCCAGAGCCCACCTGGAAATCCCTAAGTCACCAAGACCAAGCTTGGGCTCAGTCTGAAGTGCTGATGGGTCATTAAAATATCCCATTTTCCCTTCATTAGAGCCTGGCATCCCCATCTCTGGAGAATACTAAACCTTCCTTTTTTTTTTTGCTCTGTCAGAGCTTCCAAAAGACCACCAATGAATTTCCTGCTCTAAAGGCTGAAGAAATCCAACTGATTGGTACATTGAGCAGGGATGCAAGCTAAAAATGGATTATTGCAAGTTGTATCCCAATGGCTAAATTATGAGCTATTAAAAACCTCCTTTCTATGTTATCTTCAGGATAATGCTGGATGAATTGACCTTACCAGGTGATGCCCTCATGTGAGGTATCATCTGGTCTCTGTTTCATAACCAACACTATAAAATCCCTTTATCTCTTCAGCCTTTGTCTAGCCCATAAGGCTAACACCACAGCTGGCCTCTGAAGCTGTGGTGGCCCATGATGCTTTGAATTTGGGCTGTTTGAGAGCTTCATTTGTCCCTGTAATGAATGTAGAGCAAGATAAATAATGCCTGTATGCATATGTCACTGGCACTTAGGCATGTGCATGTCAGCCTTGATAAGGCAGTGAACTTGCAGTGTGTTGGCTAGATGAGCACTCTTCTTCTCGGTGAAGCTTCATTTAACACTGAATCATCAATTTCTGTTAGGACCAGATATTTTTTTTTCCCCTTACTTGAAGCAGGTCAGGGTTAAGTCATCAAAAGTCTTTTGGAGCACATTCAAAGAAGAGCAACCAAGCTGGTGATGGGTCTAGAGCACAAGTCTTGTGAGGGTTGTTTAATCTGGAGAACAGGAGGCTCAGGAGAGTCCTTCTTGCTTTCTATAACCTCCTAAAAGGAGGCTGGAATGAAGTGGGGTTGGTATGTTATAGAATCATAGAATCCTAGAATGGTTTGGGTTGGAAGGGACCTCTGGAGCTCATCTAGTGCAACCCCCCTGCAGTGGCCAGGGACATCCCCAACTAGAGCAGCTTGCCCAGAGCCCTGGCAAGCCTCACCTGCAATGCCTCCAGGGATGGGAACTCAACCACCTCCCTGGGCAACCTGGGCCAGTGTTCCACCACCCTCGTGGGGAGCAACTTCTTTCTTCTCCCAGGTGACAAGAGACAGGACAGGAGGAAACAACCTGATGTCGCAACAGGAGAGGTTTAGTTTAGGTATTAGGAAACATTTGTTCCTCAGAAGGGTTGTCCAGGCCTGGCCTAAGCTGCTCAGGGCAGTGCTGGATTCTCCATTCCTGAAGGGGTTTCAAAGCCATGGAGATGTGGTGCTGAGGGACATGGCTTAGAGGTGACCTGGCAGTGGAGGGTTAATGGTTGGACTGGATGAGCTGAAAAGTCTCTTCCAACTAAAATGATGCCTTGAAAAGTGCACATAGCCAAAAAAAAACCCAAAACCCTTAATACATGGACAAGAGAAGACTTTGGGGGGACCTACTAGTGACCTTCCAGTACCTAAAGGGAACTTCCAAGCAGGCTGCAGAGGGCCTGTTTGCAAAGGCCTGCAGTGAAAGGACAAGGGGCAATGGTTTTAAACTGGAGAAGAGTAGATTTAAACTGAACATTAGGAAGAAGTTGCTCCCCACAAGGGTGGTGGAACACTGGCCCAGGTTGCCCAGGGAGGTGGTTGAGTTCCCATCCCTGGAGGCATTGCAGGTGAGGCTTGCCAGGGCTCTGGGCAAGCTGCTCTAGTTGGGGATGTCCCTGGCCACTGCAGGGGGGTTGGGCTAGATGAGCTCCAGAGGTGCCTTCCAACCCAAACCAGTCTAGGATTCTATGTGTTTCTTGTGCCTGTGGCACTTGCACTCCTCAGCCTGTCCAGATGAGGAGCTGGGAGGGTGAGGTGAGCTGCAGCAATGTTTTGTGGCTTTGGAAGGGCTGAAGGAAGACTTTGCTTTCCTTTTTTTTTTTTAAGGGTATTATAATGAAATGGACTCTTGTTGTGTTTGATCACAAAAGCACTTCTGAAGGTGTTGTACAGAAACATCATTTTCTTCTGTTGGGCAGCCCTGGTTCACAGTTGCTTTGGCAGTTAGATTCTATTTAATCTGTCAATTTTCCTTGCATGGTGGGAAAGAAATTGGAGCTGTTCTCCTCTCTGCTTTGATACCCTTTGTAAAAGGCAAGGTGGGAGACAGCAAAGCAAACACAGCATGCCAGGAATTCCTTGAAAATAAATCACTTGATGTTCCAGCATGGAGATGCTCAGTCTGAGGGAGCTGTCATCATGCCTCCTGGAAGAGAATTGCATTGTTTAAATGCTTTATTTTCATCTCTTTGGGATGTTTTGGTAGTGCCTGTGAAAGTTTTCACCTAATTATGTGCTTCTAAAACTCTTTGCTCTCTTTCTCTCCCTGGGTTGATAAGTCTGATAATGCAAATCCAACTGCTCCATGGGAATGTTGCCTGTGTAGCTTCAATTCCAACCATGTTAATTGCACTTTCCAGTGTTATCCATGTTCAGATCTAGCCATTTAGAGTATTTTGGAGTAATAACAAATACTCTGTGGCAAGAGGCTGCCTTGTGTCCTGATCCTGAAGGGATTTCAGAGCTGGGATTAGCAGGGAAGGTTGCTGATTTATGGTGGGAATATTGATGGCTCTGAGAAGCAACAGGGATAGGAGGACAAGGAGTTGCTTGGAAAGTCATTGGGAACCCCTCAATTACTAGAAAAAAACAAAAAGGCCCTGACAAAAAGGAACTGAACTCAAAAAGGGCCTGACAAAACAAAGGAACCTAGCCCAAAAAGAGCCTGACCAAACAAGAGAATCCAACTCAAAAAGAGCCTGACCAAACAAGGGAGCCCAACCCAAAAATGATGGAGAAATACAATAACAGTTCATAATATCATAGTTTGGCCAATACTTGGTTGCATTTTAGATTAGTGACTAACCCATCCCCTAGCTTCAATCAGTGTTACCATTGTTTTTTCTCATGCTTCCAAAGAACAGTGACTTTTGGAACAACTCAGTGAAAAGCAAGCCCCTTGAAGGCCCCAGCAAGCAGCAGGGAATCCTGTGCCTTTATTCACTCTACCTCTCACAGTGCTGCTGCCAAATTCAGCATCTCTGGTGGAGCCTGATGCAATTTCCCTGCAGTTAATGGAATTACAGCAGCTCTAAGCCTGACTCCTGGTCTCTCTCTGTCTCTCTCTCCCCTGACCTCCTGCTTGTTTTTGCCCTGAAACTTCCATGTTGTGGTTTTTTAGATGAAACTCTCCATGTCAATAAACTGACAGGTACCTAGGGATTTCAGTTCTTGCTGCTGACCTTCACAGTGTTCTCTTCTGGATAGTGCTAAGCCTAATGGTAGGTTAATGAGATGCAAATTGTGTTTTTAATTTACTGTACTGTGATCTGCTAGTGTTGCCTCCTCCTCCTGGAGCACCTCGTGACCCAAGTGACACTGCAGCAATTATCAGGCTCAAGCCAGCCCTGCACACACCAGGGTTTTTTTCCACTTGTCAGTGCTGCTCCTCAGAACAAAATGCCCAGATCTGCTGGGATTTGGGTCCTTTTGGGAGCATGTTCTGAGCAGGTTTTTATGCAGAAGGCCCTAAACATTCCTCCTGACTGGATAAGAACATGAGCTACCTCATGGGGTTTTATCCCCATTAATATATTATACAGAAAGCAATGCTGAAATAACTTGGAAGCCAAAAAAACAGCAGGTTAGAAATGTTGCTGATGTGACTATTTCTATTAGAGTGTATTATTTGCTAAATAATAGCCCTTAATTACATCTTTTCTATAGACCTTTCAGTTTGGATCCTTTCTCCTGTGCAGGCTCTAGTTGTCTTCAGCAAGAGCCTTTCTCTCCCAGCTCTGAAGTCTCTAAACCTTTGCATTTCTTTATTCTACTGCTGTCATATTTCAACATTTGCAGCTCTTTTAAAGAGGAGAGAGAGGAAAAAAGTGTGCCACAATGAAAATTAATGGTCAAGGTGCTCAGGTCCTTCTGCTTGTCCAAAAACCAGCAGGTGTACCCCAGGAGATCACTCTTTCCATCCTGGTTTCATGAGCATGCATCATCTTGTGATGCTTTCTCTTTAGGGTAAGTCTGCTGTGAAATAAAAGCCATGAGCACTAGCTTGGCCCCAAATTTGGATATGAGGAGGAAAAATGAGCACAGAGGCAACTAAAGTCTGTCTGAAGCAGGCTGCTTGTGATGTCTCATTCTAGTGCTGAGTTCCTCAGTGGAACTAAGGCTGCAGGAGCCTTCCCTCCAAGCATTTCCTTCAACATCCATGAGGCTGGTGCAAGGCTGGCTCCAGAGATCACCATGCTCCTAGGACTTGCTCTTGTACTTCTTTGTGCATAGCATGGAGAACAAGGGATGAAAATGAGTGGTGTGATATGAGCTGCAGCTGCTGAAAGGGTAGTTTAAAGGTCCCAGTATGGAAATTCCATGGTTTCTCAGGGTGACACATAATCCTCCTCCTCTTTTCCTCTCTATTAAACTGTTGGTGTGTACTGATTCATCCCAGCTGCTGTGGCTTTGTCTTGAGAACTCAATGTATATGCTAAGTTCCTTAACATAACATAGTGTCCCCAGTTCCTTAGGAGCTCCTGCATGGAATGTTGCTGATCATACCCTTGCATCACTGGAGCTTTTTGTGCATTGTAGCTTCTAAGACAATATTACCTCCTTGTCTCCATAGGAAAGAGTGATGGTGAGCCCCAGCCCTTGGGAGAAAATCCCTTTGGGCATTTTCACTAAGATTTGCTGCCACATTCTGAAGAGCTGAGAGCACCTGGTTAGATACAATTCCCTCATTTTGCACTTGGGTGCAAAGATATATGTATTTTTAAGGCTACTCTTGTGAGTTTTCAGGTGCTCCAATGCAAACAGATAGAGAAATCTTCTCCCATGTATTTTCCATGGGAGCAAATCCAGGTGCAGGCAGTGCCAGGAGCATCATTTCTGGCTCCACTGACTCTCTTGCAAAAAGCCTTTTGGATGTTGATGTCACACTCACCATTGTCTGGGGATGATGTTCACTGCTTAATCTTTGGGAAGGCAATTGTGGCTTGTAATCTGTCAGGAGATTCATTTGGGCATGCAAACAGGAACTTTCATGTCTAGAACACAAGCTGGAGCTGTGTCTCTAAGTGGAAAAGTAATTAACTTCAATAATCTTTGTATACTTCTTTTCATAACAACAAATCTGCTGCTCCAGTCTGTCTCCCAGCTTTCAGAGGATGCTGCTGCTGGGAGCTTTGGCAGTTATCATAGTGTTGGAAGTGGCTGAATTTGTTCTGATATAGGTGTTCTGCCCAGCTCAAGAGAGACAAAGAACTGCTGCAGAGTCCAGCAGAGGCTAGGGAGATGCTGAGGGCACTGGAGCATCTGTGGCAGGAGGAGGAAAGGCTGAGAGCCCTGGGAATGCTGAGGCTGGAGCAGAGCAGAGCCAGAGCTGAAGGGTGCAGGGGGCAAGAGGCTGGGGCCACACTCTGCTCAGGGGTGCCCAGGGCCAGGCCAAGGGGCAATGGGCACACACTGGAAGCCAGGAGCTTCCAGCTGAGCAGGAGGAGAAACTTGTTTGGTGTGAGGATGCAGAGCCCTGGCCCAGGCTGCCTAGAGATGTCTCATCCCTGGAACCATCCCAGGTCAGATTGTTTGGAGCTCTTAGCAACCTGCTCTAGTTGCAGATATCCCTGGTTGACTGCAGGGGGGTTGGACTAAGTGACCCTTACTGGTTCCTTCCAACCCCAAACAATCTGTGATTCCCTGTTTGCAAACAACGATGAAAATAATCAAAGATTAAGATATTAGCTGAAATCAACTCAGCACAGGAGTTGTTACACATCTTGGGGCCTGCTCCCTCTTATACAGCTGTGACAGAGCTTCCCAGATGGCACAATTATCTTTCTAAAATATTGTGGAAAACTTTCATTTGTCACTTGGATTAGTGCAGGGAGCTTTCCATAAACACAGGCAGGGAGAACTGCCTGGCTGTGTTCTTCATGGCAGTAATTAGCAGTAATTCACTTGGAATCAGAAAAAAACATTTTTACAGGAAGAGGGAATGAGTCAACTTCTTCCACTTCCACTTTGGAAATCTCTGTTCTGCATGGGTGCTTCTCAAAACTCTGACACTTAAGCAGAGCTTCACATGAGCTGCTGTTCCTGAGAAGTATACAGCATCCTGGCTTGGCTCAGCACTACTGTGGCAGCAGGGCTAGGGCAGGGATTGTCCTCCTGGCCTGGGCACTGGGGAGGCCACAGCTCCTAATCCTGGGCTCAGCTTTGGGCTCCTCACTCCCAGAGGGACATTGAGGTGCTGGAGTGTGTCCAGAGAAGGGCAAGGAAGCTGGGGAAGGATCTAGAGCACAAGTGTGCTGAGGAGCAGCTGAGGGCACTGGGCTTGGTTAGGCTGGAGAAGAGGAGGCTCAGGGCAGACCTTAGCTCTCTCTGCAACTCCCTGCGAGGAGATTGGAGTGAGGTGGGGATTGGCCTCTTCTCCCAAGGAAAAAACAATAGGACAAGAGGAAACAGCCTCAAGATGCACTAAAGGAGGTTTAGGTTGGACATTAGGAACAATTTCTTCACGGAAAGAGCTGTCAAGCCCAAGTTTTATTAGATTGGTTTACCAAACCTCTCCAGTTTTTAGTCTTAAGACTTAATCTGTACAGGGCTAAATCTGAGTGAGAAAAGTGCTCTATAGCAATGGAATATTGAGACCCTTGGGAGCAATTTGGGCTTCACCTAAATTTCCTTGCTGCTTGGTGGGGGGAATCAAGTTTGATCTTTATGAAGCAAGAGGGCAGGTAGGCACCTGAGGAATTACCATGTTCCTAACTTACAGTAGCTCCATGTTGTGTGAAGCCACACAGAAGTGTGGGAGAAGACAGGCTGTGGATTGATGGATTTTGATGAGAGGCATTCTGCTTTTTAGGAGAAAAGCTGTTTCCCTGCTGCTGCAGAGGGGGATGTCTTTTTGCTTGATAGGTTTGCTATTGGGAGGGAAAACCAAACAAATAGAAATGAACTAAAGCACTTAACTAAAAATAAAACCCCTTATCCATGGATTTAGTGGACTGGAGCTCTAGGAAGGGAATGACATCCTCAAAGAGCAGAGGAGGCATTTCCCTGCAGGTAAATTCATGCCTTTGGTGGCACAGTGGTAGGTGTCCAAGTGCTCTCAAGTTCTTGTGAGAGGAGATTATGATGCAGAAACCTCTTGCCCACATACAGCCACTTGACATTTT
The DNA here is from genome assembly GCA_013396975.1 of Bucco capensis. Classification (NCBI taxonomy): domain Eukaryota; kingdom Metazoa; phylum Chordata; class Aves; order Piciformes; family Bucconidae; genus Bucco; species Bucco capensis. The sequence continues at coordinate 471,530 of VWZO01000155.1, read as the reverse complement.
GCTGAGTGAAATAGAGTTGCTAGGGCAAAATAGTGTGGATGTTATCTAGTCTTTAGACTTGATTTTGATTCTGGCAAGAAGCTGAAGGCACTGAATGAAGTCATCTTTGTGTTTGTGTCTGTAGGTGGTGAGCCTGCTAGCAGGTGGGGAAAGAAGTCCTCTCCCAACACCTCAAGCTGTGCTGTTGTTGGGAATTCTTTGGCAGGGTTTCTAATTGAAAAAGTTAAATTCATCAAAGCAGAACCAGGTTTTTTTTCCTCACAAACGTACATTTTGGTTTTCATTGGGGAAAAATAGCTTTGAAGTGTATTAAAGAATGGTTGAGGTTGGCAGAGACCTTCAGAGACCAGCATCTCTAAGGATGGAGAAGGGACAACCTCTGTGTGCAACCTGTTCCCAGTGCTTAGTCACTCTCATAGGGGAAGAAAAGTGTTTTATTATGTTTAAATGGACTAGTGAGAAGAGTTTTGGCTCTGTCTTTACAACCCCCTACCAAATAATCTCCCTTTTCCAGGCTGAGCAGCCCCATCTCTCTCTACCTCTCCTCAGGTGAGAGATGCTCCAAGCCTCCAGCTGTCTTCATGGCCATTAGCTGGACTCACTCCAGCATGTCCCGGTCTGTCTGGGACTGGGGAGTCCAGAATTGGATAAGACATCACAAAAATACCCTCTATGCCAAGTTTTTGTTAGCTTTCATCACTAGTGAACACCTCATTCAGGTAGTTTAAAGCATCCCGGGGAATGGTCATCCTGGAGCAGGTGACCTCCATTCACTTGGAGGAAGTTTCCTAGAGGAGGAGCTTGTCCCCAAACAGGATGCTTGTATTTTTAGAGCAGAAGTTGTGTTGGCAGAGTTTGGGTTTCCTTTTGAAACTGAGATTGTGTTGGCAGGAGAGAAAAATCATTCCACAGCTAGTCTTGTGATTGATATCCTTCTTGTAAAAGAGCTGAGAAATCACTTCCAAAGGCCTCTGGGTCAAACATGGAGATAGAATTTGTGAGGACTTCTTTTTTCTTATCCACAATCATTCCTCTAATGATGATTTTTGATGGTCAGATGCAAGCACTCGCAGGGAGAATGAAGTTGTGGAGCTCAGGGAAGGAGGTTAAATGCTCTGCAAGCTCATTTCTCTGTGTCATCTGCAGGTTTTGGCTCAGAATAACCAAGGAGGTCAACTCAGCATCAGGGTAGTCACCTCAGGAGCAGGTGCCATGAAATGAAGTGCAACTGCTGCTCTCTTAGTTGCCAAGGTGCCCATGTTCAGGGACAATAAATAGAGATTTTTCATCCCAGGAACGAGTTTTCTGCAGCAGTGTGAAAACTCCAGGGTTTCCTCTTATCAGAAGATAATCATAGTGTGGCAGTGGTGCTAATCATGCCCATTAAGTGTCTCCAGGATGTGATTATCTCCTGATCTCTCTCTACCCTGCTAAGCTCTGTTGTTTCCTTCCAGGAGAGGAAGCATTTTGGAGTCTCTCAGGTTGATTTTAGTCATTGTGGTAATGACAGGAATCAAGTGACCATTTGCTGGCTGCTATCAGATGACCAGATGAAAGCCCAAAACACATTAAACTAAGCACTGAAGAAAAGGACATGTTTCAATGTCCTCTCTTGTATTTCAATAGCTTCCAGGGTGTATTCTTTTAAATGGCATCTTTTTTCCTTCTTTTAACATGAGGTTTGATGGCCAGATCTCTGGACATAAAGGTAGCCACAGCTTTTGTCATATTATCCAGGAAATAGAGGTTAATTCTTCTATTCCACTTTTGGGGGGGTTAATCAGATCTTTTCTTTAGTGCAGCACATTACCTGCTGAGTCCTAGATCTGTGATAGGCAACTGAGCCCTCAGGTCTTTGTTTGAAGGGCAGCCCACAAGAGGAAAGTGCTGGACATGTAAGCTGCTGTGGTGGCTTGACCTGGGTTAGATGCCAGCTGGACAACCCAAGCTGCTCTGTCACTCCTAACCTCAGCTGGACAAGAGAGAGAAAGGAGACCAAAAGGCTCATGGGTCAAGATGAGGACAGGGAGAGAACACTCAGCACTTAGTGTCATGGGCAAAAGAGGCTCAGCTTGAGGGGAAGTTCATTTATTAGTGGTCAGTGTTGGTTTTGTCACCCCTTCCTCCTCACACTCTTCTCCTGCTCCACCATAGGGTCTCTTCCAAAGGAAACAGTTCATAGGTTCATAGACTGATTTGGGTTGGAAGGCACCTCTGGAGCTCATCTAGTCCAACACCCCTGCAGTGGCCAGGGACATCCCCAACTAGAGCAGCTTGCCCAGAGCCCTGGCAAGCCTCACCTGCAATGCCTCCAGGCATGGGAACTCAGCCACCTCCCTGGGCAACCTGCTCCAGTGTTCCACCAGCCTTGTGGGGAGGAACTTCTTTCTAATGTCCAGTCTAAATCTACTCCTCTCCAATTTAAAACCATTGCCCCTTGTCCTTTCACTGCAGGCCTTTGCAAACAGGCCCTATGCAGCCTTCTTGGAAGTTCCCTTTAGGTCCTGGAAGGTCACTAGTAGGTCTCCCTGAAGCCTTCTCTTCTCCAGGCTGATAATCCTCTGTCAGCTTCTCCAGCATGAGTCCTTCCTGTGGGCTGTAGTCCTTCAGGAGCAGATTGCTCCATCCTGCATCCCAATGGGGTCACAAATCCTGTCAGCAAAGCTGCTCCAGTGTTGGCTTCTCCCTCCCTGGTTCCATAGGTCCTGCCAGGAGCTTGCTCCAGCACAGACTCTCCATGAGCTCACAGCTTCCTTCAGGCACATCCACTCGAAGGTATCAGGGCCTCCAGGGGTTGTAGGTGGGCATCTTCCCCCCCAAAAAATAGTGAATATCCACCTCATGAAGAGCTGAAAGCCACCAGGTTGTGTCATGGATGAGGAAAGGTTATGCATTGGTTTAATTAACCAGGGTAGCTGAGGGATGATCCTTGGAGAGAACACTTGCTGAGTGCCAGTTCCAACCCATTGTTCTTCTGATGAGAGAGACAGCTTAGAAAGTGACATTAGCTTCTGTGCACCTACAGAACAGGGTGAAAGAGCATGTTAAAGCCACTCAGGGGCTCCATGTAAATAAATCAATAGGGAGAGCTGTCTCTGCTTTGGCAGAAAGTGATTCTTGTGACCAAAGATGCCCTGGATCAGCAGCTGGCTGTTGTAGGGAGGGCAGATGAGACCTTGTGCTTTTAAGCTTCAATTCTATTATTGATTATAACATCTCTCTAATAAATCAAGTGCAAGCCTGCTTTTAATTTTCAAAGACCAAATTCTGTTTGTTCTGCAGCTTCTGAGTGACACCAATGGCTGTTTAAAGGTTTGTTTCTGAGATAGCAACCACTCACTCACAATTGTCCAAGGAATTCACTTGTGTTTGGAAAATATCATGCGTTTGGCTGAGTGGAAATCTGTCAGTTGTCAACATATTGTGATTTTTCTCTTATTCTGATTCCTTTTTGTCTTTTCCTGAGATGTAGGGTGGAAAAAATCGCTAGGTTTTATTAAGTGCTTATTTGTCATAATGGATGCTTTATCCTAGTGTGTGTTTCTAGGCTGTAGTGATTTATGGCAACAGCCAAGCTGCATCTCCAAACTGTCCATCAAGGAGACTTATCTACTCACATAGGCTAGAAGAAATAATGCCTGATTTTCTTCCTACCCCAGTGTGTGTTTTGACTCAGTATTAATAATACTGAATTCATCCTTCCAGATAGCAAATGATCAGAAGTAACTCTTCCTCCTCTCCTTTTCCTTGTGCCTGCCTACAGAAAACTTAGAGAGGGAAACAAACTTATCTAATAGAAAGTTCTCCTAGAAGACACAGATCCCCCTGATCCTGTCTGATGGATGTATAAAGGGACCTGAGAGCTGTTGCCTGGTTAAACCAGGAGAGTAGCTAACAAATGAAGCTCAGTGTTTCAACTAGCTGGAGTTGAGATGTGCCTAAAACACCCCAGGGGAGCTGTAATCACTCTTCCAATTATTGCTTACCCTGAGGATGACTTCAAAACTGCAAAACAGTACAGTTGAAGCTTCCATTGCTACTTTTCTTCATGAGGTTTCTCTTCTTTTGGGCTAGATCTGAAGGTATCATGAGGGTCTTCAGAAAGAGCTCATAGTACATTGAGGATGGAGCTGGGGTAACAGGTTCCTCTTAATTGTCCAAGCTGTTTTTGGTCCCTGTGATAATTAACAGAGAGAGACTTCAGTGGAAGACACCTTTCTTCCTGCTGTCCAGAAGGAATTGATGAATGGGATGAAGCCAGCTGTCCATCCTCTCTAAAATGCTCTCTGCTCCCCTGCAGTGATTGCTTCAACTGGCTGTTGTTTGTCACTTAGAAAAGCATCCTGTGTGCCAAAGTGTCTGATGATGTGCTAGCAGAGGCTTCTTTTAATGAGGGCCACTTCACAGGGAGAATCAGTTTGGGCTAGGCATGATTAAGTTTGTGATCAAGAGCCTGCCTAAGAATCTTTCTAGTTGATGTTGATGAAGTATCTTGGATGGTAATTAATGCCCAACTCCTGGCTTCTAGGTGGCTGGGGAATCAAAGTAGCTGAGAGCAGGGCTGGAAGACAGTGGGAATGCCAGCTCATTGGGAAGCATTTAGCTGGAGCAATTTTCTCCCATTCATAAGTTGCTTGTGGACAGCAAGGAGAAAGGTCTCATCCATTGAAGTCCATCTGCTGTTACATGGACCAGAAACCTCATGAGGATAAGGAGACTCAAACCTCTCCAGGACTCAGCTGATTTGCTTGATTAAATATATTAATGCAACATTTCAAAAGCCTTTTCTGCCCTCTCTATCTAGGATGGAGAAGTTTGGGATCACCATATATCTCCTCTCATTCCCATGTTTGTACTTGTGGACACATCTCTAAGCTTCACTTGGTTCAGGGTCTCCATGTCATTGCAGATAGAGAGAGAGAGAAGCTCAGTGCCCATGAGTATGGGTGAAAACAGCCCTTTGAGTCTAGAGGAGTTGGATAAGGCATTTGGGGGGTTATTTTTGTCTATTTTTTAATAGAAACACTTCTCACTACTAATATTTATTGCTTTAGCACAGAATAAAAACATGAACAGGATGAGACCTGTAGAAACACTTAAAGACTTCAAATGACTATTTGCCTAAATATATACAGACTTAAAGTAACATCAATTAAGAGTTATCTGGGAAAAACAAAAAATCAGACTTTTATTGTGAAAGAAGTTCTGGCAGCCCCAAAACCTTGTTTTTCAGCTAAAGGCACCCAAACTCAAATTTACTCTGCAAGAAGATTCCCCACACTGCTGCTGAACCTTTCCTTTTTTCAGCTAGATAAATTAGAAACCCAAAGCTTTATTATGTGTTTCTCTAAAGAGGAATGAAAACTATATTTTATGCAAATGAAATGTTGACATAATTGCACCAAAAATAAGTGCAGGCATTAATTTTACTCTGTTTTAATTTCACAGGAATCACATTTCTCAAAAGCTTTACAGTGGGGAAACACTGAACCTCTTTTATCAAATTAAAAAGGAAAAGCTTTTATATAGCTCTAAGGAACTTGATTTGGTTACAGCATGAGACTTGGTAGCTGGAAAAAAAGGAGAAAACATAGGGTGTGTTTTTAAATCAGAAGCTTTCAGAGCAGTTGGGTTTTTAAGGAGAGGAGAATTAATCTGTAGAGGTCTTTGAATGCATCCCAGGAACATGAGGGAGACAGTCTATGAATAACAGATCTGCAGTTGGAGTTTGGAGAAAAGATACCAGATCTCTCCTAAAATAACACTAAAATGATGTAATCATAGAATCCTAGTCTAGTTTGGGTTGGAAGAGACCTTTCAAGGTCATCTAGTCCAACCCCACTGCAGGCAGCAGGGACATCTGCAACTAGAGCAGGTTGCTCACAGCCCCAACCAACCTGAGCTGGGATGCTTCCAGGGATAAATGGGACATCTCCCAACCTTCAGTGTAATGGGATCATGTGTTGGTTCTGGTCACACAAATAGCTGTTTTCTTGAACAAATCCCCAGAGAAGTTTCCTGACATTACTCTGGGTTTGAGTTTGGCATCCTTAGTATGACTTGTGTTTTAGTCCAAGCCAAGGTAAAAATGGAAGTGCCCTTGGGAATCTTCACTGGTGAGATGATTGCATCCCTGTGGGACCTTTGATATTGCAGATGAAACCACTCTTTTCTCTTCAATCTGTCTCACATCTCAGTTTGTTTTTTCCCTCTTGATGGCAGACTGTACAGGCAGCCCATAAAATAAACAGAATGTTAGAGGAGTACTAGCACCTTTCCAGAGCAGTGTGGGAGCTGATGGGAGATGTGATCCTTGCCCTCAGTTTGGTATATTTGGGGTTAACCAGCTCCCATCTGAAGCCTTTGACAGAAGTTGAGGGCTGAAAAGAATTGTGCAGTTTGAGTACAAGTTGCAATTTCCAAAGAATTCAGTATATTCATGACTCTTTGGGCACAGGAAGTGTTGGCTTTGAGCTTTCTGTAGCCTAATCAAACAGATGTGTGTTCCTCATCCTCCTCTTTCCCTTTCTCTCTTTAGACTTAGGAATTAGTTTTCCCCTTCAGCAGAATGTTGTGTGTGTGTCTTTTTTTTCTGTATGTCTTCTTCTTAGATACTGTAAAAAGTAATTAAGATAATCTTATCAAAGGAACATGAAACAGAAATGTAACTGATTAAATTTCAGCCCAATTAGTCCTCCAGCAGCCTTTTGTGGAGCCCTTCTGCAGCTTTCTGCACTGCTTGTGCTTTCCATTGGCAGCTAGGAAATTGCATTCCATGGAGTTGGTAATTAAGTCTGGTAATTAAAATACCACCTTGGTAGCAGAGAAAGCAGTCAGCTTCAGGTCAATGACACATTTTGGACATGACACATTCAATCTTGGATTTTCTTCCATTTCAATATCCTCTGTGTGTGACTTTTAGGGTAAGAGTTGCTAAGTCTTCTTGGGATGAAATAATCCTCAAAACTAATCCTATAACTTCCCTAAGAGGGTGGAACAGGGAAAGGACAGTTGGGTTTTTGTCCAGGATTTCAACTAAACCATAATCTTTTCTATTTAACAACATCAATTCATCTTACTCTGTATATCACAGAATCATTAAGGTTGGAAGAGACCTCTAAGATGATCAAGTCCAACCATATCAATATCACATGGATCAGATGGGTTTCTTACTGATTTTTAACACTATTATTTCATACTTTTTCTTCTGAAGATTCATTTTTAGGGATGAGAAATGTTTCTTAGTGGACACCCCAAGTCTCTCAAAGTCAATCCATTCCTTCAGTTAGAAACATTAAATTAGATAGATAAGCTACAAATAGCTGGTTTCTGTGATGTAGCTTATCTGCACATCTTTCCTCTCTATGAAGAGGACAGTAAGTGTGGTATGCATGTGTCTCACCAAGGAGCACCTGGAGAACTAGAGACATTCAAGAGAAGGTGAGGACAAAAGCAGTTAGCAAATATCACCTCTACCTCTAGGAAATTTACCTAGATGGACAAGTAGGACAAGAAAAGCTTTTTCCTTTGTCAGAAAGGATGTTGTTTGGCTATAAATTGGGTTGATGATTTGCCTTGTGAGAGAAGAACTTAGCACATTGGATTGTGTGCTTTTTAATCAAATTCATACATCTCATTTAGGCATGAGGAATGCTCTTTTATTAGGGGTTTTATTGCAAGTAGAGAAGATTAATTCCCACCTGATCCTGCCATCCAGATGTAGACTAAAGCTAGAACCAAAAAGGTCCTCTTGCAATAGCCCAAATACTGCAGACTGTAAGAAACTCTTGCCTGTTGGGATATAAATCAAAGGAAGATTAGTAAAGAGATGAAAGTTGACTTGAACTAAAAGAAACTTAGGCTTGAAAAGGAGATTATTAATTACAGCTATCTTCCAATTAGATGGAAACAAGCCTGGAGGAAGCAGGAGATTATAAGTGTTTATAACAACTGAGCCCAAGGAACATGTACAATGGATTCAAAGCTCAGAAAGCCAAAGATCAGAAAGAGCCAGGTGCTAGGATGCAGCTAGTGAATAATCCTCTTAATCCTCAATACTCAAGCAGGGCAAGAAAAGAGGGTGAGGAGGGGGGAAAAACTGTCTGTCTAGCTAATGGTGATGAAACAAAAAGGAGATGAAAGGCAAGGGAGCAGCACTGCTGCAAGTTAGCTGTGCCCAGTGCTAACAACTCTGCTGCAGGAAATTGCTGGGTGAGCCTCTCCAATCTCTTGATCAGAACAGAATAAGGAATGAAGGGCTTATTAAATATTTTACAGAACAAAATATTTAGACTGTGGTTCAAAGAGGGTTTTTATCAGGGTGAAATCAGCAGAAAGTTGATGTTCAGAGGGTGGTGTGTCACCCAGAGAGCAGCTGAGCTTCGTTCTGGTGCCACGCAATGTGTGTGATAGATACCCAGGAATAAAACAAGGCTTGGGAAGAAGCTGGATTTAGTCTTTTGGGAAGGATTATTATATATCATCATCAGAATGGCCTGTAGGGGAAAAGCATAGGTGGTGTGAGGAGTAGTTGAGGCAACTGGGGTTGGTTAGTCTGGAGAAGAGGACGTTCAGGGGAGCCCTTGCTTTCTACAGCACTGGGATGAGGTGGAACTTGGTCTCTTCTCCCAAGGAACAAGTGATAGGACATGAGGAAATGGCTTCAAGCTGCACCAGAGGAGGTTCAAACTGGATATTAGGGGCAATTTCTTTATGGAAAGGGTTGTCAAGCCCTGACCCAGGCTGCCCAGGGCAATGACCCATTCACCATCCCTACAGGGGTTGAAAAGCCATGGAGATGTGCTGAGGGATATGGTTTGCTGGTGATCTGGCAGTGCTGAGTAATGGTTGGACTCCATCACATTAGCTATTAGGAAGAATCTCTTTACCCAGAGGGTTCTGAGGCATTGGTCCAGGCTGCCCAGGGCAGTGGTGGAATCACCATCCCTGGAAGCATTCAAAAAGCTATGAAGATGTGGTGCTGGAGCCATGGTTTAGTGTGGAGCATGGGAGTGTTGTGTGGATGGTTGGACTGGATGATCTTAGAGGTCTTTTCCAACCCTAATGACTCTCTGAGGAGGAGCTTACAGCATGCTGGTGATCTGTGCCCTCCTCCTGCTGCAGCTCAGGCTCTTTGCCCTGCCTGGATGCACCAGTGCCTTTGCCTGAAGGCAGCAGGTGCTCAGCCCAAATCTTCATCATGCACCACAGGTTGAGCCCAAATCTTCATCATACACCAGAGGTTCAGGACAGCCAAGCAAATACATTTTTTAAGCTAACTTTCCTAACTGTAGGACACTCCTGCTATCTGCCAGCTTCTTTCCTCCAAAACTCCAATTATAAATATATATTATTTCCTAATCTTTACTAACAAAATATTTCAGCTGAAGCAGAAGAAAAAAATCATCTTTTTTCTGGCTTCACTGAAGGAGGCATCTCAATGATATATATCCCCCATCTGCTTTTTATCTCTCTTCAAAAGCTTCTGACCTGCTTAAAAGGGACATTTTAATGGAAGAAACTCTTTTTATTGCATTTTTTTCCCTATCCTTGGCTTCCTGCTGTGAGGAGCCCTCCCTGAGAGTGGGGTTATCTGCCCTCAGGTTGCTGGGGATAGAAGCTTCTCTTTGAAGACCTGCTTGGTCTAGCAAAAGCAGCCCCACTTCAAAGGCAACTCCTTGATTTATGTGCAGAGCTGAGGGGGTTTGGGATTTTTCCCTCCATGTTGATGCCCCAGAGGAGTATTTGGCTGTCTCTGGGATGGGTGTAATCCCAAACTGGGCTCCTAATTCACCTTTTCTGCTTTTAAAGCTCCTTTCTGTTTGGCTGAAAGACATAAGGATTGCATGGACAATGCCTGAAGAGAAGAGCAAAGCTGCTTTCATCCCAAGTTTCTGCTCTGCACAGAAGTTATCTCCTCAAAATAATAGGGAAAAGGAATTGTGATTAGTGGCATAATGAATAAGGCTCTTGACTAGTGGTTATTACCCAGACAAGGCTCAAGGTAAAAGGCAGAGCCCAAGACAAGTGGGAAAGTTAACCTGAATACAAGTCATTGTGCCAAAATCAAGAGGTTTCAGAGAATTAGGAAAGCTTTTCTGCAAGTGGAAGATTTGTTCAGGGCTGTTGCTGTGAATATGAATGGGTTTTGTTCCCCAAGTCCAAGATCCTACAATCAGCAGAAATTCAGAATGAATCTTTATTGTATGATAAAAGACCATGAGGAGATAGAAGGAAGGAAGGGAAAAGTCTACCAGGGGAATAATGCTGTCATAGAAAAATAGTAGAACATCTGCAGTCCCTTCTGGAATTTGATGTGTAGAAAGTAAGGTTTGACTTACCAGGGCTGTGAGGTTTGGGCTTTATATGATAAATCCAGGGAATCTTTAACAGGATGAGAGACTCTTTGTCCTTGTATGTGGCCATGATCTATGTGTAGAGAGCTAATGGACCTGAAAAGCCATGCAGGGTGATTTGGGAGAGAAGTTGTACTAATGAAGGAATTCTGGCATGGCTTCCAGAAGTGAATCTGAGAGCTCCAGAGCCCAAATCAAGTGTTGAGGAAAGTAAGGATCCTACCAATGTTGTTATAGCTCTAACTTACTAAAGCACCTTGGTAGTCTGCTGCTTGCCTTAGCCATCCAGAGTGAAGACTTGTTTTCTTCCTTTTTCAACCAAAAAGAAATGGCTTGCTTCTAATTTTTCTGGCTTTGTGTCTCAGGCTCCTCATGGCTTCTTGGTGTGCTGCTCCTTCTTCTGGATTGCCCCAGGGGAGGTTCAGGCTAGACATGAGGAGGAATTTCTTTGCTGCAAGGGTTGTGAGCCATTGGCACAGGCTGCCCAGGGAGGTGCTGGAGTTCCCATCCCTGGAGGGGTTGAAGAGCCAGGTAGATGTTGCATTGGGAGCATCATTTAGCAGGTTGCTAGGGCTAGGACAAAGGCTGCACTGATGAGCTTCAAGGTCTCTTCCAGCTGGAACTGTTCTATGATTCTACTCTGTGCTGATATCTATCCAAGGTCCAAATCCACCCCAAAAGCCACCATGCAGTCAGGAAGGACCAAACTCATCCCACACTTAGCTGGACCAACCCCAGCACAGGTACAGCATGGATGGAATTGGCCCCAGCTCTGCCTTTCAAAGCTTTCAGAGTTGTCTGAGCAAACAGGAATGTGAGTGAATCATACTTTTGAAGTATTTACATTGCTCAAATGCCTGAGAAGCTTTCTAAAGGTCAATCTAATTAAGCCAAAGTTTGTTTGTACCAATATAAAGTAGTTACTATAATTGGAAGTTCATTCCACTGCAATAGATGGCATTTTCCTTCCAGTGGAAATTGTACTTGTGTGTGCTTAATTTGGAAAGAGCAGCAAATGATCTTTTGGTTCCATGATGTCTTAGTTTAAAATGACATTTTGATCAATAAGGGATTTTTTTTTTCACCACCATTAAAAAAAAAAAAAGCTTCATTCTTCCTGATGCAAAATAATTCATCCAAGGAGGATTCTATGGTAGGGGGAAAAAAAATTGCCTAGGCTCCTGAAAACCACATTATTTGGTGTGTCTGGGTTTGATTGCCATGTTGGGAGAAGAAGAGTGAGCTGGGGGTAGGTCTCTTCTCCAGGGTTAACAGGGAGTGGACAAGAGGAATGGCTTCATGTCACATCAGGGGAGATTTAGATTGGATTAAAGGAGAAATTTCTTCCCTGCAAGGGTTGTTCAGTCTTGGCCCAGGCTGCCCAGGGAGGTGCTGGAGTCTCCATCCCTGGAGGGGGTTAGGAAACATTGAGATGCTCTCCTTAGGGTCATGGGTTAGAGGTATGGGAGTGATAAGTAGATGGTTGGGCTTGATGAGCTTAGAGGTCTCTTCCAACCTTCATCTTTAAAGGATACTAAATTGAGAAGAGGCAGCAAAGAGGTGTAATTAGTATTATTCTAACAACTGCTTCCCTTTAATGGCTATCTTATCTGAGAGAGGCAGAGCAGTCATGTTAAGGAGGGAAGCAGAAGCTCCAGGAGCAATGTCTGGCCCTTCCAAGCAGAAAGACTTCACTCCTGGCAGCAGGACTTTCTCTTGACTGAACCCAGGAGCTTCCAGCTGAGCAGAAGGAGAAACTTGTTTGGTGTGAGGGTGCAGAGCCCTGACCCAGGCTGCCCAGAGAGCCTGGGGAGTGTCCTGGTGTGCAGAGATTCCCCAGGGCCCTGGAGGTGATGCTGGGCAAGCTGCTGGGGGTGAGCTGCTGGAGCAGGGGATGGACTGGATGATTCCCACAGGTCCCTTCTGTGATGTTCTTGTTAAATATGCAAGATGAAGGCAGGATGCATCACTGAACTAACTGAAAGAGCAGAAGCACCAGCAGGACACTGGCATTCCAGATACAATCTCTCCAGCAGCATTACAAGAAGCAGATAACCATTTCCTCTGATAACACTGCTATCTGATAGGCACCAAAAAGGATTGGATACCTCCTTATCTGAACAATCAGGGACATGGATATCAGGTGATGCCATAATGCAGAGGACATTAATAGGATGCTGAGCAGTGCCTGCTTGCCTCAGCTCTCTTCTGTCTCTCTTTCACCCATGGCTTGCAATTGGTCTTCTCCATGTGGTTTTCCTCCTCAGGTGGGAGCTGTGGGTCTGGGCAAGGTCATGCTGGTGTCCTTGCTGCTCCTGCTGGCTCCTTGTCTGGTGGGTTTTTAGCAGAAAGCAGGATTAGTGTTGTGTTGGTTTAGTGTGTGTGAATTACATTTTTCAGGTGGAAAATGGCTTTGGGGTGGTGTTTCTGGGTTTGATTGCCATGTTGGGAGAAGAAAAGTGAGCTGGGGGTAGGTCTCTTCTCCAGGGTTAACAGGGAGAGTACAAGAGGAAATGACTTCATGTTGCACCAGGGGAGATTTAGATTGGATTAAAGGAGGTTTTTTTGAGGTTAAAACTTGATCTGATGAGTGAATAGTAAATTAATAGAATTATAGATTAGTTTAGGTTGGAAGGGAACTTTCAAGGTGATCTAGTCCAACCTTACTTGTACAAAGCAGGGACATCTGCAACTAGAGCAGGTTGCTCAGAGCCCCAACCAACCTGAGCTGGAATGGTCCCAGGGATGGGACATCTCCCACCTCTCTGGGCAACCTGGGCCAAGGCTCTCACCACCCTCAGGGTAAAAACTTCTTCCTTTTATTTAGTCTAAATCTCCCTCTTTTAGTTTCAAACCATCACCCCTCATCCTGTCCCAACAGATCTTGCTAAAAAGTCTGTCTCCATCTTCCTCAGAGATGTTGCTGAAGGAGTGTGGCTCATGCAGTGCTGGGACTGGACTGCTGTCTGGTTTGAAGGGAGCCTTGTCAGGGCTACTAAGCATCCCCAGTTCAACTCCAGAAGCCAGGCACCATCCCATTGCAGCTCCAAGAGGAGAGGAGAGCTGACACCAGGCGTTCTCTGCCCAGGGAGCATGCAGTGTGGAAGAAGCTTGACTCCAAAGTTGGCTGCTGCATAATCAGATACATAAAAGAGGTCATCAATAAGCAGAGCAAAACCTCTGCACCTTTCTTTGTTAGCTTCTGAGAGGAAAAAAAAAAAAGCCCTGTGTAGATTGTAAAATAGACTGTTGAAAGGCTCTTTGGGGTTGCTAACTTCTTTGGTGCTCTTTTCCTTCTGTTCTCTGCAGCCAGCCAGGATGAAGGGATGGGTAAGGAAGCCTCATCCCTGTGTGTCTGCTCTCCTAACTTTGCCTTTTGCATCCAAACTAGCATTTTTTTTTTCCTTTCTACCTGCTGCTTTTAGCTCTATCCCATTTCAGATAGACTCTTGCATGCCATACAACCTGAAATTTCTAGACCTTGAAACTTCTCTACCTGACTCACAGAAATGATTGGCAGAAGATGTGAATTACCTAAGCAAATTTCCCCAGAGGATGGGTTGAAGACCTTTACTCCTGGAGGGGAAAAACAACCTATCAGAAGAGATGCAATATTTTTTTTTGTCTGTCTTTTACTTTTCCTTTTTTCTGCTTCTCTTGATTAGAAATAATTAGTTGTGTCTAGCAGGGGCTCTGCTTTCCAAACCACTGCCAGGAATTGCTTTTGAGGTGTTCTGCTTACTAATGGCTGGAGATTGAATCTTAAGAAGGTCAAGCTCATAAACATTTTGCTTTGAAACATAATCATCATCATCATCCTCTTTTGTCTTTGGGCATGTGTTTTAGCTCTGTGGCATGGCAGGTAGGACATGGAGAGCTGTTGAGAGAGGAGAGGTTGTGGATTATAAATAGAGTCAAGATTCATCTGAGAGAGGAAATTTTTCAGTGCATGTTGCCAACTGGATGTGGCTTTTTGCCAGTCCTGCCTAATGCTCTCAGAGCAAGGCTGGGGCCAGCTGATGGACAAGTCTACCTCCACTCTCAGTTACTACTGGAGATGCTGCTTTATAAACTTTTCTGAGAGGAAAGAATAGGAAGATAGCATCTATCTTAATCCTTTTCTTAACCCATACCAAAATCTCAGAGTTTGAGAAGAAAAGGTGGAGTGCAGCTGTACACCTAGAGCTTGAGCAGAGATGCTCCTTGCACATCCTTAGTCTAAAAGAGGTTAAATTTGATCAGAGCTTGAGATTTTTCTTCTTTTCCTCTCAACTTTAACTTGCACACAGGTGGAAAGTTCTGAATGAGCACACTTACTGTGAGCATCTCTGGGTCTGTGCAACACAAGTGAGTGTTAGACCTGTTTGCAATGGGTTTAGTTACAGGAGAGCACACTTGCTTTGTCCTCCCTGTATCTGCTCAACTGGAGACCTCAGTTCCACCTTTCTGGTGGAAAGGCAAAGAATCCTAGACTGGTTTGGGTGGGAAGAGACCTTTCAAGGTCAATCTAGTCCATTCCCCTGCACTCAGCAGGGACATCTGCAGCTAGAGCAGGATGCTCCCAGCCCCAACCAACCTGAGCTGGGATGCTTCCAGGGATAAATGGGACATCTCCCAGCTCTCTGGACAACCTTCAGTGTAATGGGATCATGTGTTGGTTCTGGTCACACAAATAGCTGTTTTCTTGAACAAATCCCCAGAGAAGTTTCCTGACATTACTCTGGGTTTGAGTTTGGCATCCTTAGTATGACTTGTGTTTTAGTCCAAGCCAAGGTAAAAATGGAAGTGCCCTTGGGAATCTTCACTGGTGAGATGATTGCATCCCTGTGGGACCTTTGATATTGCAGATGAAATCACTCTTTTCTCTTCAATCTGTCTCACATCTCAGTTTGTTTTTTCCCTCTTGATGGCAGACTGTACAGGCAGCCCATAAAATAAACAGAATGTTAGAGGAGTACTAGCACCTTTCCAGAGCAGTGTGGGAGCTGATGGGAGATGTGATCCTTGCCCTCAGTTTGGTATATTTGGGGTTAACCAGCTCCCATCTGGTTCCAGGGACATCTCCCACCTCTCTGGGCAAGCTAGGCCAGGCTCTCACCACCCAAATCTTCTGCCTGACCTAGAAATCTCAGCTTTAGAAGCCTTAAATGCTGGAGCATGTACTTCTTGATGTGAGCAGTGGGTAAAGAGCTTGTGCAGAGCCCCAGTGTCAGGCTGTTTGCCCAGGCTGGGCAAAGGGAATGTGTCTCAGAGGCTCTCCAAGCAGATATCTGCATCTCTCAGCACAAGGGAGTGGAGCTGAGGAGAGTTGTAATTATTGGCAGGTGTGAAGTGAGGAGCTGAGCTGCTCTCTCACATGCTGAGCAGTGGATGTTAGTTAATCAGAACAAAACAAAAAAGAACCAAGGCACAAACAAAGTTGTTAGTGCAATACAGTAGTCTCTGCTAAAATCCTGCCTCTCAATTCACCTTTGCTTCAGATTGGTTGAGGGTAAGGTCACTATTTTGTTGTAAGAGGTTTTTGTGTGATGTTTCTGCCTTACAAACACCTCTCTCCCCTATTAGCCATGAGAGTTCTCCAATTATATTGCACTTTGAGCCTTTCCAGGAGGCCAAAAAACAACATCAAGGTTTCAGAGTCCTCAGGAATTAACTGATTGTAGAACTGAATTGGGGTAAATGAACACTAACCCACCACTTTGCTCTAGTCTCTCCCCAGATCAGGCACTTATTGGCCAAAGAGGAGGTCAGGATTTCATTTAAAAGCTTGGCCAAGTGCCTCAGGAGTCTGAATATCTCCATATCATGAACATCATTGACTCCTGTTAGTGTCAACAATTTGAATTGTAACTTTTAGTCTTAGTAAAAAATCAGATTATTTACTTTTGGTGAGTATTAATGTGAAAATATTAGATTTAAAATACAACTTGGGTCTTTTGAATGAATTTCTAATAAGAAGTCAGTGTTCTGTGGGGTTTCTTATGCTTTGAAACATACTGTGTACATATTTTGCTGCTGTTTGCATTGCAGCATCCTTGGGGCTTGTAGACACTTCTGTGCAACATGGGCACTTCCAAAACTCTGTGTTCTCTGCTTAACTTCATGTCACTATTAATCAGAGCTCAAAATAAGTCAGATATAGAGAATGAGAAGGTAAAACTGCTGGATGATGTATGATAGGGAATTAATTTTCACAGTAACTTAGGCAGCTAAACCTCAATTTAAAACCTAATTATTTTGACAGTTAGGAAATTTTTGCCTTTACTCATTTTCCCCAAAACCAAAGCAAGAAGTTGCTTTTATTTTCTTTTTTTTGGCACCAATTTAATGTTTTAGTTTCTTGAAAAGATTAAAGAGTCTAGCTGCATTAATTAGGTTTGCTGATATTATTGTTGATAGCAAGATGAAGGCTGAGGGAACAACCAGGAATATGAACAATAAGACTTCTTCTAGAATTGAGAAGTTTCCTTAGAGCTCTGCCAAGTGTTGGACTTCAGTGGAATCCCTCACACAAGAGCTCTTGCAATAAATAGTGCTTTCCATTCAAGGGGTAGGATTGTTCAGGTATATTTTCCAGCTTTAGAACCTGTGCTGATCAGAACATTCCTAAAGGCTGTTATTTGGCCTTAAACTATATAAAGCAGGTGCTTCTTGCAGGCTTTCAGCTGCTTTGGCTATAATCTCAGAGTCCCAGCATGGGGAGGGTTGGAAGGGAGCTCTGGNAACCTCCCTTCACCTGTTGGTCACACTTTTAATGCACCCCAATAATTCGAGGGGATCTTATAGCAGCTTTCCAGTACCTAAAGGGGGAATATAAGACAGAAGGGGAGAGACTTTTTAAGCAGTCAGACTGTGATAGGACAAGGGGGAATGGTTATAAGCTGAAGGAGGGGAAATTTAGATTAGAGATTATGAGGAAGTTCTTTCCCCAGAGAGTGGTTAGGCACTGGCACAGGTTGCCCAGAGAGGTTGTGGCTGCTCCATCCCTGGCAGTGTTCAAGGCCAGGCTGGATGCAGCCCTGGGTGACCTGGGCTAGTGATTGACATCCCTGCTCAGTTTGGGATGCTTGGAACTAGATGATCTTTAGGGTCCTTTCCAACCTGCCCATTCTGTGATTCTGTGTGTATGATTCTGTGATAATTATGAAGCAAGAGTTTAATAGTAGCTTGTGTGTTTTAATTGGTCATAATAATAGGAAGTTAAATAATAACAATAATCTTGAAGCTGTCCTGTTCTGCACTGCTGCAAGGCTAATTTGCCTAAGCTCAGCAGAGCTATTCTGAGGAGATGCTGTGTTGGGTGCTTTCAACATGAGCCTGCTACATCTACCATAGAAAGGTCTCCTTGTTCTCCCAATGTCCAGGACAGCATTTTCCTCAGGGATGAGATGTTGGGAAAAGCAAAAAGTCAATAAAAAGCTATTTTGGACTGGGAACTTCTGAAAGCCTCAGTGTGTGTGTCTGTGCCTTGAGAATGACTCCTGAGTTTTGGTTTGATGAAGGTCTGTGTCCTTATCCTCCAGGACACTGTGAGGCACTTCTGGAATTGCTAGCTAAGGTATGTTTGGTAGATTGAGAAAGAGATCATGGCTAATTTTTAGGGTGGAAGAAATAAAACAAAATTGATTCCTTTCCTAGTCCTTATCCTTAGGTGGATCTCCTCCTATACCTGGATCAATAAAAATGAGAGGAGAGATGCAGGGGGGCAGAAAAATTAGTCCATTCATCAAGGCCAACACAGAGGAAGGTCTATTGTGAAGATGTTACAGCTATTAATGTGTTGCCTTGCACTCCCATGACACCACAAGTCCCATTAGTGATAAATACTTCCACTTTTAAATATCTACAATTTGAGTGTAGCTGCAAAAGCTCTTTTTATATCACAAAATGAATGCCTGTCCACCTGCTTGTCTCAAAAGAAGCATTGTTCTATCCTTCACCATCCATCCTCTGCAAGCAGGGAACAGCAATTTCATTTTAAACCTGGAAGAAATAATGTTTAATTCATTTTTTTTTCCCCCCTCCCCTCCCTGCTCAGTCTCCTACTTAGTCACACATAAATCAGAGGAATATGAAGGAAGGAGTAAAAATGGCTGGATCCTTCCAGAGCTGTAATTTGGCTCTATGAATTATTAATTGCCAGACCAGGATAGCAACAGCTTTGCTTTTTTTTTTCCTTTCAGAAGTCAGTATAAATGCAGAAGGCTTCACCTTATCAGCCAGGATCTGAGCAGTGGCAGGGATGTAATTCTTCCCATTTAGCACTTCTTTTTTTTTGGTGGTGCTACCTTGAAAAGGAATAGGATATGAGAAGCATTGAAACTTTCTGAACTAGAACACAAAGTCAGGAAAGGCTTTGCTTGCTGCCTGGGTTGGTTTTTTTCTTTCCCCCTCTCTGAAATCATTTCAAAGCCATGAATAGCCATGGATCTCTCAGGGCTTTGGGCTGCTGAAGCTGTTCCAGGAGCTGAAGCATCACTGCAGCTTGCACAGGAAAAGCTTGAGCTGCTTGCTTAGAAGGAAAGAAGAAATCCATATAGGCTGGCAATGCAATTAAGATGGATGAAGGTAGTAGCCTTTACCCCACACAAAGGCAGCTGCTATTGTAAGTAACTTCTTTTTTCCCTTCCTAAATGCTGTAGTGTTCTGGTTTAATACTGAAGTGTGCTGTCAGTTTTCTGTCAGTGGTAGCAGAGGAGCCTCATGTTGTCCTCTGGTTTGATTGCTCTGGCCACATAAAAAGGAATTCTTACCTTTTATTAATGTGTTATTTTATTTCTTGATGAACCAGATTGGATGTAGTTCTAAAGGGTTTTTTTCCCCAAACTTTTTTTTTTTTTGCTCCTTCTCAGGTATAAATCTGCCTTTTGGCAGTTCCCAAGTTGGCTGATGAATTGAATCCTACCTTGCAGAATTTAACTGCATCTAATGGAAAATTGAAATACTTCAGCACTTGGCCAATTCTGAGGTTTTCCCTACAACATTTTCTGTGTTTTAGCAATACTCTCTGTGTGGAGAGATTAAGTTATTCAAATAGTCTCTCCTGCAATATACCATAATCTATTTTGAAGAGCATGATTTAACTTCTAAACAAAGTAGAGGAGAGGGCATTAGGGAACTGATTAGGTCTCCTGTTGTATGGAGGGGTTTTTAATACCCATTAGAGGCCAAAATTGATGTAAAGCAATATTTCAGGGGAGAAATCCTGCTGGCATTCTGCTGTGAACTGAGATTGTTTCCTAGGACTCTGAAATCATCTCCAGTTGCTGTCACTTGTTCCTGATTTACTGAAGCTGTTTCACTCCCTTCTGTGGATGCAGGCAGGGCTAGCAAAGAGCTGCACCAAGGAGTGTGTCAAAAGGAATTCAAAAATTTGGGATAAAGTATGGGATTTCCTATCCCAGATCTCATGTTTTGATGGCAAAGTTACAGAATTTGGTAGAGGATCCTGCGAAATGAAGTTGGAAATCTTCCTTTAACATCCTCACTCCTTTTTGTTGTAGATTTTAGCTGGATTTTGAGTAGATAGATAAGGAAAACACAGATCTCCTGTGGGAAGTTATTAATAATCATCTCTTGCATGTTCCTATTGAGCTGAATATACTCATGAATACTCTTATATCAGCAGGTTTGGTAACTTGGTCTAGGGAAGCATTCAGGAGGCTTGGGTGAGGAGCTGAGATCTCATACCTTTCCTATCCCCTCTTCAGGATAATTAGTGAACTTTTAGAGCTATTCCTTAAAACAGGACCAGAGGCTGCAGTGGGAATTGTGGTGGTTCCAGGGAGGCCAGGATCACCCCTGGCTTGTGGCAATATGTGGATAGATGTTCATCATCGCTGTGCTGTGGGGAAGAAGTTATTTGAGGAGGCAGAGGAGGAGGAGAGGCTGTAGAGTTGGTTTCATTTGGGATGGGAAGAAGGTTCTCCTTCATTATTAACTGCACAACCATGCTCTGATGACACTCAACATGTGAAAGTAATCAGAGCCCTTTGTTCCTCCCTGGCTGGTGGAGAGAGGGAGGCAGTGCATTAATTACACATCCCTCCAGGTGAGCTGTGCTTCTGTACAGCACATTACCCAGGTTAATGGGACAAAGAGCAGGAAGAGGTGTTTTTCTGATGAGTTTAAACTGGTTTTATTACACCCATTTTGGCTACACTGGCAAAATAGGACCAGGAGATGGAGATGAAGGAGCTGGTGTCTCCATCAGAGGAAGGATCAGATCAGTGATGCCTTGCAAGGAGCAGCCCTGGTAGGACTGCAAGCACCAGCTCTCTTGGCTATGGCCTTGAACAAGGGTCTGGAGAAGCATTGCTGCCTTCACCTGGAATGGAGGAGCTCAGCAATAGTGCAAAGACTTGTTCACTCAGAGTGTGTTGCAGTTGAGCAAAGGGTGGTTGTTCTTCATGGTGTAGTTCAGCTTTTTCACATCTCTTCTTTGGCTGAACAATGTTGTGGTTTTTTTCCAACCTTCATGTCAAATCTAACATCTGAAGTGGTTTGGAGTGCATCTGGAGCCTGGGGTGGAGGAAGGAAGGGAGGAGTGGACACTGCTTGCTCCAGGATAAGCTCTCCTCAGCTTTGGGATGAGCTCTTCTTGCTGTGAGGTCACTGCAGTCACAAAGGGTTGCTCTAGGGAGCAGTGCCATTAAAGCTGTGTGGGAGTGGTGTGCAGGCATCACTCCCCAGAGAGCATCTCAGCAAGATTTCCATGGCTTTGCTGCAAAGGATCTACTTTAGGTGGTGGAAAACATGGCAAAATGCTTATTGCTGGGCAATGAAAGCTCATCAGAAAATCCATGGCTCTCCCCCAGCTGCAAGCTTCTCCATTTAAATGCAAACAAAACAGGAAAATGAAATGCAATTTTGAGTATAATCAGCTTTCATGAGCCTTCTGGGAAGCCCAGAGGTAGCTGGAAGGAGCCTCTGGGACCTGTTGGGTTTAAATATGAGTTTGGAAGGCTGCTCAGGAATAGAGAGGATGCTGGTTTTGGGTGGAAAAGCTTTGCCAGTGGCAGCTGGCTCTGACTGGAAGCTAGATGGCCAGGGGGAAGGCTACTCAAATTAGCTGCTCTGCATTTCAGAGCTGGCTTAACCCTTTCTTTTGCTATAATGTAATAACTTGCACAAGATCAAGGTTGGAAAACACCTCTAAGATCATCAAATCCAACCATCCCTATCACCCCCATACCCCTAAACCACAGCCCTAAGGACCACATCTAGATGTTTTTTGACCCCTCCAGGGATGGTGACTCCAACACCTCCCTGGGCAGCCTGGGCCAATGCCTAACAACCCTTTCAGTACAGAAAAGTTCCCTAACATCCCAAACAGGCTATTTTCATTGACTTTTTTGTTTTGCATCAAACACCTGATCTATAGAGATGTTACAGGCCTACAGTTCTTGTGCCCATAAGATAATTAGGGGGAGAAAATGATTATTTAAGTATGATTTTGGAAATCATAGCATCAAATACCTCATCTATAGAGACATTAAAAGTACTAAAAAGATATAATAAGATCAGAGGGCTGGAGCACCTCTCCTATGAGGACAGGCTGAGAGAGTTGGGATTGTTCAGTCTGGAGAAGAGAAGGCTCCCAGGAGACCTTCTGTGGCCTTCCAGGATCTGCAGGGGCTACAGAAGAGCTGGGGAAGGACTTGTTAGGATGTCAGGGAGTGCTAGGACTAGGGGAATGGATCCAAACTAGAGGAGGGGAGATTTCAGTTGGGTGTTAGGCAGAAGTTGTTCCCCAGGAGGGTGCTGAGCCACTGTGCCAAGTTGCCCAGAGAGGTGGTGGCAGCGCCAGCCCTGGCAGTGTTGCAGGCCAGGCTGGCTGGGGCTGGCAGCAAGCTGCTTTAGTGCCAGCTGTCCCTGCCCATGGCATGGGGGTTGGACCTAGAGGAGCTTGAAGGTCTGTTCCAACCCTGACAATGCTGTGAAAAATGTCTATTTTAATTAAAATAACCAATGTAAAGAACTGAGGTGTGCCAAAGGTACAACAAACTGGAGTTGTTTCCCCATCGCTGACCCTGGAATGGGCTGGGATATTTCTGCACTGATGTCCTCTGTATTCCATTTCTCTTGAGACCAATTACAAAGGTTCAAAAGGTTGTGATGGTTTGTTGTTTTTTTTTCTTCTCTATGCTCTTGATGCCTTTTTAATGAGGTCTTCTCCCAAGCACTAAGCATTAGGCTTTCCTGTTAGATTCCTGTCTGCCGCCTCAAAACCTTTCTTACTGATACATGTGGGGAAATGAGTTATAAATTAAATATTAGGTAAATGTACTTGAAAAAAAAAAAACAAACAGAAGTAGTTTGGGGAGGTATATTTTATAATTGTTGTCGTTGGGGTTGGGGAAGGGTGGGAGAGGAAGTCATGCCAATGTTTTGCTAATGGATGCAGAGTGAAAGGGAATGGTAAAGCATCGTTGTGGGTTTGGGTAATAAATAGAGGTAATAGATGTAGGGAGTTTTCAGTGCATGTGGCTCTGAGGAATAATATCTGAGTGCAAGAAGAAGAGAAAGAAATACCCAGTCATGTAGAGTTGCCCAGGGAAAGTCTGAATATTGCTGGGGAGGAGGTACCACCAAGTCCTGGTACTCTGCAGCATCCCTTCAGCATCATGCCTGCCAGCATCAGCTCCTGGCACGTTCTTCCTCCTGCTTTGCCTCTTCAGTCACTAGATCTTCCAGATTTAAGTGATACTCTTGCAAAATGTTCTCTAATCACCAACAGTAGCTAATCAAGCCCTAATAATTACATTGGAACTGAAGTGTGAGTGACAGAGTTGTGTATGGAGTCACTCCACCAGCTCTCTCATGTTGGGACACTGCCTGCTGCTGTGTTGCTCTTGCTGCCTTAGAAAGAGCAAAGTCAAGTACAAATACTCTAATTTTTTAAAGAGGTTGCCTCTCCTTACTGAATTTTATTTGTTTACTGGCTGCTTAGTTAATACATTGCCAAATACTTCTTGCTTTGAATCAGGACTCAAGTTGCAGGTGAAGTTCACCTGGCTTTGGAAAACCTCTTTTGCTCTTTCGTGCTTTGGTGCCAGGTTCACAGCAAGGCTTTACAAATGCAAATCTGGCTCTGGTTGGGGTTTTCTTGGACAGAAGTTGTTGCTTTGGGCTGCCCTACAGCAGCCTTTGTCTGTCTTCTCCAGGTTGATACCCAGCGATTGCCTCTCAGATGATGTCTGGGGTAACACATCTCATTCCTCATCTATGGTAGCTTTTGGGGAGAAAGTAGATGACTACACTGACAAAGCTCACCTCTATACTCTTGTGTACATGCATCCAAGATTTATTCTAGTAAAAGATGCATTTTTGGCAGGTTTGTGTTTTGGGGAGGTCTCTGCCAACGCAGCATCTTTGTGTCACCACATTACGGTGGAAAGCTTGGAGGAGGTCATGTCCTCTCTTAGCATTTCCAGTGTCAGAAGCTGACCATAGGGAAGCTGTAGTACAAGGAGAGTCATTTTAATCACATTTCAACTCCTCTGGGCCTGGAAGCTCTTGTGGGTGCTCCTAAGGACAAGGAGGCAGGAAGAGCTTACTCAGCGCGCTCGCCAATCTGTCTCGAGCAGATCTTGGCTTGGCTTCTTGAAACTTGCATCTGTGATTGCAACCACTTGTGTTTGCTGCAAACTCAGCTCCTTCCTCTCATCCTACCCTTGGACTTGCTGTTGGAAGTGGCTGAAGTTCTCATGTGGCTGTGACCTGGCACATCCATCCATCCCCTGCAGCACTGCTGCCTCTGACCTGGGCTCCCTGAGCCCTTTCCCATCACTCAGAAGGAATTCAGCTGAGAGTTTGCTGCCTCTCAGATGCATTATCCCTCCCCCCAAAAAGCCTTTTCAGAGATGCTGGAGGAGTGGTTGTCCTTCTCTGCTCTGCTGAAAAGCTGTTTACTTTCAGGGTAATGTCAGGCTGGTGGCACTTCTCTTTCTAAAGCACAACCGTTCCTGGAACATGAAATAATACTTTGATGGCTTTTTTGGTCTTTTTATCTTGTTTTAAGTAGCTGATTTTGTTCTCCTCTGAAAGCAATGGGCTCAGCTAAGCTAATCAAGCTGCATAATGATGAAAAGGTCAGGAGAAAACAGTGAACTGCCACGCTTCACAGCAAAGCCTGGGCTCAGCTTTCAAGGGAGGGCAGAGCATTGTCAGAAGATAAACTCATTTTTAGTGTTGTTGAGAAGAAACTAGGTTACCTTTATTCCTGTCCTTTTCACTGTGTAAAGTCATGTTGTCACCCACAGACAATGTCCTGAGAAAAAATAAGAGTGAGTAGCTGACATCTCTGGGAAGGAAAAATTACACCAAGAAGACAGAGGTTCTTAATTATATTGGAGTAATAGCAGACCCTGTGAAGGGGAACATGCTCAAGAGCAGCTAGCAATTCTGCAGACAGGGATGGCAACAGCTCCACCAGGATGCAAAACTGAGCCTCTCAGCAGCCTTCAAATGGCAGTGTGTTCATCCAACCTCAGACCAGGCAGTGACACCAGAAAATGATGTGACATTAATCCTTTCTTGATGATTTTAAGATGATAACACTATATAGTTACCTCTTGAGCTCATCTGGAAGATCTTCCTTGTATCTCCTCTCATCTCTTACCCTTACAGGTGCTTGCTGAGCAGGAGGGGTTGGACTAGGTCATCTCCAGAAGGTCTCTTCCAACCCTCACCATGCTGGGATTGATTCTGTGCTTGGTAGAAGCTAAAGCAAGGATTGGGCTAGTGAAGTGGGTGCTGTTAGGGAAAGTTTCAACCTCAGTGTATGCAATCAGAAGTGACTTGTGGAGTCTTCTTCTCTGGAGAGATTCCAGCCCCACCTGGAAGATATCCTGGGCAACCTGCTCTGGGTGACCCTAGAGGACTAATGATCCCCAGAGGTATCCCTGGCATTGTGTGATGTGCTTGAGCTGGAGTTTTCTCAAGCTACATGGAACTGGGGCAGCAGCACAGTCAGGTTGTTCCAAGGCCTTGTGGTGGCATTTAGCACAGAAGGCAAATCATCTCTTTTTCTTTGCTTTCTGCTGCATGGGATTTATTTTTAGTGTAACTAATCAAATGAGTAGAGAGTAGAGCAGCAGTGGTGAATCAAACCAACCTTTTCATGAGCAGAAGTAGCTTGATTTATTAAGTGGCATTGTAATCCAACATGAAGCATTTGATTACCCTCACAGGCACTAATCCTTTCATTATGAGATCAATTTGCCCTGCAGATCTCTACATGGTATTTTTTGGCAGCCTTTTTTTTTTTTTTCTCCTTAAGACCTCAAAATGGTATAAATGCTGAGCTCCAGCTGTTTCTCCTTGTCTGGCTTGGGTTGCTGACACACAAGGTACTGGATGTTTAAGCTGCTCAGGCTTTTCCCCCAAGTAAGTATTATTTAATAGCTATTGCTGGGTGAACATTGACTTCAATTCCACCACAACAAGTGCCTTTAAAATGTTTCCATGTTCTTATTTATAACCAGCTGCTTTTCTAGTGTTGGAGATGGTGCTTTATATTTATTTCTGGGTGCAGCATAATTAATTCCATGTGCTCATCCTGAGACTTTTGTCAGTTATTCACAGGCTGATGACTTTGTCTGCACTCTTCAGCCCATTTGCTGTGGGCTGTGAAATATTTCTGTGTGTTCTTGCATTAAGGTTTAGAATAATGTAACTGTCTTGTGGTATTTATAGCAGGCTGCTGCATGCAGCAGGAGGAGGCAAGTTCACCTTTTATCCTCCACAGCCTCTGTCACGTAGGGAAGATTGGCTTGAGCCACCTTGGGGAATCAGTTCTAGCTCAGAGTTGAGATTATTCAGTCTGGAGAAGAGAAGACTCCCAGGAGATCTTCTTGTGGCCTTCCAGGATCTGCAGGGGCTACAGGAAGGCTGGGGAAGGAATTATTAGGATGTCAGGGAGTGCTAGGACTAGGGGAATGGATCCAAGCTTGAGGAGGGCAGATTTAGGTTGGCTGTTAGGCAGAAGTTGTTCCCCAGGAGGGTGCTAGGACTTACGTCCTAGCTCTTCTCCATGACCAAGGCAAGAATTAGGCTTGGTGGTCAGATGCAGCCAACTGCATGCTCTGCTGCTGTATTGGGTTTGGCTGAGATGGAGCATAANCTCCCCACACTTTCCCGTGGGCAATGAGTTTAATGCTCCCTCTGCTGTGGGCACAGTTATGGCACCAGGGGCCACAGGAGACCACAAGGGATTTTCACACTGTGCCTGGGAGCATAAGTATCTCTGTAATAATTAGAGACATTATGTCCTAGAAAAGTATATCCTGCCTGGAATTGCTGGGATTTTAGCAGGGGATGAGCAGGACTTGGCTTTTACCTGCTGCCCTATGACTGGTGACTGGGTCAGACCCTGTGGGTTTTTGGGCTTCCCATGGGATGCTTTCCCACTAAAGCTCTGCCTGCATTTTCATATACTTAGAAAAATCACTTTTATGGATTTTCTTATCATATTTAAAATGAATTTGCTTGGTAATAAACTCCAGTGCATGCACTAAGGAGTAGCCTTAATCACATAAACATTACCTCTTGGAAGAGTTTTCTTGCTGTCATTTCTTTTACAGCTGTGTTTGAGAGAAGGTTATGATGGTAATTTATTTTTATTCTTATTTTTTCTGCAAATAAACTGATTTTTAATGAAAAACACATCCTTCCTAAGGGCAGTGAAGTGTCACAGGCAGGAGTTATGGATGGTGTCAGCTCGGTGGGGGAAGCACATGCTCCATTGACTCATTACAGCTGTGAAAGCTTAGCTGTGCAAATGCCAAGTGCTGCTTTTGGACCTGTCACTTCAGAGCTTCTTAATGACCATTGATCATGTTCAATCCAGACACTCCTTGGAATGAAGGGAATGTGAAGTGATTCTTAAAAACAGAATGAACTTTCCAGGTTTTTTTTCATAGTATTTTATAGTCTTGAGGATGAACTGGAAAAGGTTGTTAGCACACAGCTCCCACCTCTGAAGAATTATTACTCAATGAGAAAATGATCTGCACGCATTGAGATGCTCTGCTTAGGGCCATGGTTTAGTGGTATGGTAGTGATATAGGTATGATGAGCTTAGAGGTCTCTTCCAGCCTTAATGGAACATGTCCAGAGCAGGGCCATGAGGATGCTCAGAGGCTGGAGCACCTCTCCTATGAGGACAGGCTGAGAGAGTTGGGATTATTCAGTCTGGAGAAGAGAAGGCTCCCAGGAGACCTTCTTGTGGCCTTCCAGGATCTGCAGGGGCTACAGGAGAGCTGGGGAAGGACTTGTTAGGATGTCAGGGAGTGCTAGGACTAAGGGGAATGGATCCAAGCTTGAGGAGGGGAGATTTCAGTTGGGTGTTAGGCAGAAGTTGTTGCCCAAGAGGGTGCTGAGCCACTGTGCCAGGTTGCCCAGAGAGGTGGTGGCAGCCCCAGCCCTGGCAGTGTTGCAGGCCAGGCTGGCTGGGGCTGGGAGCAAGCTGCTTTAGTGCCAGCTGTCCCTGCCCATGGCACGGGGGTGGCACTAGAGGAGCCTGAAGGTCCCTGCCGAGCCTGACATCCCTGTCATCTTCTGAAGGTTCATTTAGTGTATACCTTAGTAGTATATTGCATATATATATATATATATATATTAGTTCCTAAACTCCTATTCTCTGCAGTTTAAAGTTGTCTTTACAGAGTCCTTTCTATTACCCTTGGGAAAACAAACATCTCCCTGACTCTTCATGCAGAACTTGGTTATGCAATGTGGGGAAGTGATTACCTCATTGCCTCTTAGAGTGAACAGTTTGACCTCCTAGACTTCTGCTGCTGCTCAGGACTCTTCTAGGTGACAGAAAATGTGCAATGTGGAAGTGTTGCATTGCCAACTTCATCCTAAGAGGCATGGAGCTGTGAAGTTTGTGCCCTGAAGGGCTGGGAGCAGACAGATGGGGACCCAGTTAAGAGTGACCTAGGCAGTAGCATCCTCCTCCTCTAAGAGCTGTTCCCTCCTAGGCAGGACACAGTTTGCTGCCTGTATCCTATCAGACATCTACAAAGGGAAGCCACAGTGTGGTGATGGAGATAATGGAAGATCCCTTGGGAAAGCCATCATCAACAAATAATTGTTCAGGAATCCCAGGGAGAAGAAAGCTGTTCTTGTGGTCTACAAATGCCATACTCATTTAAAGTGCTTTTTCATTAAATATTAGGTTCTGGAGGGGCTGTTTTAGGGTAAGTACCTAAACCAGCTAGAGATACTGTGGGATACAGAGGAACATAGCTTAGATTCCTTATTGTATTCTAGCTGTAGAAAAGAAAAACCTATAAATATGTTTCTAAACACATTTAATTGGAGTTTCCTAATTGAAAGAAGCTACATATCTGCAGAAGGAGGTAAAAAAACATTTAATATCTTGATTTTACTAAGAAATCCCCAATGTTTAGTGAGGTCTGCCACCAAAGGAATTGATCTGCAAGCTCTGCATTTGTGGTGGCCAGAGTGGAAAAAAGAAAGAAAGAAAGAAATCCATAGGTCATTCCTGCAGGAATAAAGCTAATATTATTAGCTTAGCATTCACTCCTACATGTTGTTTACATCATGATGTTGGAAGGTGCTGAGCTATCCCAAGCAGCTGTGCCTGGTTGGAGCCAGTGAGGTGTTCACAGCAGAGGATGATGCTTGCTCAGGGCTATGAGATTCTTACTGTTGTGTTCCTTACACTCCTTATTCCCTTTCTTCCTTTCCCATTGCTCAATGTGAACTTCTTTTTAATGCCCTGAGGTGTTTCTGTGGCAGCCCAGGTGAAGCTGTGCCCATGCTCATGTCTCTCCCTCTCTTTGCAGTTGTTCTTTGTGGACACTTGAGTGTTGGCTCCTGGTGGTATCTGCAAATTCAGGTGATATTTAGAGCCATTCTTTCAGAGGGAATTGCCAAGGCACTGCTGGCAGTAGCCTCTCAGCAGTGGGACAGGCAGGGATTGATGGATGGGGGTTTGTCTCCTGCTTTGGTGGAAGCTGAGTTGTTTGAGTTGTTTGGTATTCTGCTCCTCTGCACTTCCACCTTCCTTCAGTGGGTACAGAGAGTGAGAGAGGAGAATATTAAACACCAACAAATGAATGGGGTCAGATGTTTAACATACACTGGTCTCTTTGGGAGGAAGCCTTGTGATGATAGGAAATAAAAGTATATCTTCTGCCCACATGTCACTGGAAAGGTTGGAATAGAGACAAAGATCAATCCCTGACAGACACATCCCATGGCAGTGTGTAGATGAGACTGTCAAGGCAAGAGTAAAGGTAATAAAGCACAGGAAAACATTAAAATATTGTGATTCTTAGAGGATTCTACTTAAAATCTTTGGTTTCCTAGCTCATCTGCAGCCTGGAGAGGTCTTGGACCTTCAGGGCACTTTTTAATGTCACAAATTTGTTGGCAGAAAACAGGTTGGGTGGGAATGAGCTTGTGGAGAGGGAGAACCTTTCCTTTCTGTGCCCAGGGCCAGAGGGCAGAAAACTTATAGGAAGAGCCTCTAGCAACAAATAAATGAAATTATTGATTATATATGCAATAAAGCTAACTTAAACCACAGCATCTCAGTGTGGTGAGGGTTGGAAGGGACCTCTGGGGATCATCCAGTCTAATTCCCCTGCTCCAGCAGCTTGCCCAGCATCACCTCCAGGGGCCTTGGGAATCTCTGCACACCAGGAGACTCCCCAAGCTCTCTGGGCAGCCTGGGCCAGGCCTCTGCACCCTCACACCAAACAAGTTTCTCCTCCTGCTCAGCTGGAAGCTCCTGGCTTCCAGTGTGTGCCCATTGTCCCTTGGCCTGGCCCTGGGCACCCCTGAGCAGAGTGTGGCCCCAGCCTCTTGCCCCCTGCACCCTTCAGCTCTTGCTCAGCATGGAGCAGCTCCCCTCTGGCTCTGCTCTGCTCCAGCCTCAGCAGCCCCAGGGCTCTCAGCCTTTCCTACTGCCACACATGCTCTAGTCCTCAACTTGAGTTGGGGAGCCTGGAGTCCCCAAATATTTAATGATGAGCATAGTATTCTCATTTTGTTCCTAAAATGTTGGTCAGCAGTTGTGATCTGGGCTGTGCAGAAGGCACATCTGCTCCTCTGATAGTCCAGCACGTGCTCTGAAAGAGAGAAGCTCCTGTGTTTTGTGTCTGGATTTCAGGAGCCTCAGCCAGAGCAGCAGAACAGCTTGCAAAATGCTGTGTCTGAGGTGTGGATTTAATGTAGCACATGTTCCATTTCTTATCTGACTAATAGAGGGTTGAGAGAAGAGGCCTGAGATGCAAATAAGGCTGGGGATGTGGCAGATGAAGCATAGCATGCCCTCCAGAGATACAGGGGCTACAGAGCCAGCCAGACTGAGCCTTTGCCTTGCAAGCTGGGGTGTCTGTCTCCTAATTTTCAGCCCCTAGTGGCCTTGGGGCTGGTGGAGGAGCTGGAGATAAAAAGGAGCAGCAAGGCACTGGTCAGAAGTTCCAATGTGAGATCTCAGTGCCTGGATCTGGTCAGAGAGCATTAGCTTTAGTGTGTGTATGGCTGCTGTGAACTTGGTGGGGGGTTCCAGGATGTGATTCATGTAGAAGTTATGCTGCAGTTGGAAAGGAGAAGGCAGTTCTAACATTTTCTAGATGAAGTATCTTTCCTAAGAATTGGTGTTTTAGAACAACTGGTTTTTTTGCACTGATAGCAAAAAAAATTGCTTCCATAACATGCCTGGGTGGTGAAAGGACTTCTTGAAGGAAATAATGCTCCTCTTGAAGTGGAGCTGTAGAAGCTAATCTAATCTTCACTAATCTTGGTTAAACTGAAAGGAGAAGCAAAGCAGAACATGTATTTTCCCTGGTGAGCTGATATTTCTGCTTGTTTATGAGCTCCTGCATGTTGTCACTTTGGGAAAGCAAAACAGGAGAAATACATGGGAAGGAATACAGATCATCTGGATGTGTAAGCTGGATTTCATACAGAGCCTCAAAACAGTTGTAAAGCAGTGGAGAAAGTGGCTTGTTGACTCAAACTGAATGAATTTCACAAAAAAAACCAAACCCTCACCCAGGCCATCCTTTAGCTCTTTCTTTTCCTTGCTCTCCACTCCATCCCTGGAGTGTTCATCTTCTCTCCTGTGGCTGCAGGAGGCAAGGTTCTCATGGGGAGGAAATGTGAGGGGAAGAGTGTTTTAATTTCCCCAGGTGCCAGCCAGGATTAGAATTGGAAATGAGTGAACAAATGAGGAAAAACTCTCACAGTGTTTACCCCAGGAAAAACCATTCTCCATCCTCTCAGCAGAGCTCAATAAACAGCTGTCCCAGCAGGTTATCCCCATTGTTGCCCCATTTATCTCTCTGAACAGGTAGTGTCTGACATTCAATTTGTATTCAGGAATGGGAAGCTGCTTAAAAATGAATGGGGATTAGTTATTCTTGGATACAGCATCTCTACAGGTAACATCACTATGGGTCATGCTCCCTGAGCTGGGGATGAGAAGCAGAGTATTCCCATCCCTCTGGTTTCTTAACACACATTTGAAGTCTTACTTGTGCCCCTTGAGATCTCAGCATTTTGAGGTCATTAAGAGAGGTGATACTGAAGTCTCTTACTTGTAGCACCTAACATCTGAGCATTTTGAGGTCATTAAGAGAGGTGACATAGCTACAACAGCCACCTTGATCTTTTCTTCTTGAGGTGCTGGTGAATTGTCTTAGACAGTGGGGAAAATAAACTGAAGGACTGATGGTTTTGCTAGGGGACTCCTCATCCTGGAGGTGTTTAAAAGATGTGTAGATGTGGCACTTAGTGATATGGTTTGGTGGCATGGTGGTGGTAGGTTGATGGTTGGACTTGATGATCTTAGAGGTCTCTTCCAACCTTAATGAGTTGGTGTATCCCCAAGAAATAATCAGGAGGTGAAGCCTGGAGCTTAAATGTACACGTGTAGTAGAGAATTGATGAGGTTGCTTTGCTGTAACCAGCACTGAAGTTACCACCAGTGTCTTCTGCTGCTACATCTGAGAGAAAAATCCGCCCTGTTCCTCTGAGTTCTACTTGTGAGGCAGCAAGAAATTAAGTCAGAGAAGATTTAATTTCAATAATGACCACTGAATAATTTATTTACCTAATTTACAAATATTTTTGTTAGGGAAAAGCACTTGAGGTTTTAATTAGGCACTCAGTGAACGATTTATGCCTATCAGTGATTAGAAGTTTAATGAAAACCTCTGTATTTCTGCATCTTTATGGTCACATGTGGGAGGTTTTGCCACTCTTTAGACACTTACTCTGCTTGATGTGGTACTGCTGCTGGGAGGAGAAAGCAGGGACCACCCTGCCCTGTCCTTAGCACTGCCTGCTGTTGGGTTGATGATTGGACTTGATGATCTTGGAGGTCTTTTCCAACCTGAATGATTCAATGATCTCATGCAAACATCATCTTGCCTCCTCTCCTTTTCAGATTCTCAGGAGTTGCAGTTTGAGGGTTGCACTAGAGTTGGAGGAGTTAGGAGCAACCTGCTCTAGTTTCAACCTGCTCACTGCAAGGGAGGTTAGGCTTAGATGACCTCTGCTAGCTCTGCTTTCATCATCATCACAGAAAAGACCTTCAAGGCCATCTTGTCTAACAGACAAAGTGTGANCTGGAGACATTCCAGGTGAGGCTTGCCAGGGCTCTGGGCAAGCTGATGTAGTTGGGGATGTCCCTGGCCACTGCAGGGGGGTTGGACTAGATGAGCTCCAGAGGTCCCTTCCAACCCAAAGCAGTCTAGGATTCCATGATTCTATGATGATCATCATCAGGGCTGGAAAGAACCTTCAAGTTCATCTAGCCCAACTGACACTTGTCCAACTGGCAGAGTGTGTGGCCCACCTGGGGATCATGCCCACAGCCCTTGTACTAACAGCACCAGGGTTGTGGGTTCGATCCCTGCATGGGACACATGCTTTGCTGTTTGGATTTGATGCTCTTGAAGGTCTGATTGCTGTGAAGACCAGTATGGTTTTTTCAGTTTGCCCACTGCACAATCTGTTAGAGTGCAGCTTCAGTCTTCAGGTGCCTTTCTATGCAGAGCAAAGAGAGATATCTCCTTTCTCCACTGATAACACCATTAATGATCCCTGTATGGGTCACATGCTTTGTCAGTTGGGCTTGATGATCACAGAATCACAGGGGAACTCCAGGCCTGTCAGCCTGACTTTGGTACCAGATCCTCATGGAGAGGATCATCTTGAGTGAGCTCTCACAGCAACTGCAGGGCAGCCAATGCATCAGGGCCAGCCAGCATGAGTTTATGAAAGGGAGGTCTTGCTTAAC
>VWZO01000155.1:396011-437705 GCA_013396975.1 Bucco capensis | reverse complement strand
AGAGGAGGCTGAGGGGAGATCTCATTGTCCTCTACAACTACCTGAAAGGAGCCTCTTCTCCTTAGTAACTAATGACAGAAGCAGAGGGAATGGTCTGAAGTTGCAGGGGTGGTTACATTGGATGTTAGGAAGAAAAAGAGTGGTGAGGCACTGGCACAGCCTTCCCAGGGAGGTGCTTGAGTCTCCATCCCTGCAGGTGTTTAAATATGTAGATGTGGTGCTCCAGGCCATGCTCCAGTGGCAGGCATGGAGCAGTAGTGTGATTGTGTTGTGTTTTGGGGTTGGTGGGTTGTTTTTTTTTTTGTTGGACTAGGTGACCTGGGAGGTCCTTTCCAACCATGAATATTCTGTGATTCTGTTTGCCTTCGTAAATGTTTTCAGCTTCTATTCCTTGTTCCTTTCCATAGCATTCACTTTGCTCTTCTGTTCCATGCTAAGGAATAGTTGGATTGGAGCTGAGCCTTGCTTGGGTTGTTGCAGTGATACTGGATTTTCATTTAGTTATCTAATAAAGGAGCAGTTTCTTGCCCTTTTTATATGCTAATAATGAGAGTTTTATTCTGTAGAAAGAGGAAAATAAACAATTAAGTTAATTCCTGTCTCAATACTGTGAATTGAGAGAACCATTCAGAGTAGCAAATGCCTATAAATTCAGATTTTGATGAAACAACATTGATAGCAACAAGAAGAAAAACAGAGGAATCAGGGAATTGAAGTAACCTTGAATCCAGGTACAAAATTACTGTTTGACTGCAATATTTATTAATGTAGATAATGGCTTATATGAGCCTTATGGCTGCATTCCTGCTGCTCTCAGATTTAATTAGATTTTTAGAGCAGCCCTTAATGTCTTCTGTAGGATTATAGAATCCAGTGGCAATGCCAGAAAAACTTCATCCTTTTCATTAGCCTCTGAAAAGGAAGTGAAAGGGAGGTTCTTTTGTCTGCAATGCTATCTCAAACTCCTCAGCTTGTCTCCTACATAAAGGAGTGCAATGCCAACTGCTTGTTAGCCTCCCAGGGCAGGTGAGAGATAACACACAAAGCCAGGGGAAGGAAAATGCTTTCTTGGAACTGTTTAGAAAAGCTTATTTAGGATTAGGATTTTTGTTAGAGCAAAGGCTTGGTGTCAGTTCTAATCACTCATTTTTGAGGCCAAGACCAAGGCAGGGATGCAGCTTCCTACTACTCAGCAGCTTGATGGTCATCAGCTCTGTGCCTGCTATGTGTGATACTGCAAGGATGGAGCTGATTGTGGTTTATTTTCATTCCAAAAGGCAAAAATAATCATGTCTTTTCTTGCTCTTTCCATGAAAAATATAAATAAAGGGATCAGGATCTTTATTTGTCCAACTTATTCCAGCAGAACTGTGGCGGTACTGGAAAAAAAGAAGCTATTAGGGTTGATTTAATGAAACAAGTCTCAGTCAAAAAGTTGCTATATATATAATATTTCAGATTAATTTAGTTAATGAAACAAGTCTCAGTTGCTATATATATAATATTTCAGATTAATTTAGTCCTGGTTAAGCAGGGTCAAGCAATAGAGGTATAAAGGTAGCACCAGGGATGTCTACTCTGTACCTGGTGTGAACAAGAGGCTAACTAGAAGAGGATGTGAATGAGAATTTGCCACACTGGTGGTATTTTGCCAAGAGATCTGTATAAAAGATGCTTTTGTAAATGATAATTTATGTTTTGACATGTGTTGTTTGCAATTGTGCAAAGAACCACCAAATTAATGCACATTTTGGCCTTGTGCAAACTGGAACTGGTTTGTGTCCTTGGCATTCAGAGCAGTTCTTCCTTCACCTCGTGGTGTTTCCTCCTCTCTGAGATAATAAGATGATCATTGTGTGCATGGGAAATGATTTGAAATCTATGAGGCATCTTGTTCTAAGCCTGGTCCTGACCACAGTGTGTGCAGCTTCCTATTTTCACTCCTTTGGCTGCAATTTGGTGTTTGCTGTCCCCCAGAGCTGAGCTCATAGCCTTCACTGACTTGCTAATTCAATTCACTCACATTTTGAGTTAGCTGTGAATGAACTCCTCGAGTCTTCCTTAAATTAATACCAAACAGCTTTTGACCTTGTTCATGGAAGAAATTTAAGGGAGATGTCAAGTTTTCACTGGATGTATGGATCAATGCAGGACTATTTGCTTGTTTGAGGTGAGCACAGCTTCCAGGGAAAACTCCCTTTGCTAGTGGGATATGACTGCAGAGGTGTTGGAAGGATTTTGAGGTAAGGAAAGATGCAGAATGATTTGAAGTGATGATTACAAATCTGATTAGCTAATTGGTGTGCAAGAGATGGTAAGATGGAACCTGCTTTCTTGGTGCACACTGTGTATTAGGAGAAGATCTGGAAAGGTTTGGTGCTGTCACCATTCCTTGTGTGCCTGCTAGGGAGGAAAACAAACAAAATGCATTTTTCTGCCTTGGTAAGCTTTGAGTTTTGTTATTCATTGTGTCATGGTGATGCCTGAGAGTGTGTTAACATTGCAGAGTAGAGATGGCAATGGATCAAAGGCTCACATGGGCTGGTTAAAGAAATGATAATGAGAAATGACAGTGACCTAACTGATGGAACAATCCTCTAGTAGAACATGATTCCCTCATTTGGAGTTCTGTGATGAACTCACCAAGGACAAAATCAATCTCATCAGAACCAACAATGTAAGAAAAGGCTGCAAGTGCTGTGCAACCAACCACCCTTATCCCTCCACTGAGCTCCACACAGGAATCCAGGGTGGAAAACTAAGATGAAAAGTCAGAGGCCAACAGTTCAGTTATTTAATACCTGTGTTAACTAGCAAAGAGGTGAGCAGTGTCTGGTAAGAAATTCTCTCCAAGTTGTGAAGGAGAGAGTGTCCTTGCTGAAGGCTTTCCCTGTGGAGAGGAGAGGAGCTAAGGACCTGAGAAGTCCTGGGGCAACTGAGGCACCACTATGCTGCTTTTCTATGTCATAGACTATGAGAAATGAGAATAAATAACAAATATTAGGTGTTTGACCATTCTGAAGCTTTCTTCTTAGAGAAATACAGAGTGGCCTGTGGTGGAGGGGTTGGAACTAGATGATTTTAAGGTGTCTTCCAACCCATTCTATGAAGAACTAACAAAACCTGTAGTGCTTAAATGTGGTTGATGATATCTGCTGTTGGAATCAAGTAAACCATTTGGAACTAGAAAAGGCAAGAGTTTTAAGTGCCTTTTGTAGATATTGAAGAACAGTGAGTCCATGACTACATGAGCAAAACTCATTGATAGATGTCATGGAACAAAAACCATGAGAGGGTGAAGGATCTGCAGTAGACCTTTCTCATCCTGTCTGCTGCAGGAAAATGTCTTGCTGAGTGGCTGGAGCTGGGCTGATGGTTCAGGAAATGACATGAAGACTATTTATTAGCCAGGAAACAAAAAAAAAAAATCAGTGTCCAGCAGCAACCTTTATTCATTCAGCATTATTGATTGAACTGAGGGCCTCAGCAACCTGTTTGGTAAGTGCTTTTTGGCATCATTCCATCTAGAGGATGGCTTTGCCAAGGAATTTGTTGTTAAGGAGAAAAACAAAACACCAAACTTGCATCAAGTAGCCAGCACATCCAAAAGGTTGTGGGAGATGGGAAGCAGAAGTCCTGTGGTTTTGTGGTGAATGTTAGGAGTATAGGAGGTGCCACCACTCACTTAGGAATCAACAGATTGAGCAAAATTAGTGTTTAAACCAGATCTCCAGCACTTGGAACATTGTGAGTCTTGCCTGATCCTTTCTTTTCTGTGCACCATCCCCATTCCAGGCTGAAAAGGTTCAGTGTAAATGGATTAAGGTCTTCAGGTTGCTTCAGAGTAAGCTTTGTTCATAGAAGGGGTCTACCACCCCTGGAAAGCTTTGCTCACCCCAGAGGGCATTTCAAATGTAACTAAACCCCCTTTTTTATCAAAGAAATCTACTCTGTAGTTAGAATTTACAAAAACATGGTTAATCCCCAAAAGTTTTTCTCTTTGCTATTTAATAGAGCTGAGTTAATAATTCATCATTTAATGTAGCTGATTAATTTTGCCTCTCTTTCTCTGAATGCCTTCCAAGCACAGAACAATTCTCTCAGATGGACTTGCTCAAAATGCCTCAGTGACCTCTCTTTCTAGATCACTTCTTGATTCCATTTTTCAGAGCAGTGCAGTTTTCTATTGGTTATTCTTCATGATTTCCTTTTCTAATTGAGTAATCACCAAGCCAGTTGCAAAAGGCAAGTAAAAACACCAAGCCTGTGGCAGGAACACTTGCTGCCAATGCACTTTCAAATTCCTTTCTGCTAAATGTCATTTTCAACTCCATTTTCAGTGACCTGAAAATGCATGGACATAGATAGGATGTGAGGCACAAAGAACTCAACTCACAAGGGAAGATGCTGGGGGAGAATTGGGTTTCATCCATGGAACAAAGGTTGTTGGTAGTAAATGTTTATAGCTGTCACTTCCCTCAAGATGGATAGAACTGAATCAACAACAGAGGTGGTGTTTGTACCTAGTCCAGAGATCTCTGGGCATGGAAGAAGATAAATAATGCTGGTTTTCTTCTGAAGAAGCCCTAGGAATAGTCCTGGTGTAGTTGGCACTGGCTGTGCTGAGCTCTACAGAGAGCAGCTGGGGTCAGCTACTGGCTCAATGTGCAGCTGCAGATCAGTGGCAAGTGGTGTCCCTCAGGGCTCTGTGCTGGGGCCTGCACTGCTTAATATTTGTATAAACACTGTGGGCAGCAGCAAGAGTGCTGCAGCAAGAGAAGCGTGGCCAGCAGAGCCAGAGAGGTGATTCTGCCACTGCACTCTGCTCTGCTCACACCTCCTCTGCAATACTGGGTCCAGCTCTGGAGCCCTCAACACACAAAGGCCATGGAGCTGATGGAGCAGGTCCAGAGGCCACGAGAATGCTCAGGGGCTGGAACACCTCTGCTCTGAGGACAGGCTGAGGGAGCTGGGATTGTTCAGCCTGGAGAAGAGAAGGCTTCAGGGGAACTACTAGTGACCTTCCAGGACCTAAAGGGAACTTCCAAGCAGGCTGCAGAGGGCCTGTTTGCAAAGGCCTGCAGTGAAAGGACAAGGGGCAATGGTTTTAAGTTGGAGAGGAGTAGATTTAGACTGGACATTAGAAAGAAGTTGCTCCCCACGAGGGTGGTGGAACACTGGCCCAGGTTGCCCAGGGAGGTGGTTGAGTTCCCATCCCTGGAGGCATTGCAGGTGAGGCTTGCCAGGGCTCTGGGCAAGCTGATGTAGTTGGGGATGTCCCTGGGCACTGCAGGGGGGTTGGACTAGATGAGCTCCAGAGGTCCCTTCCAACCCAAACCAGTCTAGGATTCTCTCAAAGCCAAAAGCCTTCCCTAGAGCATGAGCAGCTCCTGGCTTGGCTGCTCCACATCACCTTTTCCACAGCCCTAAGGATGCTCAGGGGAGACCTTTTCTCTCTCTACAGCTACCTGCAAGGAGGTTGGAGTGAGATGGGGCTTGGTTTCTTCTCCCAGGTTAGCAGTGAGAGGACAAGAGGAAATGGCCTCAGGTTGCACCAGGAGAGGTTTAGATTGGATATAAGGAGGAATTTGTTCACAGAAAGGGTTGTTAAGCATTGGCCCAGGCTGCCCAGGGAGGTGCTGGAGTCACCATCCCTGGAGGGGTTCAAAAAACATCTAGATGTGGTACTTAGGGCAATGGTTTAGTGGTGTGGGGGTGATAGGGATCGTTGGACTTGATGATCTTAGAGGTCTCTTCCAACCTTCATGACTGTGAACTTCAGGGTAGGGTCCCTGAACACCTTTAGTGCCTTGGAAAGCAGATAGCTCCAGCTGAGAAGAAGCCAATGTTCTTCTCAGAAAAAACAAGTGATGAAATCATGTTGTCCTGGGAATTAATTGTGTGGGGTTCTTTTTAATCCAAGGGATGATCTAACCATCCAAATTGTATAAAGATAATTAACCTATGCCAGCAGGTGCACTGAAATATGCAGTGCCCTTGCTATCAAGAACTTGATTTACATAATATATTGCTCAGTGCATATGTCTTATTCAGATAAAGTTCAGGAGAAGGACAGTGAGTGGAATTAAACCAGAGCTGAGCTGGTGGCCAACAGGCTTGTGTCTCATTTTAAGGAGGTGTTCCTTTTAATTTCACTATGCTATTTATTTTACAATCCCTAAAATACATTAAAACTCCCTTAATAGTCAAATAGATGGCCTAAATGTCACAGTTTGCATTATAATTAAGGGCTTTATTTGGCTGTTCTCTTTCTTCCCCTCATCCCAGCACTCTGTGGTGGTCATTTGTGGTGGTCATGCTGACACTTAAAGGCAGTTTGTTAATGAATTTTCCCACAAATTAATTTTCTCTACTGAACCAGCCTCAAGAAAGAGGAGCAATTATTTCATGTGGCCTAGGAAGCAAAGCATAATAACTTTCTGAACTTTATTTTGTGGAATTAAATGCATTTCTCTTTTTTTTTTCATTAGAGGCTCTGCTAAATGATTGCAAATAAAGTAATGAGGATGAGCAGGAATTGCTAGATTCAGCTAATAATGCCTGGGTTTAGGCTATTGACTTTACCCTAATGTATTTCTAGATGTCACTGAATTTTATTGCATTAGATCTATTTAGTGGCTTTGTTTTATTTTTCCTTCTTCTGGTTCTTCACAGCCACATTTAAATAACCTTTTTTCTTAAAAGGAGCCTTTTCTTCCAGCTGAGGCATCTAAAAGGTATCAGCATCCAATCTGATAAATGGATACCCCATGGTTAAGAAAATTACAAAGGCTTAATGCCTAAGGCAAGGGAGATGCAATCTCAGCAAAGGAATCTGCAAGGAGCAGGATTATCATTCAAGGAAAAAAGGGTATTAACTTTCCTTCTAGCCCTAATGGGAGGGAATCATGTTCAGCATCTTCACATGTCTGAATCCCAGCATGGGGAGGGTTGGAAGGGACCTCTGGAGATTATCTAGTCCAACTCCCTGCTCCAGCAGGCTCACCCCCAGCAGCTTGCCCAGCATCACCTCCAGCTGCCTCGGGAATCTCTGCACACCAGGAGACTCCCCAAGCTCTCTGGGCAGCCTGGGCCAGGGCTCTGCACCCTCACACCAAACAAGTTTCTCCTCCTGTTCAGCTGGAAGCTCCTGGCTTCCAGTGTGTGCCTGTTGGACCTATCCCTGGGCACCCCTGAGCAGAGTGTGGCCCCAACCTCTTGAGTGAAGGGTTCAAAAAACATGTAGATGTGGTGCTTAGGGCCATGATTTAGTGGCATGAGGGTGATAGGTAGATGGTTGGACTTGATCTTCGAGGTCTCTTCCAACCTTCATGATTCTGTGCTGCTGAGCAGGAGAAATAGTGCCATCTGCTGAGCTAGNAGAGTAGAGAGGCAGAATCACCTCCCTAGAACAGTCACAGCTGGAGCAGCAGGTACTGACAGAGTTTGAAGGTTAACCCTTGAATCACTCACTACATGTGGATATGTGGATGTGCCACTTCTTTGCTCTGTGTGATTTAAAGGGATGTAAGAAATCCAATTAGGGATCATAAACCTATTTTTGCATAAAGCCCTACCACAGTCATCTCAGGTGTAATTGGATTGTCCACTGAAGGCTTTTTTTTGTTCTTTTGCCTCATTTTAAGCAGCCTTCTTTAGGAAATGCTGTTCTCTCAGGGCAATGTTAGCCCTGGCACAGTGATGTTCAACAGCAAACAAATGTTGTGTGTTCACCTCGAGGTGTTTTTTAGAAGCTACAAATTATAAAGCCAATAATACCAACTTCTCTTTGGAAGACTTTTGCCAAGAGGAAAATGAAAAATGAGGAGAGAATGTTTCCAAAGAAACTTATTCCAACTCATTTTTGTGAGCATAGACTAGAAGTTGAGTACAGGGCATGGCAGTCAACTAGCCCAACTTGGCTGGAACAACAATAGCCATGTTTTCTTTGCTGTTTTTAAAATGCATGATTTTAAATACTCAGTCTTTAAAGCTAATGAAGGACTTTCTAAAGACAATATGCTGGAAAAACTTGGAGCAACCCACATAGCTCCCATCTGCTTCTGAGCAGAAGCAGCAGAGTCTGCACTAGACATGAATAACAGTGAGAGATGTTGAAGTGTGGGTGGTAAAGCAGCAGGGTTTGGTTCACTTGAGGCTGAAGCTATAGGTTCATTTGGCATCAAGTGTGGATTTGGGTGCTGGGAAATGCTAAACATTTTGGTTGGCATGAAGTAAACTTTGCTTTGCAATGTTTTTGTTGTTGGGTTTGGCTTTGGGGCTGGTGGCTGTTGGATTGTTTGGGGTTGGTTGCTGTTGGGTTTGTTTAGGAGTTTTTGGTAGTGTGCTTTTGAGGTTTTTTTGGCTTTGATTTGCCTCTAAAGAAATGATTTGTGATACCTTCCCACTCCTCTTTCCCACTAGAGCCAGGGTAAGGGGGCTAGAGGGATTTAAAGTAAATAGTGCAGCTTAAAGATGTTCATTAAGATAATCCTCCTGTAGATTTCCTAAGGTTTTTTGGAGGTTGGAGTGTCTGCCTTTTGGTTGGCCAAGCTTTATCACCTGCAAGTGACTCAGTCCATCAGTTCAGATGCTGTTATGGGGGAAGGTCAAAGGCATCAAGTGTGCAGGTAGCTGGTAATGGGCTGTCTGCAGAGAGCAGCAGGGAATTCAATCTATTCCATGCACTTGGATGCACTAAACCAACACTCCATGTAGCCATCAGAGCAGAGAAAAGCTCTGCTAATCTCCTTCCATCAGGATTTTGGCTGTGCCCATGTGCCTATCAGAGGGGGCAGAAGGCACTTGATAAACTGAAATGTTCTTTTTGGGGGGAACCAGGGATGATTCCAGTGAGCAAAAAAACCAGCCTGAAACTTGTCAGACTGTTATTGAGGTGAATTACATTCTTACTGTGCCTATGGAAGCAGGAGAATAAAGACCTGGAGATCTGGAAGTTTCAAGTTTGAAGGTGGTTGAGATTCATGTTGTTTGAGAGAAGAATTTGGTTTGACTCTGCTAATAGAAAATGATTATCCACAGGAACTGAAGTGTAAGAGGATTCAGATTTGAGGGAGGATAAGGAACTGAGGGGAAGCCAAGGCACAGTGTGATGATCTCAAGGAGTTGGTAGCTGTTGATTTTTACTTGCTTGAGAAATAGCATCCTGGCTGTTCTCTTCTGCTCTTGGCCTTCAGTGTGGGGCTTTTAG
Organism: Bucco capensis; assembly: GCA_013396975.1. NCBI lineage: Eukaryota > Metazoa > Chordata > Aves > Piciformes > Bucconidae > Bucco > Bucco capensis. The sequence goes on along the minus strand of VWZO01000155.1, from coordinate 428,494 downwards.
GCCTCCTCTTCTCCCTTTCTGTCCTCCCTTTGCCTAGCACACCTGGTTAAGGACTGGAAAGCACCAATTCTGTGCAGTGGAAGCAATAATTGAGCTCTTGGAAAGGTGAAGCTTCATTCCCTCCCATCAGTTACTCAATGAAGATGCAGCTGGATTTTGCTCATCACTTTGCTGCTGCAAGTCCAATGACCACATGGTTTCAGAGCCAAACTACTTAGTCCTTCAGTGGTGTTTCATGCCTCATTCTATGGTATTCTTTAGCTCTGATGTGCTTTATACATCATAGGAAAGAAGTGGACTGTGTAGCATTGGTGTCCCTGTAGCCCAAAGGGACCTGCAGATGACTTGATAAGCTTGAGCATGTTCAGTGGATGAACCTTCACCTCTCTTTCATGCTCTCATTCAATCTTAATCAGCTCCTATTTCAGTGCTAGTCTGCTTCAGACTTGCACACTTTGCCCTGGCCTTCAGGAGAGTGGGAGGAAGCTCCTGAAAGGCTTCACAAGAGCTCTGTTGGCTTGCTCATCCATCTCCCCTGTCACACAGATCTGGAGCTGAAATGCACCTGCTTTATGTCTGTCTTTCTCCCCAAGGAGATAAATTACCCAAGCATCCCCCAATGTTAATGATAACAACCCAGATGATCCTCATTAACAGTTAGGAATAAGCAAGAAGCCAGTGCTGCTTTGACACTGAGCCTGAAGTGAGTTTCTTGGGAGACTGGAGGATGACATTCATCCTCTTCTGAGCACACAGGCTGGCAGTGCATCAGCTCCCTGGATTTATGCTCACTCTGTGTGTCTGAACCCTTTGCTTCCAGGGCCATCACCAAGCCAGGCAGGTGACAAAGGTGACATAGTTCTCTATCAGGCCTCAATAATCTGATGTCCCAGTATTGTCTGACATTCAGACCCCTAATAAAACTCTTGTAAGTGCTTTGCAGTGCAGCATTGGGATGTGCTGAGTGCAGTTAATGTAGCCTCAGTTCTGCTTGTTCTGCTAACTAATTGCTGCACTAATAATTGACTTGGTGATGGCAGGAAGTGTGCTTAGCTAAGTAGCAGTGGAGAGGAAGAGATGTGGGGAAGCAATGTATCACAGTATCCCAGTATGTCAGGGGTTAGAAGGGCCCTAGAAAGATCATCTAGTGCAACCCCCCTGCCAGAGCAGGATCACCTAGACCAGCTCACACAGCAATGTGTCCAGGCAGCTCTGCAATGGCTCCAGACAAGGAGACTCCACAGCCTCCTGGGCAGCCTGGGCCAGTGCTCTGGCACCTGAACTGCAAACAAGTTCCTTCTCAGCTTAATACTAAACCTCCTGTGGTCCAACTTGCTCCCATTCCCTCTTGTCCTACCATTGGATGCCATGGAGCAGAGCCTGGCTCTCTCCTCCTCACACTCACCCTTCACATATTTCTAAGCATTGCTGAGGTCTCCTCTCAGTCTCCTCTTGTCCAGGNCCAGCACTGACCCCTGGGACACACCACTAGTCACAGGTCTCCAGTTAGACTCTGCTCCACCAACCACAACTCTCTGGGCTCTGTGTCAGGAAGCAATGTTTCCTGAAGCTTGCCCATCCTCTCGAAGGGGTTAATCCTCCTTCTCTTTTGCATAAGCATAGAGCATGGCTAATTCTTAGCTACCCACTAGCATTTCTATTCCAACTCTGCAGAGACTGCTTTGTGTGTGGTGGGGTTTTATTTTACTCTCCCAAGTCTCTGAGCCATCATTTGACAACCTGTGAAGTGGAAGATAAGCTGTGCTAGGGTTGGGAAGTGTAGGTGGTGTCTAAGGGTAAGTGTATATGGGGGAAAAAGCTGTGAAAATTCACAGCAAAAGGAGCCTGGAGATACCTGAAATCTGTTCTGTATAAGCTTTCTCCTTGTGTACCCAAAGCTGCTGAGCCTGGGATAGCAAAGGGCTTTCAAATCCAGAGTCAAGAGGCTTAGGGCTGGTCTGAGAACTGAGCAAATTCAAAGGCAAGCAGGTTAAGGTTGCCCTAAGCCTACAAGGTGAACATTACCTTCTTTTCATCACTAAATAATATTTCTAGCATCTGGATGTAGCTTGGCTCTCTCTCTCATCAGGCTTAAAGCACCACAAGAAATCAGCTTTCAGGTGAAAAGGAGAGTTTTGGCTTTTTTTTTTCCCACAGGCTCCAAATCTTTTCTGTATCATTGGCTGTAAACAAAATATCCAGGGCTAGGACAACTGAAACAAAAAATAGCTCTCTTGTATTTGCTATCAAATGGAAGTGGTGCAGGGTGTGTGATTTCATGCTTTATTGTTCCTCAATCTGTTCAGTTTACAGGGAAAAGGTATTTTTCATCCTCCTTGCTGCTAGCTTAGCCAGAAACTCTCCCTGAGCTCTGAAACTCCAGCTGTGAGAAGCTTTCTGCATTTCCATGGCTAATAAAGAATCTGCAGGATCCATTCTTCTCTGAGAAAGCTCATGGTCATCCAGGGCTTCCCAGGCAAAAGCAAGCAGGGAATAGCAGTCCCTTTGAGAAACCAAAAGGAGAGAAGCTGGAAAAGCATCCAAAGAGGGAGGGAGAGGTGCAAACATAATTAAGCAAGCATGACAATGGAGAAAGTTCTCTGAGAATCAGCTTTGGAGAGCTGGAGGATGTTATCTGAAGGAGGTGGGTGGTGACAGGGCTGTTGCTTGGATATTTTCCATGAAAGGATGGCAAGAAGATACAATTCCTCATAGCTGGAGATAATTCAGGCTGGGGGGGGGGGGGCGGGGACTGTGAGTTGAAAAATGAGCCTAGATTTACTGTGTTTTAAAGCCCACTAGGATTTTTTTCTTGAAGTAGGCTGAGTCTTTGTTCCCCTTTCTGTGATGTTTTCTTCCCGGCAAACAATGTTCCAACATTCCTGTGACTCACCAGAAGTGCTGGATGGTAAGAATTTGTACGCATCTTCATCTTCCAGGGTTGGAAGAGACCTTTATGATCATCAAATCCAACCCTTGATCCAACACCACTATGATTACTAGATCATGGCACTAAGTGCCACATCCAATCCAATTTCTGTCTATCCTATTCCAGTTATCCAACATCATTTCCCTAAAATATGGCTTCTCCAGCTCTAATTTCTGCCTGCAGTGGATGCTACTAACATATCATCAGATGTTCTGGGGATGTTCCAGTTCAGGAGCTGCCCATAAGTGGCTCTTATGAAATGAAAGCCTTTGGGTTAGCACAGAGCAAAGATCTCCTCCTGCATCCTTATTGATACTGGGGACATGGGAGATTTGGGGTAGGAGGTGGATAGGCTTGGTCAGAGAGGAAGGCTGGCAACTTCTGACAACACTGCCTCAGGCTGTGACCAAGCTGTCATGGGGTTGGAGGTCTGGTGAACCCCAAAAAGATCTGCACACTGACAGTGGTGAAAGAGCAATAGAAGAGGCCAGGTTGGAAGGGACCTCCAAAGATCAACTGCTCCAACCTTTTGTGGGAAAGGGAGCTGAGCTGAGCTCATGGTGCACCTAATGATTCCAATGTGTTTGGTCTTCTAAAGCAGTATTCCACATGCCAACATTGGCAGTAGCTACTACAGCCAGCAGATGGTTTCAGGAGATGTTTCTGGGACCTAAATTAGTTATTTCAAGAAATGTCTACCCCAGAATCCCAGCATGGTTAAGGGTTGGAAGGGAACCTCTGAGGATCAGCCAGTCCAACCTCTCTGCTGGAGCAGGGTCACCTAGAACAGGTTGCCCAGGATCACCTCCAGGCTCCTTGGACACTGATGAAAGAAGCAAGCTCACCAGAAGACAGCCTGGGGAAAACCAGGATCCAGTGGCAATGTCTCTGCAGGAATTCAGAGCTGAAAAGAGTATAGGAAGCAGCTTTGGGCAGAGGAGTTTCATGCAAGCAAAGCCTATGTGCAGAGGGAGGGCAGGTTAGGGCTTTCCTTTGCAAACGATGTCCTTTACTTCTCTCCTACTTTAGTTCCTAAAGAAAGAAGGCAAAATGCAGAGGGGTTAGCACCTGGCTTGCAATTTTGGAGGCTTCCTTGGCTCAGTGGACCTTTCAGTTTCATCTTGTTCTCCCATCATCCATATACTTTGCCAATGAAAAGCCTTGAAGCAATTAGCTGTCTATAATTATCCACACTCTCATGTTGGCTTTTCTGGGCATTAGCCAAACAGCACATTTAACAATCACTTACACTTCAAATACCCTCATCAGCAATTATCTACAAGGCATAGTCTTAACAATTAGCAATTCCAAGATCTTGTTTGCCTGAAGAAGGAATTCCATAGGATAGTGACTTCCCTTCCCTATGGGAGGTAGCATAAATCCCAACTTGGCTCTTAGTGCATTAACATCAAGTTGAAGTAGCTGTTTAGGCATGGTGGAAACAACTGAACTGTCACCACATGCTAGAAATGGAGTGTGGGCACCAGCTCTGGGAAGAGAGAGTTTGGAATTGAGAGATCTAAAGGTACAATAAATAATACAAAAGAGACAAAGCATTCATCTTCTGGTTGAGAGTTGCTGACTTGCATCAGCTCTGCTTTGTCTTCTCACAAACTCTTTTTTTTTTTTCCTGTTATCAAATGAAGAATTTGCAGGTTTTAAAAGCCACACTTTTTGGTTTTGCTGGAATCAAAGTGTGGAGACCTTCTGGCTCTCTACAACTCCCTGCAAGGAGGTTGGAGTGAGATGGGGGTAGGGCTCTTCTCCAGGGTTAGCAGGGAGAGGACAAGAGGAAATGGCCTCAAGTTGCACCAGGGGAGGTTTAGATTGGATATAAAGAGACATTTCTTTACTGAAAGGGTTAAATCTTGCCCCAGGCTGCCCAGGGAGGTGCTGGAGTCACCATCCATGGAGGGGTTCAAGAAACATAGAGATGTGGTACTTAGGGACATGGTATGGGGGTGATAGATATGGTTGGACTTGCTGATCTTAGAGGTCTCTTCCAACTCTACGGATGAGGCAGTTATCCTAAAAGTTCAGTCTTTCCTTAGGCATGTTATTTGTTCAAGTCTGGATGGAAGAAAACCAGAGGTAGCACTGGAAGAGTGAGTTCCACAAGCATCACTGTCATGCCTTTCCTGACTGGGATCCATTTGATAAGTCATCAATGATGTAAAAGAGAATAAATTGACCTTTTCATGATCATCATCTTTATACAAGCTAAAATAACACCTAGGGTAATTTTCCTTCTTCTGGGGATTCTGTGCAACATACAGTATGATTTTTTTCCTTCACTCACACAGTATATGCTAGCTCTCCTCTTTGATGGGAGAACTTGCTGAAGCTGAGTAATTAAAGTTATTCTTGACTCCTCTTATTTACTGGAAATGACTTAGCTGAATAGTAAAAGAAGAAGGGATTGCACTTGGAATGTTTTCCTGTATAGGTTGCTCCTAGCAAGCAATTCCTTAATGGCATATACAACAACAGCAAGAGAAAATCATTCTGGAAAGGAATTTGGCACTTGAATTCTCTATTCAGCATCCTTGCCTTGATAGATGGTAGATGTATCCCATCAGGGGAGCAAGTGCTGCTTTATCATAGTATTGTCCAAAGCTCTTCTGTCTCCTTTGCCTTTCTAAATCGGATTTTAAATCTATTACCACTGGTTTTGTCCTGCTCAGCTGGAAGCTCCTGGCTTGCAGTGTGTGCCCATTGCCCCTTGGCCTGGCCCTGGGCACCCCTGAGCAGAGTGTGGCCCCAGCCTCTTGCCCCCTGCACCCTTCAGCTCTTGCTCAGCATGGAGCAGCTCCCCTCTGGCTCTGCTCTGCTCCAGGCTCAGCAGCCCCAGGGCTCTCAGCCTTTCCTCCTCCTCCCAGAGCTGCTCCAGTGCCCTCAGCATCTCCCTAGCCTCTGCTGGACTCTCTCCAGGAGATCCTTGTCTCTCTTGAACTGGGGAGCCCAGAACTGGAGCCAGCACTCCAGCTGTGGCCTCACTAGGGCAGAGTAGAAGAGAAGAACATCCCTGGACCTGTTGGTCTCACTCTTAATGCACCCTTGGAGGCTATTTGCCTTCTTACACAGGATCCACCAGATCCTGTTTCATTGTTTTTTCTTATGTATGGAATGATTTAATGATGAATCTTTTCCTCCTCAGTCACATTGTGTTTGCTTTACTCCATTATTCTCCTTTAGAGCAATCCTTGAGCCATCAGACAACTAAAACAAGAAGTTGCAAGTCTTCCTCTCTTTGCTAACCTTGCCTCCAAGGCAGATGCAGCATCCCAAGAGGGACAAAGAGCACTGGGAGGAGTTGTGTTTACTAAGTACCACCAGCACTTAGAAACAAACATGAGACACAAGGCACCAGGGTGAAGCCAACCCAAAGAAAGCTAAAAAAAACAGATGAATCTATGTAATTGCTAAGGAAACAAAAGCTGAACAGGACTTAAAGGCAATTAGAGCCTTTATTTCCACTTTATTACTGAATAAATACTGCAGGATGTATTCATTTGCTTCACTTTTTGTTTGCTCTTGGGGTCTGCTTGTTAATGTGACTGGGATGGAGCAGAACTCCCTTAATTAACCTGGGTGCTGTTTTTTTTTGGGGGGGTAGATGTTTTGGCTGTTTCTGTGAAATATGTGTGCTGACAGGGAAGTAACAATAGGGGAAAATAGAAATGACAGATTGGTAAGCACTGGTCAATTGAAAAATGGTGAAGAAATGCTAGGGTTTGAGTTATTGGCCCAAGCTGCTCTGCAAATTGGAATTCAGTGCAGTTAATTGAATTCCCTGGAACTATGGCAATTTGCATCAAGTCATAATAAAAGCTTGGTTATCTTCTCCAAAGGGCTGCAGTTCCAGAAGATCCTATTAAAAATGAAATAATATGGGGTTTTTTTTATTATTTTAGAATAGATGACTGCAGAAATCTCTAATTGACATGGAAACTTATTCTACTCTCAATTACAAAGAATTGGATAGGCAATAATTCCAGACCAAGCTAGAGGATGGATGAGATGGATGCTAGAGGTTGGGCCATTTGTCTCTTGCTTCTGAGGAGCTTAGGCCCAGGCCTTTCCTGTATCTGGAGTGAATGGCATTGATTTATTCCATTATATATTGCCTGAAGTAAATATTGCTGTTGTTAAAGCTTCCTTTAAAAATACTGATCATCCCTCTTTCCAGTGGCAACCTGGGAGTGATTGTGCTGAGTCTGGGATCTGTGTCCTTGGGCATCCTCTTGGAGAGGGAATGAGAGCCCTTGCAGGTGTCCTCCAGAGATTTCCTTCAGCAAATTCCCTTCCTGACTTTGCCTTAGCTCTTCCTCCCCATCTCTTTGATGTTTGTGGTTATTTGTGGGTTTTTTAGTGATGTAGTAGTATCCATTTAGTGATGTAGTAGTATCTCTTTAGTGTGATGTAGTAGTATCTATTTAGTGATGTAGTGGTATCCATTTAGTGATGTAGCAGTATCTATTATTGTGATGTAGCAGTATCTAGTTAGTGTGATGTAGTAGTATCTAGTGATGTAGCAGTATCTATTTAGTGATATCCATTTAGTGATGTAGCAGTATGTATTTAGTGTGATGTAGCAGTATCTAGTTAGTGTGATGTAGTAGTATCTCTTTAGTGTGATGTAGTAGTATCTCTTTAGTGATGTAGATGTAGTAGTATCTCTTTAGTGTGACGTAGCAGTATCCAGTTAGGGTGACGTAGCAGTATCCAGTTAGTGTGACGGAGCAGTATCTAGTTAGTGTGACGTAGCAGTATCCAGTTAGTGTGACGTAGCAGTATCCAGTTAGTGTGACGTAGCAGTATCTAGTTAGTGTGACGTAGCAGTATCTAGTTAGTGTGACGTAGCAGTATCTAGTTAGTGTGACGTAGCAGTATCCAGTTAGTGTGACGTAGCAGTATGTGGTTACCTATGTGCTACAGGTGTCCAAGGAGGTGGGAGAAGGACTGTGTGGCACAGAACAAGCAGAGCTGGTGCAATATGGGAATGCTAGTTTGGAGCTCTCTGCTTCCCCAGACACAGCTCAGCACGTGCAAAAAGAGAAGCTTTAAGGGTTGTTGTTTTCAGCACATTTTTCCCCCCCTAATTGAAAGCAGAACTTGCCCTCATTTCAGAATAAAAGGCATCCCCAGTGAGCAGCAGCAGGGAAAGGACTGAGGGGAATATGATGAGGAGAATTAATTTTTCTTCAGGAATGTTGTCATTCCAGCATTTCTGGGATGATTACCAGCAGATGCAGGAAGGAATGGGATCCTGCATGCAGCACATGAGCACAAAGCAGGGCAATTGAGGACCTCCCAGGGTACTTCAGAACCTGCCAAGATTGGGCAAATAAAGACTTGAAATATAAATATCAAATATAAATATATATCTTTTAAATATAATTATATTTTATATATTATATTATGTATTATATATAATGATAAATATNATATTTTTATATATTATAATATAGTTATATATTTTAACTATAAATATATTTAATATCTTTTAAATATAATTCTATTTTATATATTATATAGCAATAAATGTTATCTATTATTATATATTATAATATATATTTATATATTTTAAATATATTTTATATATTTAAGTAGAAATAAATACTTTAAAATATAAATAAATAAGCAACTCACACTTGAGGTTTTGCCTTTGGAGATGAATTGCTCTACATTAAAAGTGTTTTTTTTTCTATCTGGTTGCTGAAAGTTGAGCCCCTTGCCAAACTTTCCTAGCACAATTAAGCAAAACTTGACCCAAGCTAGTGTGGATTCTCTAAAGAATAGTTTTTATGCTTGTCACTTTGTGTTTTAAAGAGAGAAAGCAAGTTGATTTGGATGCTGGATGGAGTTATGTGGTGATCTCCTCCATTTCTGCTTTGCATTGAAGGACAAAACCACTGAATAAGGAAATGTATGGAGGAAAACTTTGCCATCTGTTTGCAAGCCTCAGTAACTAAAGCAGTGGCAGTTTGCTTGAGTCTAGCAAAAATGCAGTTATTAGAAAATATTCCTCCTTGCATCTGAAAGCCAAGAGGTCATTTTGGATGTGCTTAGCTCTTTGGATGTGCTTAGCTCTGGCACACACCAGAGGGGATTTGGAGGGAGAGCCATCCTGCTGAGCAGCAGCAGCACCACAGCCAAGGGATGCAGTGGCCTTGCAAAGAGGAATAGATCCAGTTAGGAATAGCATGGAAATGGGGGAATGCTAGCTAAGCAGCTGGTTGGGAAGAACACTTCCAGGCTGGCAGTGGAATGAAGGTTCCATCGTTTATTCTGGGAAGAGTTGGGATGGAGCTTGGGTGTCTCACAGGGTTCCTGTTGTGCAGTTCTCTTGCTGTTCTCCTCTTTTAGAGGTGTAGTGCTTGAAAGGGGAGAGATGTGGACAGGAGCAAGCCAGCAGGTGGAATAAAACCTGAATTTATCTGCTTTACACTCAAAAGTAGGCTGGGAAAACAAAATCCATTGAAAGATTGCATCAAGTAATCCCTGATGAACATAACAGAAAACAATGTTCTGTAGCTTTTCAATCCTTTATTGCAGATGGTTTGAATTCCTTTATGGCTGAGAGTTTAGTTTTCATCATGTCCTTTCTGATTCAGCTTAGATGGTGCAGTGTATTGAAGCAGGAAAGAGTTAAATTGATGAGCTCAATGCATACAAATCCTCCTCCTTTTGGGTCTCAAAGTATCCCTAGCCTAGCTGAAGGAGTCAGGCCTAATTAAAAGAAGGCACTGATGCAAGCTCTGCCCTTTCTTACTGCATTCTTCCCCTCTTAGAAACACACATCCATTTAAAAAGCAAATTAAAGCCAAGCCTACTTCCAGCTCCCCAAGACTGACAAGGATCTTTGCTTGCTTTCTACTGCTAATTCCTTTCAGCTGCAATTTTACCTCCTCACTTCAGCAGCAGCATCACCCACTTGGCTCTGAACCAAGGGTTTGGAATGGTTCAGCTCCATCCTGCATAGTTAATAGTTCCAGTGGTGCTGCAGACAGGTTTGGTGTAGGTTAGGAGGCAAGCTCTCCATCACAGGTAAGCCTTGCCTGTATTTTTCCCACAGCAAAAGCCTTTGTTGGAAGCTTTACTGCAATTAGAAGATACATAATATTCTCCAGGAAGCTCTAAAATAGTTTGTGCTTATGAAGCAAAAAGACTGCACCAGCCTGGTTTTGGAGTCAGTGATTTAACAGAAGAGAGAGGAGACCAAAAGAACCCAATCTATCTCATGGCAAGGTAGAAAGTGCAAGGATGTAGATCTCAAAGGAGATGGCAGAGGCTGGAGGAGGTGGCTAGCCCAGGCAGTTAGCAAACAGGACCAAGGTAAGGACTTGCCAGAAGAAAACCCTATAGCAAGGGGATAGAGATTCAAGTGCTCTGCAAAGATCATGTAAATAAAGCAATAAGAGGAGTGTGGTCAGCTGGAAAGCAGAGGAAGAGCTTGGTGCTGAGGAGAGAAGGATGTGTTGTTGGTGGGGGAAATACCAAGTCTAAAAGCCCTGGGAGGAATTTGGGAAGAGCTGTCTCATGCACTGGTAAGTTACTGAATAAATTATTATGAAACCTGGCTAGTTGATGGTGAGGGAATTGCCTTTAGCTACTTTTTGATGCTTAAACATGCTTAAAAAAATATATATAAACCAAAAAAATCCCCACCTATGTAAGCTAAAAACTGCAATAATAAGCAGAGCCCATGGTTTTATAGTAGGTGATGCCACCCACCTTGGAGGTGTTGGGAATGCAGGATCTTTGCTATTTTCTGTGCAGCTGTTTGCTTGGTAGGTGTCAGTAAGGGAGAAGAAATGATCTTCTCCAACTACACAATCAAAGAGTGGCAACTTCTGCTGATGAGCAGGAGGGAAGTGAAGAGGCTTTCTAACAGACAAGGATATTTTAGTGCCTGGCTGATGACTGCAGAGAGGCAGGGAAATGTGTTTTACTGCAGAGAGACCTTGTGCTTTCAGCTTCTACCTGAAGAATCAGAGCCTGAGCAAAGTGTCCAAGAGTTGCAGGCAGCTAGTAAAATGTGTTTGGCTGCTGAGTGCAAGAATCAGACTATAAACAAGGTGATTAATTAGCCATAGTAAGGATAAACTTATTCCCTTCCAGCTCTCCTAGAGATTCAGGTGTGTTGAAGTGTGCAGTTGTTTGTTGTAGCTCTAGTTGTGTTTATTGGGCCCAAGAGATGCTGGACAGGCACTTTTCTTGCCCTATATCCTGTAGGGAAACCTCTTCTGTTGTTTATAAGTTGTTTCAAAAGGATACAGCTTGTCTGCCAAGCTTATAGGGTACCAAAAACCTCCAACCAAACACCATCTATTCTATTACTAGTAAGGGGGAAAGCAAATTGAGTTTAAAAGCAATGAAACTGCAGGAGATACTACTCCAGGAGCACATTTGAGTGGCTGTGTCATGTTGTATTTGTGAAGACAGAGGTTATAAAATTACTCTGCTTTGCTGCAGTGTTCATCTTTATGGATTATCCTGCAAAACAGGTGATGAAACCAAAGCAACTCCCTCGATTTTCCTCAGGAGCAGAGACTATGACTCTCTGCTAAGGAGAGAACTGGTGCCCTGCAAGAGAAAAATCTAGCTTCCTGGCTTCTTTGTCCCCAAAAACCCCAAGTGACTGGTGCTAATAAAAAGCTCTTGGTTGTCCCACAAGTGTCTGGGAGTGATGGTTGAGCAGCAGAGAGAGCTGCCATTGGAAGGGAGGTGACAGGGTGGCTGCTGAGCTGGGCACCAGCAGCAGATTTGCCCTCCACTAGTTGTCCTTAGGCAGAGCCTGGCACAAAAGGAAAGGCAAAGCAGGCAGCATGTTCTATATTAGGCTCTGCTAATATTCTTCTTGATGTGATTAAAGAAGTGGAGTTGCAATGGCTGTGAAGTGTGGACTTGAGGCAGGGTTGGTTTCAAAGGCATATTGTGAGCGTGTGGGTATTTAAACATGCAGCTCCATTTATCTTCTGAGCTTGACAAGTGCTCTGATTCAAGCACAAAGCTTCTGTTCTTACCTAAAAAGAGATGGGAGAGAGCTTAATGAATTGCCCTGCTGCTTTTGTGATGCTGACTTGATTTGTTACAGCAGTTTCAACTTTCTTGTGTGAAATATGTGGTGAAACTGGAGGACCCACCTGGATTTTCATCAGGAACATTGACTTGAGGCTATCCAATATTGCCAGCTACTGAGTTGCCCACTGGATATCTCTCTGGAGAGATTCCAAACTCAATTGGACCCCATCCTGGGCAAGCTGCTCTAGGTTCTCCTGCTCTGGCAGGAGCATTGGACTAGATGAGCTCCAGAGGTCCCTGCTAACCCCTAACACTCTGTGCTTCTCTACTTGGTGTCCTGCAAGATAAAGTCTATGGAGTTGTTGAATTTAGTTGTTATAGACCTTCAGCTCAGCATTTGGCCCAGTCTTTCTCCAAATGGTTTCTAATAAAGATGATTTGATTTTTTTTCTTCCCAAAAGTGAACTTAGAAAAAAGATTCATCAATTGGTGTTAGAGGAAAAAGCTGCACACTGTTAGCTCTGCCATGGGAAGGTGTTAGGCATAGCTCTGAAGTTTCCTGCAACTGAAGGTTCAGTTCTTGGGCACCAGCTTCAAATACAACTTCTTTTATACCTTACAAACTGGGTTTAGCTCTCACTCATCTTCTAAACAATCCTGGAAGTATCTCTGTAACTTTAGCAAGTGGTCCAGGAGACCCTCATCAGGTTAGATGAACTAGAAATTCTGGATCTGAGGAGATCTGATGTTGTGCATCTTTAGCTGGTCTGTGTGCCCCAGGTACTCACCCTCTGCTCTCAGGAGAGGGAGGAGAGTAGAAGCTCATTAAACCATAATGATATTTCCTGAGGTGGAAGCAGCAGAGACAGCCAAGTGACCATATCCCAGCTTGAGGAAACAGGAGATCATTTCAGTCTCTCTGTGGAGGCTGGAAAGGCTAAACACCACATGAAGCAGCAGGTAATGTAAGGCTATGCTGCAGCTCTCAAGCACAACCTGGGGAAGGAACAGAGCCAGGAGGCCCACAGAAATAAAGAAAATGAGGGTGACACTGTACAAGTCATTTCTCCTTTGAGTCCTTCCAGCTCCTTCTAGGTAAGCACCAAACAGCAAATAGGCTGCTGTTCCTCAGGGGAGAAACCAAGAGTTGGTTGATATAGTTGGGGTTCTATTCAAAATGCAAACACACTCTCTGGCTATTTTTTAATAGCCTCAAAACCTCCTGATTATGCTAAATGCATCAAACTGAAGTAGCATTTTATTGTTAGAGACCCATAGGTGAGGGTTAACAAGGCTTTTGCACCTTCCAGACACACCAAGAGTGATGCAGCCCTTAACTGTCAATTGATTTCCAATCTCTCTTAACCTTACATCAATAGTAGGGCTTAGTGTAATTCTCCCACAAGACATCTCCAGAGTGATCTCTGGGCCTTGGTATCAGAGCACAGTTTACTCTCAGCCTGTCATCCCCTTAAATGCTGTTCCTTGCCACACATTGGTAGGCATTACATCTACTAAGCTAGGTGCAAGCATCATCACTTGGCCTCTCATGTCCAAGCTTTCTGTCTGTGAGGCTTGAGGGCACAGTTGGGGCAGGAGATATTGAGTTGATACTCAAAATATTCCAGTGAAAGCATTGGAGGATGTGATTTTTAGGGAGGTGTGTGTATTCCTTGGTTCAGGAGAAAGTTGTTTGCCAGTCCATTAGCTCTGTCCCATGTTGCTCTTCTGCCTAGACAAGGTGGTAACTTGTATTCTTTAAAGGTTGTCAATTTTGTGCCTCTTTTCTGCTTTGGATGTGGCAGAGCTAATCAATATGATAATTTGAATTCCCAGTCAAGGGTGAAATTCCTATTTATCATCTTTAAGTTCATTGCATAGAGGTGCAGGCCAAAGGAGAGAAGTGTTACAGCAGCTTGCATGGCTCAGGCCTGCTTGGCCCAGCAAGAACAGGATTTGTGACTGCAAGGCTTGGTCAGGGGATTGGGCTGGTTAGGGTTATTAATAAGCACACATTAGTGGTGCTTAAAGATGAGCTCAGAGGATGGATCTGGCTCTTTTATAAGAGCACAGCAGCTCCAGCCTCTTGCCCCCTGCACCCTTCATCTCTTGCTCAGCATGGAGCAGCTCCCCTCTGGCTCTGCTCTGCTCCAGGCTCAGCAGCCCCAGGGCTCTCAGCCAGAGATACTCCAGTGCCCTCAGCATCTTCCTAGGACTCTCTCCAGCAGATCCTTATCTCTCTTGAACTGAGGAGCCCAGGAATCACTGTGAATTCTGTTCCAAGCTTTGCTCCTTGCCTGGAGCACAGGGCTGGGTGGTTCTGTGGCCATGTGCAATAGCCACAGGTCTCCTGAGCATCATATTCCTGCCTGGGAGGGCTTAGGGACCACTGAGCTAACCCATGGTCATAGTCAGGGGGCATAGCTTATGAACTATGTCACACAGCAAAGCATCTGCAAGGTAGCATCCAGGCAAAAGATTCATGGAAGGATTCTGGTCAGGACTCATGAAGCTGCCTGACTTTTAAAATACATTTAAATTATCTCCTCTGTGGGGTTTTTTGTATGTGGTTAGCTGAATGAGCCTGTCTCTGAGGGCAAATGTGGACACAACCAATGGCCATGTCTTCATCCTTACCAAAAGCAGCAGTTTCACATCTGAGCTTGGAAGCAGGCAGAGCTCTCCAGAATGAATTGATCTTGGTATAGAGGTTTAATACTCTGACAAGGCTAGAAGTCTGAGGGCTGCTGGGCAGAAGGAGCAGACAGATAAACTGAGGGACATTAAAAAGGAGTAACTCTGTCGAGTGAAATTAGGCATTTTTAGATCTCCAGACTCAAAACAATTCACTCTTGTGATTAGCACTCAGCCCTGCTGCCTGCTGTGCCTTTACTGTCATTTTCCTCTTCATGCACAGGGATTTAAAAAGCAAAAAGGGAAACAAAACCAGGATTTTTTTTCTTCCTGCTGTGTTTGTAACTATCAGCTTTGCTGCTCTTGCCTTTTTGTCTCCTGTTTTCTTCCTTGACACACTCCTCCTTCCAGTGCAGAGGCTGAAATCAGCATGTGTGTGTTGCTTAGAGCATCTCTGAGAAGAACCTGGGCTATGTCTCAGGCTTATCTCCTGCTGCCCAATCTCTGCCTCCTGTAATGCCACTGAGCCACTTCTCTTACAGCATCATTTAGATGGAAATATTTCTCTTTCTCCTGTTTTCCCTTTAACTTTTAACTGACTTTAGTTATTTCATGGAGTTCTACTCGTTGTGGTACTCATAAAAGACTGAGGAATCCTAGAATCTTAGAATGCTAGACTGGTTTGGGTTGGAAGGGAGCTCTGGAGCTCATCTAGTCCAACCCCCCTGCAGTGGCCAGGGACATCCCCAACTAGAGCAGCTTGCCCAGAGCCCTGAATATAGTGGTTGTGCCTTTAGTTGTTGCTTTCATTAAGCCAAAGTGAAATAAGGGTTCCTTCTTAAATCTTGGCTAAGGTTTAGAATGGGTACAGTTCTTTTTCAGTAGAAAAAGAGGGAAATAGAACTGATTTCACTGAGAAATACTCATTTCCCAATGATAGAAGTGGCAGTGGGTGGAAGAGATGCAGTAATATGATGGGAGAAATACCTGCATCAGAGTATTTCTCAGTGAAATCAGCTCTTTTCCCAATGATAGAAGTCATTTGGTCTTACCCAAAATCATTTGGGTCTTCCCCAGAGCCCCCTGGAGCTCCAAGGCTCCTATTAGCATCAATGATGTCCAAGTCAGGCCATAAAATGGGCTATTTCTTCTCACTGCTTAGAGCCACTAGGCATTGTTTTAACTGTCTCCACAGGAGATAAATTAACATACTGCTGTTGGAACTGGAATAGGAGAATTTTTTAAGCTTTACTACATGCAGTAAATTATTATCTAGCTACCTCTTTACTTATATGGCAAAGGAGAATCCTAATAGAAGTTGGGACTCTCCTCCTAGTTCACAGCTGAGTCTGCTACTTGCACTTCTGGGATCTCTCCTGCACATAGCTGATCATCTCCATCAACTCTGCTCTTGGGTTTGGGAGTATTTGATATATAACTTGCTCAGATTGTTTGCATATTTGGGGCTATGGCTCATCCCAGACCCTGTGCCTCTTCCAGATTTTAACTGAATGACAGAATCATTAAGGTTGGAAGAGACCTCTAAGATCATCAAGTGCAACCATCAATCTCCCAGCATAGCCCAGAGGTCTGGCAGCTGGAAATAGCATTTCAGGTGATATTTTCCAGTGGCATCTCACAGCCCACTCAAATCCTTACAGGCCATCATCACCTAAGTATAAGTGTCACTGCTTAATAGAGTTAAATTTTTAATCTATTTATTATCATTTATTATTTATTTTTATATATATATTATTATACATATTATATATACTTATTTATTATATTATGATACTATCATTAAATTTTTAGCTCTTATTTACCAAGCCTTGAATTGAGACCATGTTAATTTTTTGGCAGATCCCTTAATGGCTCCAAGTTAGAGCCCAATAAATGCTGAGAGATAAATCCACTGCTGCTGTAGGAAGCCTATTTTTGAGGTCCCTTCAAACCCTCAAATTACTTGCTAACCTTTGAAGGAGAAACAAAACAAAACAATAAAGAATCACATCACAGGGATATCAAAATGATTGGTCATTATTCTTTTTTTTTTCCCTTTCCTTGGATGATTTTTGAATATAACAAAAGAGTTAAAACCATTTCTATCTCAATTATCTGAGCTTGAAGCCTTCTGCTGCTAACAGGTGATGAGGGAATTGTTGTTTTGCTTGCCTGTGTTCCTGGGAATACACCAAGTGAGAGACTAGCATCTCATCAACTTCTCCAAGTTAATGAACTCACTTGTTTTCTTCCTTTTTAAGGTCTATTTTATACCCTTCAGAAACATCCAATTTGTAGCTCTGATGGAAGGGCCCAGGCTGGGCAAAGCTCTTGCTGTGAGGTGCATTAGGGCTTGAATGAGCTTGGCTTCCCCTGTGGAACACCAATGGAGCAAACTCTCCTTTTGTCTGTGAAATAAGACTTGGATTGTTTTGTTAAGTAAATTATCATTAAATTAAGATGATGATTTGGGGTTGTTGGTTTTTTTTAGATGCACCACAGAAATATCTTCAATATTTTCCCAACCCTTTTTGTCTCCAGGACAAGCTCATGTTCTCTCTGTAATGTGTGTTTGGGGACTGGAGCCACTCAAAAGTGAGTGATAAATGTGGATGTTAGTCCTCTGCCTTTGTGCAAAGAGTGAAACTGTCTGGATTCATTATCCTGAAGCAGTGACCTAGGGAGGAAAGGAACTTCATTGTCACACACAGTCCCCTGAGCCTTGTTTCTGTGGTTTCTTTCCTTCTGTCAATGTGAGACAGCAATAAATTAACTCTTCTTTCTGAAGGAAATTGAGAATCAAAAGTCAGCTAGAGGTTAATCCCCTACTTTGGCTGACTAAGTTAGTTTTGTGTATCTTAGAGCTTGTATTCTCTGGTGGGAGGAAGCTGTTTGGAGACCAGCTTTGCTTCAGAGGTGGCTCAAGGTCCTGCCAGGTTTTGGTTGTGTTCTCTGCTCTACATTCAGGTCTGTAATTGGCAGACTTTGCTGTCAGGAGGTAAAATAACATTGGGCTGTATAATGGGCTTTATAGACCATCTCCATTGATGGTGGCTCAGTGATATGACTAGGAGAGAAGAGCTGGACCTGCTGAGCACCAACTTGAATATCTTTTGTCCTTCGAGTTAGTTTTGCTCTCCCCGTAGTTGGTATTTTATGCAGAACTTGTCCTTTCTTGCTTGCCTTTATGGGACACTCATGCATTTCATCTTGCAGAAATACTGCCCTGAACATTTCCCTCTGCATGGAGTTGGGAATTGCTGTTCAATTGATGAGTTTTAAGCTAACTGTTCTAGACAAGCATCAGTAAAAAACTCTAAAAGAGAGTAAATTCTAATTTATAGAAAATTCCAGGCTATGAAATTTCACTGTTTGCAACATTTTTACTATGATAATATTGCTCTTGATTTGAGCCAAGTGCCTCCTGAGTTTTGGGTGGAATGGACTTGTTCTGTGTTGAGAAGAGCTGGATATAATCTGCTAGGATGCTGCCTTGGGTGAGCATTTCTTGATTTATCCCTCCCATGGTAAAGGTAGAACAACACAGACTTGACCCCTAATTAACACCAGGAGCCTTAATTTAGACTTGTCTTTAGTCACTCAGATCCTCCTTACCCACAGATGATTTATGCTTACAAATGATTCCAGTTTTACAGGGCAATGATGGTTACCTGGGGACAGGAGCCAGGGAGTCAGCATGTGCAATCAGGTGATGTGTGGGTAGTTAGTGGCTAGTAATTAAAAGGCTTTAATTACTATCATTTTTTATTGGGGTGGAAAATTGGGCTCTGATTCCCTGGTTGAGAAGGTGAAGGGATGTGCTGAGCAGCTGGGCTGGATTGCTGCTTCCCTCAAGTTGGCTATGCTAGGGATGAAGATGTGCAGACATCAACTTGTGGAGAAAACTATTTAAACTCTTCCTTCATGGCACCTACTGTGTTATTCCTTCAGCAATCTTGGCCATTATTGTTAGAATGACATTTCTGTTCTCAATCTGATGGAACAGTTGAATTCCTGTGATGGTGAAGGAGGTAACTGAGGCACAGAGCTCACCACAGCCCCACAGATGCCTGACAGATACAAACTGCTGGGGTGAGCTGGGAACTTGCATCTGTCGAGGTGCTGCAGCATCCCTGCTCCAGCAGAATGAAATCTCCATCTAGTAAATGTGACTGAATGCCCCAAGGAGGAAACACAATGTCACAAAAGTGACATTGTTTTTCTCTGTCTTGGTTGGGTTTTTTCTGAGATAATTAATTTTTTGAAGCATTTCATTCGCATGTATCATGAGGATGCCTCTGAAACATGCTGGGTCTGTCTCCTCTTTGTTTTATCAGGCACAGTGTGCCCCAGATATACTTCATCAATGTGTGAATTGTGGCTAAGTGCAACTCCAGAAGGGAGCATTGCAGCAAAGAAGCTGGAGAATAGATCAGGATCTGACAGCTGTGCTGTGAGGAGGAGGAAGGCTCAGGGAGAGATGCCACTGGCATGCTCCTGCTAGCCTTCATCTCCCCAGGCCACCTCTTCAAATTCCCTTTTTGTCTTTCCTTATGCAAAAGGGAAGGCTAATATTTACCTTGGGACTCACAACAGCAGGAAAAAAAAGAACCAAACCAAAAAGGAAATGAGTGATGGAGTTTTGGTGTAGCTTTGCAGGCTTCTGTTTACTTATCCTCCTAAGACTTGGGAAGCACCCAGCAACCACATCTTTGGTGGCTATAGATCTTTTTATAGGTATATATTATAGAAGAAGGTATCTTCATCTTAAAAGGGTTTCTTTTGAATCTCAAATCTTTGTGGCTTATTTTTTGTGTGTGTGTGTGTTTTTGGTTTGGTTGGTTTTGGGGTGTTGTTGTTGTTGTTAGGTTGTTTTGTAGATGAATCTGAATTTGTTTATGCTAAACCTTTGTGCTTCGCTTCTTTTGGACTAGTCTTTCTAGGCTTGACCTGCAGTACACATCCAATGTAGAATTTCCTGCATCTGTTGATCATATACCTTTTTATCTATGCAGATGTTTTGTGCTCTCAGCAGCTGCATGGCTCCAAGTGATATGCAACCAGACAGCAGTTGGCTTAACTCTGTTCTCTCTCCTGCAGCCAAGCCTGAAGATTCTTTTTATACTTTCTATAGAATATATACTGCTATTTTAAAAAGCTTGGGACTACTTTGGAGGTTTTGGCATCATCAGGGAAGCAGAGAACTCCTGTTAGAGACTTGCTCTTGCCCTCAGCTCAGATCCATGACTGTCAGAGGGTAGACATCACCTTCCATCTAACAACTCAGATGTTAGTGCTCAGGGTGGTTTGTGCTTATCCTTAGCTTTCCCTTTGTTGAGGTGATTAGAATGAGCCTGTTGCTGTCTGTGAGCAGCATGCTTCATTAACAGTGATTTATTTGGGAGGTTAGCAGAATTGGCACCGTGCAGCTCCCCGACAGGCGCGAGCCAAACGTGAGATGATTGCTAAGGTTTCTTCTTGCTGCTGCTGCAGTGCTTCAGGGGCTCACGACTGAAAGGAGCTTGAAGCAAAGTAGGGGTTGCTCTCTTCTTCCAAGGAACAAGTGATAGGACAAGAGGAAATGGCTTCAAGTTGCACCAGGGGTGGTTGAGATTGAATATTAGGAAGAATCTCTTCACTATGAGGGTTTTCCAGGCTGCCCAGGGAGGTGCTGGAGTCACTATCATCCCTGAAAGGATTGAAAAGACATGGAGATGTAGTGCTGAGGTAACAGTTGGACTCAATGATCTCAGAGGTCTTTTCCATCCATAACAATTCTATTGCATGTCCTGAATGCAGCCAAATATACCTTAGCCTCAGGTTTATCATTTCCCTATAGCTTTTTGGTATCACTGACAGAGAGTCATGTCTACCAACTCAAAAATTCACTACAAGTATTTCTACTGCATGCATCTCTTTTTATTGCCCACCTCCTAGCCCAACTGCAGGGCAGTAGGAGTCAACTCTCTGTCACAACCCAATTACAAAGGTGCTCTTCAGAAGCATTTGCAATGGATGCAATGCTCTTGGATTTGAGGAAAAACAAGGAATTAAAAAAAATTAATTATTATTATTTATTAATATTTATATAATATTAATATATTATTATATACTAATAAAAAAAAATACCAAAGCAACCCTCTCAGTTCAACGAGAGTACCAGGGATGTGATGCAAACAGGACAAGCATCTCCATGGTTGAGTTGTCCCACATCTCCTAGGTCTCCAGAAGCACTGTTCTCAAAGCTTGTGGAATAAGGGAAATTTGCTGGACTTTGGTCTGATTGGAGGGGTTATATTCTTAATTATGAGGGTTGGTTTTGAACCACATAAGGCAGATATAGCACTGCCACAGAGTCTGCTTACAGAGAGTCAAGAAGCTGAGCGCTGCTCTTAACCCAGGTTGCAGGAGGAGGGATTGTGGTGAACCTCTCCATGGGCTGACAGCTCATGGGGATGCTTTACAAGTGGATTCTTGGCAGTAGGTGAAGCTGATCAGTGCCATAGCTCTTGTGATTTTAATTAGGGATGAAAGGCTGTGAGTGATTGTTGTTAGAGTTCCACATAGCTTATTGGAGAGACAAGGGAGAATCCTTGTGAAGCTTTGTGTTGCAGAGTAACAAAGAGAAGCCTAGTAAGGGAGGTGGTGGGTTTGTGGATGGGGAGAATGTGGGAGAAGAACAAGGAATATTTCAGCAGCTGCTGGAGAATACAAGATTTGTCTCAAATCTCAAACTAGTGAGACAACCTGGTAGAAATCTGCGCTTAAAACCTTGTATTGTGGGGGGAAATTAGGTTTTGTCCACCATAGAGTGACTCTATAGAGTAAAAAAAAACACTCTGTGTTTATAGTGCACTCCAGAAATGTAACTGCTTAACTATCTCAATCAATATAAAGGTCCATGATGACCTTTTCCCTGAAAAATTAATGATTAATACTCATTAGTTGTCATTGATTAGTCCTTCCTGCTAACCCCCAGCCTGCCTAATCAGGCTGTGTGAGAATAGCTGAACACATGCAATTCATCTCCCTCTCCCCTTCCAAGCTGCAGATTCAGATTGTTCCTCTTCTCAGAGCACTGAACCTGACTTTATTAGAGGAATCTTATCAATTTTCACTCACAAAGGCAAGCAGAGACCTCTCATGATAGCCCTTCACAGGTTATTAGCCATGCAGTTTGTCTTGTAAGCACAAAGACCCCTTAAATTCCAGCCTTCAGTGGTATGAATAAATTAGAGCAATCTGTGTCTGAGTTGATGTAGTTATGTTTAATATTTAAATGCCTGCTCTGGAAAAGGTTCCTTTCATAAAAGGAGGCTTTTTTTTTTCTTTACCCTCTTGGGTTGCACTAAGGATCTTTGCAGTGATAAGCTGAGAAATTCTTCCAGTTGCCTGCTTAGGAGTTTTAACTATTTACAAGTTGTAATAGAGTGGGAGGAAAAGATCAGGTTTTACCTGGAGATGTTTTGTTGGGGTTTTGGGGAAAAGAATTTTAGAGCAATGAGAATGGGGTTGGAATTTGTAATCCTCATCTGGTACCCAGTGTACTTAGAGCATCACAAATCACTCCTCAGAATCCCAGAATCACCAAATCCCAGCTTGATAGAGGNTCCCTAGCCTCTGCTGGACTCTCTGCAGCAGTTCCTTGTCTCTCCGGAGCTGGGGAGCCCAGAATTGGACACAATGCTCCAGAATGATTTTAACTGAGATGTTTAAAGAAATTTCTTTGTTGTTCTTCAGATGCAAGTTTCCTGGAGAGAAAAAAAAACAACCAAACAAACAAAATCTGTCAAGAAGTAGAAGCAGCAGCAGCAATCCTAACTCTCCTTGTTATGTTTTTTCTCTTTTACAGATTAATTGTCTAAAATCTCCAAGGAGCCCTGTCCTCTTCTGTAGTTCCCAGACTTGTCTGCTGTGCCCTGGGAAGCTGAAGATGAGGTTGCTCTGGGAGCTGCTGGTGCTGCAATCATTCATGGTGTGCCTTGCAGGTAAGGCTTCCTCTCCAAAGCTGCCAGAACACTGCTTCATTTCACACTAATGCCCAAGTGCACAGCCAGGGATGAAATGGCAAAGTCTCTGCTCCCCAGGATTGTGTTGCAGAAGCTTGTGGACAAACCAAGCTGGTCAGTATCTCCACAGTCAAACTGTCCTGCTTTTGAAGGTCTTGCTCTAGCCAGCTCCTGTTCAAAGTTGCTGTTGATGAAAGTTTGTTTTCCCATGTTCTCTGCTAAGTGTTTCAATGCTCAATTAAACCTGTGTGGAGCATAGCTTTAGATGCCATTAGCAGGGTGCTCTGGTACAGCTGAGCCTTGCTCCATTTAACAAGTAATTAGAATAACATATTTCAGGAATAGAAGCATCTTCTCTAACTGCCCTTCTTTCACTTCTTCTTCCCGAGGAGTTGCAAATCATAGAATCATAGATCCCTCCTTGAATTGGTGATGTTATTCCTTAAGATAGAATTCATTCAATGTAATTTTTTTCCCTCTTTATTTTGTTCTGGATGGGGGGATGTTATGTTCTAATTAATGTTTATGTCACCTTGGTGTTCCTCTGGATTGCTCCCATTTATCTGCTGCCTGGCACTCAGAATGTTTAGTAACTTGGGTTTCCTTCCCTTGGAGATGTGCACATTCTCAGGGGACTTTTTCAGCCTTTTAGGCAACAGCAAACTCCTTCTAATAGTGTTTACTTCCTCCTGCTTAGCTCTACTGAACATAAAGCCACTTTTATTCTGCTACTTAGGGGTCTCTATAGATGAAATTTGGTTCCAAGCCTTTCCTAAATGTGCTATGACAGTTTCTGAGCTGGCAGAAAATTGGATGCAGAGAGATTCTGCAATGCAGTGCCACACGTGTCTCAGGAGCTGCAAGCCCAGAGAAGTTGGGCTGCAGGAATACAGGAGCTAGAATCCTTTCTTTTAAGCAAATAAACTCATGGGGAAAAAAAACCCAAGCATGCAAAATATTTTGGTTTTCCTGTGATTTCTACAGTTTACCTATTTCAAAATGTCTAGGGTCAGCAAAATAAAGTTTCAGGGAATGTGCCTGGGGTGTTATCATTCTCTTTTACATCTGACATTAATAGCATCTTGGCCTGGATGAAAAATAGCATGAGCAGTAGGAGCAGAGAAGTGATCATCATCCTCTACTCAGCACTGGGGAGGCCATCCCTAGAGTGCTGGGGTCAGGTTTGGGTCCCTCAGGCCAAGAAGGAGCCAGAGGCATTGGAGTGTGTCCAGAGCAGGGTAAGGAGGCTAGGGAGGGCTCTGGAGCACAAGTGTACTAAGGAGCAGCTGAGGAACTGGGGTTGGTTAGGCTGGAGAGGAGGAGGCTCAGGGGAGACCTTAGCTCTCTACAGCTCCCTGGCAGGAGGTTGCAGTGAGATGGGGTTGGCCTCTTCTCCAGGGTTAACAGTGAGAGGACAAGAGGAAATGGCCTCAAGTTGCCCCAGGGGAGGTTTAGATTAGATATAAGGAGGAATTTCTTCCCTGAAATGGTTGTTCAGTCTTGGCCCAGGCTGCCCAGGGAGGTGCTGGAGTCACCATCCCTGCAGGGGTTAACAAACATTGAGATGCTCTCCTCAGGGCCATGGGTTAGTGGTATGGGAGTGATAGGGATGCTTGGACTGGATGAGCTTAGAGGTCTCTGCCAACCTGAATGATTGTGTGATCTCATAAGCATTGGTCTTCCCCACGTTATCCTGCAGCAGCATTTTTTCCTCACCTTTGCAGTGATTTGAAGATCTTCAGAGCATGGCATGAGTTTCTCTGTCCTGCTGCGGGTGATTGAATAGAATTCTAGGGAGAGGAGTGGCAAAAGTTTTGTGTGAGTTTTCTAGTAGGTGTTGAGTGAGGAAATGAAGAGAATCAACATGGATACTCTCATTTTCTTCTTTAAGTTTAAAACAAAATGTGGGGAAGCAGTATTTTCTTTCCATATTGATGAAATGAATTGACCTGTCAGTGAGAAAATAGATTGGTAATGTTTCTGAGTACTCCTTGACTAAGTTATCTAAACACTCTCTGTAGTGCTTTCTGGACTCTCAGGTGATAGGAAAGTGTTTTGAGTTAGCAGTGAAAAGAATTTGGAAGCCGACAGCTGAATCTTTAGTTGTCCTAAGTAGTGTCAGACACACAGCCCAGATCTCCCTGTCATCTCTGGCTCTGCTGTTGGCTCCAAACTTCCCCATGGAGTGGTCCTGCTGCCTCTTTGGGGACAGCTGGTGGGCTGCTAGTCCCAACAGCTATTTGAGCTATTTTTATATGTCTGACCTTCCTAATTTCATTAGAAATTGCATGAAATCTTCCAAACTCATGGCCTGGAACTTATTGAACAGCTCTCAAAGCCAAAGCACTCAGAGTATCCAAACTTGGCATTAGGGATACCACTTATCCACCACTGCCAACATGCCAGGGAAAGACAGAGCTGCCCACAATCCACCTGGGATGTTGCTATTGATTATCTGTATTGGGGGTTCAGATAGTGCAGTTCTTCACAGGAGGGTAAAGCACTTAGATGGAAAGCTAGACCAAGCCTTGAGGACCTTAACCCAGTTCCCTAAGAGGTGCAAATCTACTTGCAATTTGGGGAGTTTATCCAGTCTTCCTCAAAAAGGGAGGTCTTCTGGAGCTTGCCATCCCCTTTCAATTCACCATCTAAACTGGGATGATGGTTTTCATCCAGCTTTTCTCTCTGGCTGCTCTGAGGTCATACTGATGACAACTAATGATGCTCTCTTTGGACTCTCTAGCTGATGTCTATCAATCCAGGGCTTTCTCATTATCTTGTTTTCAAGAGTCTTCTCTTCATGTGTCAGCTCTGAGAAGCAGTAACTGCAAATGATTCCTTTAGGTGCCAAATAACTCTGATTTGTCAGGCCTGTCAGATTCCTTAACTAGCAGTTGTGGTGGTGGGGATGGTTTTAGGTCTTGGAGAGGGAGATGAGAGGCAGAATAGGCTGGGAAGAATAAGGCACAGCTCTTCAAGTGGTGGCTTTGTTAACAAATGCTCTTTTTTGAGGCCAGCTCCCCTGAAATGCAATTGTGTGCAGCCTGGGAACAGTGATGGGGAAGCAAAAGACATTGCCCAGGGTGAGCCCAAGTGACTTGTGTTGATGGAGATGGGATGTAGCCCTTTTGCCTGTGATGTGCAGCACAAGTAGAAAGGGAATTTCTGTGGGTTTTGTGACTCTTACACAATTCTTTGCCTCATTAACTTCCTTGGAGCAGTGAGTTTCACTGTCAAAGTCATATTTGCATGTTAATGAGGTGCAGTAGCAGAGAGGCATCAGCTGTGTGTGCCTGCATGGGCATCTCTTGGAAGGGAATTTAACTCCTCAAGAGCCACTTGCATCTCCACAGAAAACAAAAAGGGAACCTGGCAGCTTCTGAGAAGTATTTCTGCCCTGGAGAAGATCACAAATGCAGAGTTCTTACCTCATTTCAGCCTGCAGAGCAGGGCTTAGAGTGATGTTTAGTAGGGAGCTTTGTGCCTGTTACTGGTGCTGTGACATCCCAGCAATAGCCTCAGAGTTAACTTCAAATCCAGAGAGAGCATCAGACTTTCCAATATCATCACTCATTGTTTGGATTAGGGTGGAACAAAAGCATTGTTTCACCTTTTATCTGCTGAAAAAAAAAGGCTATTTTTCTAATCTAGGAAGACGCACGTGAAAGCAGAACTCAGGGGGGAAAAAAAACTATTTCTGTAAGGCTTCCTTTCAGTATGGTTTTGGGGGTTTATTGGTTTGGTTTAGTTGTTGATGTTGGGTTTGGAATTTTTGTTGGTTTTCCAAGCTCTTTTTTACAGGACAATGTTGTTCTATCTGTTCAGGCATACTTTTTCCTTTGGTCACATACTGATAACAGCATAGCTAACACCTCAGCAGTGGTTTAGACCAGAATATTTAGAGCATGGCTATGTAATTTGGGGGAAAACCCCAATTTATTATCAAGTATTTTCCATTGCTAGACATAATTTCTATCAGCATGCTCTAATAAAATCAGGCATTAACATGAAAACTCAGAATTGATAGGAAGGTGAAGATTCTCAGAGCTGGTTGAATTCATGCTTTTCTCTGAGTAGATGTTGTTATGTACAAGAGAAATCCTGCTCATTTTCTGCCTGAATATAAAGAATTAACCTAAAATGTTCTCTTGTACACCTGAAGTGATGATCTTCTATCAAGGATGCAGCAATTCCATGTGTTGAGTGTTTGCTTCTGGTGCTGTGGCATTCCCATGGCCAATACTTTGATTCATATGAGTTCTGCAGGATTTTAGATTCCTGTCTAATTGATGTTGGAAGAGATGAAGCACCCAATGACTCCTGGGAACAGACTTGCTCCTCACACATAACATGGTGATAAGTAGATGGTTGGGCTTGATGATCTTAGAGTTCTCTTCCAACCTTAATGATTCCATGACCCAACCCTTGGCTTTGTGGCTCTCAGGAAATTCTTACTGGAGAAGACTTTGCTGATGAGTTCTGCCTTGCCCTTAAGGATTTCAGCCATCATTTCCCAAATTATCAAGTTAGAGCCCACATCAATGCCACTTTCTCATGTCCTTTTGCATGCAGATGATTAGGTATATGATGTTTTTTTCTCTCTTTTAACTGGCAAGTCCATGTGGGCAAGTTTAATTACAGCTTTTCCCAAAGTTATGGAGGTAAGATGATGCACTTTAAATAAAAGAGAGACTAGACAGACATTTTTAGAAGCAGATGTTCCAGCTCTCTGGCTGTGTATTGATCCCCTGTGTGTTTCAGATGATGCCTCTTTTCAATTGAGTTCCTTTGCATTTGAATTAGGAGGTAGGTATTGAAATTAAATCTCATTTAGGGAGTTGCAAATATACCTATTTTTCCAAGCAGCTACCAAATTAGGGAGAAGACAGACCCAAAATGCTTCTTTATTGGCAATAAAAATGAAGTTTTACTGCAAAATGTGAGGTGATTAGTCTGTTGCTTTGTAGGTAAAATGCTGTATGATTCTTAGAAAATCTAAATATTATTGGAAAGGGATCTCTCTTTGAAATGCTTGTGTAGTTATTGAGGAGAAGGAGAAGGTAAGAGATGTGGTGCTGTGCAAAACTTGCCAGGTCAGGCACTGGGGCTTGCTGTTGGCTTCATCTCTGGGCTTTGATTTGGACAACTGTGGCCTGAGAACTTCACTACTGGGCTCCAGTGTTTATCCAGAGATAACAATAAGGATCTTCCTTGCATGGAATACACTGTTGTCCCACACTTTTTGAGGCTTTGGGTCGGAACTTGGTTTTATCAGCTGTTTGTCTTCTGTTGCTGGCCAAAGTCTGGCATGGTTTGCATATCCAGAGAAGGACAAGGAAGCTGGGGAAGGCTCTGGAGCACAAGTGTGCTGAGGAGCAGCTGAGGAACTGGGCTTGGTTAGGCTGGAGAAGAGGAGGCTCAGGGGAGACCTTCTTGCTCTCTACAGTTCACTGAAAGGAGGATGGAGTGAAGTGGGGCTTTTCTCCCAAGGAACAAGTGGAAATGGGTTCAAGTTGCACCAGGGAAGGTTCAGGTTAGATATTAGGAGGAATTTCTTCCCCAAGAGGGATCTCAAGCATTGGCCCAGGCTGCCAGGGGGGTGATGGAATCACCATCCCTTGAAGAGTTCAAAAACCATGGAGCTGTGGTGCTTGTGGACATGATTTAGTGGTTGGACTTGATGATCTCCGAGGCCTTTTCCAACCATCATGATTCTAACTAGCCAGAAACCTTCCTCTATGTAAACACTTCACTGCCCTGCCTAGGTACTAAATTTCTTCCCTTTTTCTCTATGCTTTTTTTGAGGTATTTCCATCATGTAGAATAGGAAGAGGAGCCACTGCAGGAACCATTAGTTTCCACTCAGACTTTTGGGGTTAAATCCCTTGGGTTTTGCTTTCTGCCCTTACCTTGTGCAGCAGAGCATTAAGTGACTAAAGAGGATGTTGGCAGCCATCATTAGTATTGGGATAAATGTCTTTCAGCTAGGCAGCAATCAAGAGTGCTCATCCAAAGGGAATGAAAGAGGGAAGGGTCAGTTCAACTTTGATAATTAGAGAGCTCTAATTGTGGGCAGTCACGGAATTACCCTGTGCTGACAGCAAACTGTGTCAATAGGCTGACAGAGCATCCCTGCACCACTTGACCCACAGCAGAAAGGGAGGACCTCTCAAAGAAGTGCGTGTTTGTCTTCTGCAGCTAGGCAGTGCTCCAGCTCTTCCAGGATCCTGGGTCATCCAACAGAGCAGATGCTTGTGTAGCCTTGCAGATCTCTGCTCCAAGTCAGGCAGTGGCTGCTCCTCAGGATAAACGTTGCTCCTAAGAACTGGAGCAGAGGATGCTGTCGTGCAGCTCCTTCAGCTGAGTGTTGTTTCAAGCTGGGTTAGTGAAGCATTTGTCAAATGCTGTCACAGTCTGGGCTCTGAAATTAAGGATATGCTGCTGCCAGGCTGCACTGACCCTGTTATTGCAAGCTTTAGAGAAGATTTCTTTACATTTTGACCCAAAAGCAAAGCTTGCCCATGATCACTTCAGTGCTTCTGTTTGGGTTTTTTCTTATATTTGGTTTCTTTTTTTTTTTAATTTGTTTTGCAATAAAAGAGATGTGTTTAGCTCCATGAACCACACCAAGACACAATTGTTAAATAGCCTGTATCATATTCACTGGGCTGTGAAGCAAGGCAAGCATTTCTAATCAAGTAGTGAAGAAGCTGCTCATCAGTGAGACAGGCAACTAATTAAGCAGTCAACATCTTCAGCTCAAGTTGGTGACTTTCAACTTCATTAAACTTTGCAGGTGTGGGTGAAAGGATGGGAAAGGTATCTATCTTACTTTAGTGATGCATCTTAATTCCACTTTTCTGAGTGGGAAATGGATGAAGATTGCATCTGTTTTAAGGGAAGTTGTCATCTCTAAAACATTTCATGGTCATAGCTGTGAAGAAAAGCAAAAAGCAGGATCTCAGAAAGCTTTGTCTGAACCCTCTCTAGTGTGAGTGGAGCACAGCAGGAATTTAGGTGGCTACCTCTTTTGTGTCTGGAATACCTGCTAAGCATCTTTTAATTTGTGCCTTCACAGCTGCTAGATAAATCCCTGAGAGCCTCCAGAGTATTAGCATTTTCACTTGTGAAAAGCAAATAGCATAATGGCTGTTCAGTGGGACTTGTAAGAAGAAATGATTGCTGCCCCTGCAAAGGGACGTGAAATGCTCCTTGAGAGCCAGATCAAGCTTGATTCCTCTAGCATTCCCTCTCCTGCCACTTTTCCCGTGGTCCATGTGGAATGGCATTTTCTCCAGGCTCACACTGTGGGGGCTTTGCTAGGAGACATCTGAAGAAGGAGATAAAAGAAGGAGGGTTGATGTTGGGCTGTCTGGGATATGAAAGCAGGAGGCACAGCTAGATAAAAAGGCTGGAGTTGGCTGGATGCATGGGTGGAATGAAGATGAGCAAGAGAAAAATGGTTTCCAGGTTCTTGGTGTCGAGGTAGCTACCTCAGGTTGTCCCTCATCATTTCCCTTAAAAAGGAGAATTATACATGAAACAAGTAGCAGCATTATTATACAGGGAGGTGGTGGAATCATCATCCCTGGAAGTGATCAAAAATCATGTAGATGTGGTGCTTGGGGAGACGGTTTAGTGGTGAACATGGCACTGCTTGGTGGAAGGTTGCATTTGATGATCTTGGAGATCTTTTCCAACCATAAGGATTCTTATTTCTAAGCTTTACAGCTGAAGGTCCAGCTTGTGGTGGTTTGGGGCAATCATGGAACTATCATGTTCTATTTACCTCTTTTACCTTATCAAACCAAGACAGGCTATTGGTTGGAATTGATGATCTTGAAGGTCCTTTCCAACCATTATGATTCTATGAAGGACAACCTGACAACCAGAGGGGACCAGCTGGAACTTGCCCAAAAGTTAGAGCACTGCTGCATGTTCTAAAAGCTTGAGCTTTTAGATCATGGCCTTTAGGGTACTCTTGGTCTTTTTAGCAGTCTTGGCCTTTTTAGCCTTATTGGCCTTTTTTTGGCCTTATCAGACTTTCTACCTTTCGACTGCCTTTTTCTTGGCCTTTTTGAACTTGTTGGCCTTTTTGGAAATCTTGGACTTTTTGGACCTTGTGCAGATTTTGATTGATTAGGAGATTTGCCCTATTTGAATATTTTTCGGACTTTTGGGCTGTTTCAACTTGGTTTTCAACTATTTCAATTTTTTTTTTACTTTGTTAGGCCTCTTTGGCCATATTTTAGCATTTTTGGCAGCCTTGGTCTTTATTTGGCTTTATATTTTAGCCCTTTTTTGGCCTGTTTGGTTATTTTGCCCTTTGTGGCCTCTAGGGGCTTTAGAGCCATCACAGCCTTTTTGGACCTTTAGGGCAGTCTTGGAATTTTTGGCCTATTGGGGGCCACCATTTTGGCGCCTTTTTCTGGCGCCTTTTTCTGGCGCCTTTTTCTCTGGCGCCCTTTTTCTCTGGCGCCCTTTTTCTCTGGCGCCCTTTTTCTCTGGCGCCCTTTTTCTCTGGCGCCCTTTTTTTCTGGGGCCTTTTTCTGGTGCCTTTTTTCTGGCGCCTTTTTTTTCTGGTGCCTTTTTCTGGTACCTTTTTTGGCTTTTTTTTCTTTTTGGCTTGTTTTGGGTGTTTTGGGCCCTTTGTTTTGGCCTTTTTTGTAGCCCTTTTGGCCTTTGTTCTCTCTGCGTGGCATCTGCCATCAGTTAGTGGGAGGAAAGAGGAGCTAGCAGTTTTCCATGTAAATGATGTGAATGCTGGATGCAAGCCAGGCACTCATTCTGTTCAAATGGGGTTTGATAATTGAAACTAATTTAACATTGACCCCATTAAGTTGCATTTTATTGCTCATTTAATATGCCTGGCTCACCAGCTCCCAGAACTAAGGAGCAGCTTTGCAACATGAGTTTATAATTCATCAGAGCTCTAGCCAGACAGGTAAGTGGCTTTGGGTTTGCTCTGTAGGATCAGCACCCACGTGTGCCATGAGCTGTTTTGCCACTGTTTGGTCAATGCAGTATCTTTAAACAGTTGTGTATCAGTAAGCACTTGGGATCAGCACTGCTGGAAGTGGGAGGAGTAGATGATGCTACAGAAGGTTGTGTTGCCATCCAGAGTGACCTGGACAGGCTAGAGAGATGGGCAGAGAGAAACTTAATGACATTTAACAAGGGGAAGTGTAAAGTACTGCATCTGGGAAAGAACAACCCCATGGATCAGTACAGACTGGGAACTGACGTGTTGGAGGAGAGCCCTGGGGAAAAAGCTCTCGGAGTGCTGGTGGCTAGGAGGATGCCCATGAGGCAGCAATGTGCCCTCAAGGCCAAGCAGGCTAATGGCATCCTGGGGTGTAGCAAGAAGAGAGTGGCCAGCAGGGAGAGGGAGGTTCTCCTCCCTCTCTCCTCTGCCCTGGGGAGGCCACAGCTGGAGTATTGTGTCCAGTTCTGGGCTCCTCTGCTCCAGAAGGACAGGGAACTTTTGGAGAGGGAACAGAGAAGGGCTACAAAAATGATTAGGAGACTTGAACATCTCTCTTATGGGGAAAGGCTGAGAGAGCTGGGGCTGGTTAACCTAGAGAAGAGCAGACTGAGGGGGGATCTGATCAATGCTTAGCAATACTTAATAGGAGGCTATCAGGAGGATGGGGCCAGCCTTTGTTCTGTGGTGCCCAGTTCCATGCTCTGCTTCACTGTTCCCTCTCATGATTGCTGTATATTTTCAGCAGCTTGTGGATCACTAAATAATCTCCTAATTGGTTAGCATCCCTTTTGGTGCTGATTGCAGTGCAGCACTGGATGGTGGTTACTCAAACACAGTTTGTTGTACTTATTAAAACAGCAGAGAGCCAAAAAAAAAAAAAAAAAAAAAAAAAAAAAAA
>VWZO01000155.1:372718-395403 GCA_013396975.1 Bucco capensis | reverse complement strand
TTACTTATAAAAAAAAAAGAGAGCAAAAAAAAAAAAAAAAAAAAGAAAGAAAAGGGCAAGAAAATTCTGACCTGTGCCAAGTCCTGTGATGGATGTTTGTTTACAAACATGTTCCCTTCTGCAGCTCTGGCTGCAGGAGTGGCATACAAATGATGAATTACTTGGAGCTTTACCCTTGTGAATTGGCAAACGAGAGGGAAAACAGCAAGAGTGAGCCTTGGGTTGCCTCATGGAGCCTGGGGACAGGCAGTGAAAGGCACTGAGCTGTGTGCCAGCACTGGAAGGCTGCAAACCCCACCACAGTGAGAAGGTGCAGCTAATACTACTATATAGAATCACAGAATTGTCAGGGTTGGAAGAGACCCATCTAGTGCCAACCTCCCTGCCATGGGCTGAGACACCTCCCACTGGAGCAGCTTGCTCCCAGCCCCAGCCAGCCTGATCTAACAAACTAGATAATAAAATGTACAGCTGTTTAAAATTGTATCTGTGTCTGAAAAGTGCTAAAAGAGGCATTTTGTGTTCTGGTTTAGCTGCTGCTTCATAATCCAGACCATGTTTAAAGCAAGTGGTTAATGTCTTCTCTTCCTCACTTCCTACAACTCCCTGAAAGGAGGTTGGGGTGAGGTGGGGATTGGTCTCTTCTCCCCAGGAGCAAGTGATAGGACAAGAGGAAACAGCCTCAAATTGTGCCAGGGGAGGTTTAGGTTGGATATTAGGAACTATTTCTTCATGGAAAGGGTTGTCCAGGCCTGGCCCAGGCTGCCCAGGGCAGTGCTGGAGTACTGCTAGTTATTTCTGGAATAAGGATGTTCTTACAGCATCATCATTGCAGGGAGTAATAGGCCAGTTGTTGCATTCCCCTTTTTTGGGGGGGCTTTTATTGTTTTTTTCTTCTTTTGAGTGGTGTTGACCAAGCTCTGAACACACTGTTTGAAGTCACAATTCCAGTTGGTTCTGACACTTCTCCAAGTGTTTCTGGGCAGGTGTGGTTGTGCTGGTTTGGAAATGTTTGCTGTGTTTAAAATGTGCCTTGTAGCCTTGGTGGTTTTTTTGTCTCAGCAGCACAAGCTAGAAGTGCCTGCCTGGCTTTGGCAGGCTGGAGCTGTGAGAGGTTGTTAGGTCTTACACCTTGGAGTTAGCAGCATCCTTCACAGCTCTTGCAAGGTGTTGGGTTTAAAATGATAGCAGAGGCTTTTAACACTTTGGTTTGTTAACTTTGTTTAATATGGCATCCAATTAGTGGTAAAACTTCTTGGTTTAAAATGTTGACATTCTCTGGTGGTTTATTGCTTGCTTCTAGAAGTATTTAGGAGAAGCCTCATGGAAGTAGAGCAGTGAGCAAGGATTTGATGTGATTTGGATGACATAACAAATTTAAAAAACAGTATTTTTATTGAGTATCAGCTGATTAAATGTGCCAGAAATGATGAAATTACACAATTATAAGGAAGTTAGAAGAGCCAAGATCTTTGTGTGCTTCATAACCAGCAGGACAGAGACTCTGGCAAAAAGAGCTTCCTGTAGGAAAGCTGAGTCTGAAAGGCTGAAGTTTGGTGTTTGTTTGTTGTGTATTTGTCTGGTTTCATTCTCTTTGCATTATTCTGAAGGAAATTGAGTTGTGACATCTGGAGGTGTCACAGAAAGCAGAGGAGCTCCTCAGGCTGTTGGGGTGCTTGGTGTTTTGAGGTCCAGTCCCTCCTGGTGTGGTATGAGAGAGAGGATAAAGGCTGTTTGTCACTGTTTGTGGTGGTTCCAAAACCACAAACTGGAAGCCAGGAGGTTCCAGCTGAGCAGGAGGAGAAACTTGTTTGGTGTGAGGGTGCAGAGCCCTGGCCCAGGCTGCCCAGAGAGCTTGGGGAGTCTCCTGGTGTGGAGAGATTGCAAGGGCAGCTGGAGGTGATGCTGGGCAAGCTGCTGAGGGTGATGCTGCTGAAGTAGTGGAGTTGGATTACAAGATTTTTGAGTTTCCTATTTCATTGCTTTATGTTGGATTGGAAAACAAGAGGAATCTGTCTGAGGATAAGCATAACCATAACCTGATTCAGAATAAGGTGTTTGTGTTTCATGACATGCATTCTGAGCAGGAGTGTGGGGGGGAGGGTGTTGGGGCTGATTAATTAGCCAGCTCTCTGATTTCCCTGAAGAACCTGTGACACAGAGCTGAAAACATCATCCTCTGTGGTGTGCAACCTTCCCTGGAGGATCCAGGCTTGTTAAAGATCACCATGGTTGTCATAGGATTAGGACAGGGGTCATCCTCCTGCCCTGGGCACTGGGGAGGTCACACCTTGAATCCTGGGCTCAGCTTTGGGCTCCTCACTGCCAGAAGGACATTGAGGTGCTGGAGTGTGTCCAGAGAAGAGCAAGGAAGCTGGGGAAGGATCTGGAGCACAAGTGTGGTGAGGAGCAGCTGAGGAACTGGGCTTGGTTAGGCTGGAGAAGAGGAGGCTCAGGGGAGACCTTCTCACTCTCCAGCTCCCCGAGAGGAGGTTGGAATGAGGTGGGCTCTAATTATGGTGTTAGCTTTTCTGTCTCTTAATCAATTCCAGTGATCTCACTTCTAGTGACTGACAAGTGGTTATTCAAAGAATTAAATTGACTACCTGTGTCATTTACTTCTTGGACACAAAAGGCTCAAAATTAACAAGCTTCCCCCCCACCGCCGAAATCTTCCTCACTGCAGTGTGGTGTTCTGCTAATTATTCCTTTGTCCCTTTTTTTTGTTTGTTTGTTTTCCAAAGGTGACAGAGAATCCTGAAAGGGCTCAGCATAGAAAAGTCAGGGTTGGTGACTGGAATCACCTAATATTTCCCAAATCCCTCCATTTATATCAGGAGAACAGAGGTCAAGGCAGTGTTTTGATCTGTTTGAAAGCTAATAATGGATTATGATAAACCAGAGAGCTAAGCAGTGTTGCCCATTAAACAGATATTCCAGATGTGATCTCCAAAACACCTTGTTTTACTAATGCCAACAAGGAGTATCTCCACACTACAGCCCTGCCACTCTGTTGTGCTACAGGTGCTTCTTAAAACAATCCATTTATAAAGAACATTTTTTTTTGCCTTTTTTCATGCTGTTAAAGCAAATTGGGATGTAATTAGATTTATATACTGAATAATCTTATTTGCATATCCAATTAATTCTTCCTGCTTTCATTTGTTAGGGTTGGATTCACATTAGAAGTAAAAAAAAATCACACATTATCAAGGATTGAAATTGTCTTTTGCTGTAATCTCTTCACGATGTTGTATTAAAACTTGGGCCTGAGCATCCTCTTCATTTTAAAGGCTATTAAATAACATGGAAAGAGGCAATTAAAAGAAAACTAACCTGTGCTCCAAAAACAAGAAGGGTCTGGTTAAGCTCACCAAAGCAAGTGCAGGGTGAATTCAGGCTTCTAGAGCATCTTTCTTAGGACAGAATCCTAGACTTGTTTGGATGAGAAGGAACATTTCAAGGTTATCTAGTCCAAAGCTTGCTAAGCAGAGACATCTGCAACTAGAGCAGGTTGCTCAGAGCTCCAAACAACCTGAGCTGGGATGGTTCCAGGGATAGGACATCTCCCACCTCTCTGGGCAACCTGGGCCAGGCTCTCAGCACCCTCAGTGTAAAACATATCTTCCTTCTATCTAATTTAAATCTCCACTATTAGTTTCAAACCATCACCCCTTCTTCGGTCCCAGCAGGTCTCCCCCCATCTTTGTTATCACCCCTTTAAGTTCTTTAAGGCCACAGGAAGGTCTCCCTGAAGCCTTCTCTTCTCCAGGCTCAACAACCCCAACTCTCTCAGCCTGGCCTTACAGCTAGAGGAGGATTTTGTAGATGTAGCCCAAGTTCCATTTTTGCTCTGAATGAGCTTAGCATGACCCTTGCTTTTCTAATCTATGTGAAGAGCTTTGGTCATCCCTGCATGTGGCTGAAGGACTCTCCATTGATAGCTCCTCTACTCTTGCATGTTTTCAGGCTTTAGTTTCCAGTTTCAGGGCAGCTTTAGCTGAGTAGAGAGCTCTTGGGCTGTGAGAGTGCTTAGGAGATGTTCCCGGGGCTGAGAAGTCAGCAAGCCAAGTATGTATTTAAATATGCTGAAGAGAGTTTGTTCCTAGCATGTATGAGACACACAGGTCATAATCCTGCTTCCTGCTTACCCTTACAGCTTAGGTTGAGTTCAAGAGCTTGGCCATGGAGGGGAAAAAACCCCAAAGGGATTGATTAGTCAATATAGAAGGAAAGAACAGATACATTATAATCTGAATTTCAAGTGACATTTCAGTGTAGTGAAAGTAAAGGAGCCTGGGACCTTGCTGGCAAATGTTTGTGCACAGAGCCTGAAAATCCAGGTGGTTTCCAGCTCTCTGTTTGACATCATTAGACAACTGGGCTCCATGTCCTGTGTCCACTGAAATGACAGACAGAACATCCCATGATTGCAGTGGATGGATATTACTGGGACTGGAAGTTTAGTGTCAGGGAAAGGGAGATGAGCTCAAAATTAGCACATATAGGTCCATGAAGCTGCTTCCAAGTGAGCAGAAGACATTGCAGAGTGTGGGATAAAGGACTAAAAGGCTAAAACCAACAATGTATTGAAATGATTTAATAAATCAGGGGAATATTAGCATCATTCTGTTGCAGTGATTTGAAAGCTCTAAGGTAAATTGTATTGGATCCTCATTAGCAACTATTGGTTATTAGTTGAATCCAGTGCTAGGGAAAGAAAAAAATAACAGGGGCAAGTGCATAACTATCACCTGCAAACACTGCATCATTTTAGAATCATTAGGGCTGGAAAAGCCCTCTGAGATCAAGTCCAACCCTCTACCAAACACTGCCATGGCTCACCACTAAACCATCACCCCAAGCACCACATCTACTCCTTTATTGATTTTGGTGCCATTTTGTACTGTTTCCACCTAAAAGGTGAAGTAAGTACTGCACATCCAAGGCAGTCTGCCTGTAGCTGATGGGAAACCCCTCAGTTGTGTTGCAGCCAGGCAGGATGAAACACAAATAAGGTGCCAGTTGGTGGCAAACTGATTTCTGTGTGCTGGCTTTCTCTCCTGAGGAACAACCTCCCCCTCCTACTTAGTAATAAAAATAGAGTAGCAGGGTCTGATAGTGTTGGCTGTGAGATGGGAATAGGTATGTAGGTAATACATTCTCTCTCTTCTCCTCTCAAATCTAGCTGTCTGCCTACTTAGTAAGCAAGACTTGACCAAGCTTTTTGTTTCTGAAGGCAGGGAAAGACAGTAGAGACATCCCTTCATGCCAGAGAAAAAACCTAAGTGGAAATGACCTCTAGCTCTAAGGCACTTATTGAAAACCTCTTTTAAATTGAATACACAAGCCAAGATAATACAGGCTGTTTGATAAGAAACATTAGAGAAATCCATAACACCAGGCTTTTTATTATGGGCTTTATTACATCAATCTCTCCAGTGGGTAATGGAACTTGTAAATATAGTCTCTTGGAGAGGAGTCTCCTCGCGGGCTTTTTATTCATGCTGAAGTAAGCACAGCAAACTTATTTGCTGTCAGGGTACATTGAGTTGAAGATTAGTATTTATTTGGGTTCTAAAGAGGTTTTGCTTGGCTTTTTGTGAAGGGGAAGTTTTGGTGGCATAGCTGTAAGGACAGGGGAGGAAATGAGTTATCTGAGCCAACCGTTGGTACCCGTGTGGGGTTCTAGAAGGTTCTGTGCTTCACTGGTGAGCCTCTCCTTCAGAGAGGGGGAAAATGTTGGCTTGTTGAAGAAGGAGCTTGCTGGTTTTCCACTGAATCAACCCAGCAAGATGCAAAAAGCATGTGTGAATTAGAGCCATGTTTACTGCATCACCACACGTCTGACTGCGCTCACAGGGAACTTTTCTTACTGCACATGTTTGCTTCTCACTGTTCAAATAGTGCTTTTTTCTAGAGGTAAGCAAGCCAACACTGCTGTGGCAAGAAACCAGCATGACTTGGCTTGCTTGGGAGATGTGAAAGGTACACTTGTACTGAGTAAAGAGGTCAGGAAAAGTTTACAGAGAAGTTAGAAGCCAAAAAAAATTAACATTGTAGAAGTACTGACAAAAGAAATCCCCAAATGACAAGTCAGTTCATTGGAGGATAAAGTAATTGGTAGTTGACTTAATGTAAGGGATATTTCTCCTTAATTAGAGGATGTTCACTGCAAGGACTAGAAACCTGTTGAGGTGTCAGTGAAGTCAGCTTTTAACACCTGGCTTGCTAACAGCTTGGCTGATGCAGTTAATTCCTGTTCCAGTTACAGGAGGATGTTTTCATTCATACAATAGCAGGAGAAAGGTGTTGTCTCTGGGCTGTAAGTGGCTGCAGCTGTATAACAAACACATTTTGATTTGACATTTAACATCCATTGCATAGCTCAGGTGCTCTCTTTCTTTGAATTGCAAAGCTTGGCTTGAGTCACCAATAAGTTGCTTGCAGTTGAAATCCACTCTGACTTTCTAATGGATGAGAGAGATGGAAAAACATTCCATGGAGAACTTGAGACCAGTAGGCCAGTTCTGAGGCAAAGGCTTCAGCAGGTCCAGGTGACGTGGATGGAGACCTTCAAAGGTCATTTAGCCCAACTCCCCTGCACTCAGCAGGGACATCTGCAACTGGAGCAGCTTGCTCACAGTCCCAACCAACCTGAGCTGGGATGGTTCCAGGGATGGGACATCTCCCACCTCTCTGGGCAACCTGGGACAGTGTCTCACCACCCTCAGTGTAAAGAATTTCTTCCTTCTCTCTAGTCTAAATCTCCCTCTTTTAGTTTCACACCATCACCCCTTGTCCTGTCACAACACGTCCTGCTGAAACATCTCATCTTTCTTCTGGTCTCCTTTAAGGCCTGAAAGGCTGCACTAAGGTCTCCTTGGAGCCTTTTCTTCTCCAGGCTGACCAACCCCAACTCCCTCAGCCTGGCCTCACAGCAGAGGTGCTCTAGCCTCTCTCATCTTGCTATAGAAGCAGCAAGCCCAGGTTTGAGTGGTGTTTGGCATTTCCACCACTGACAAAGATCTTTTTACCAGCTGAAGCAGCTGGAGAATGAAAGATGTCTGTGTTTAAGGTCTGAAGGCAACATATGTGCTTGTGCTACAAACCCACTGCTGTGTCAGAGCCACGTGAGAGAGAAACCATCCCTATTTCTCCACCTGGCTGGCTGCTTTCTTCTCTACTAGCCTCTTGCCCAGTAATGCTGCTGCTAATGTGCATCAGCAGAGAGCAGAGCACTGTTGTTGCTCCATAGTCTCACATGGATTAATTATGTATTATCATTTCCATCTCTTGCATATTTAAGAAGGCAGCACTTTCTTTATTCTAAGACAAAAAAAACCCTAACATTCTTTCTCTTGTCTTTGAACTATTTTGGGCTGCCTCCTTGGTGCTCTTACAGACCATCCTGGGAGCAGCAGCACTTCTCTTGTGAAATGTTTTCAGGTTGATCAGCAAACAAAGCAAGAGAAACTTCCTTCATGGCTTTGATTTCTTGCTGCTCCCAGACCAAGACAGCAGAGAGCTACCAAAGTGAGCTGTGAAGGATTCTTCTCCATTGGATGAGTTTGGCTATTCTTCATTGTGGGGTGGAGGGATGGACTTCTTGAAGAACTTCACAGAATCACAAAGGTTGGAAGAGACCTCTAAGCTCATGAAGTCCAACCATACCTAGCACTACCATGCCACTATTCAGATGAGCAAAGGCAAGTCAACTCCTATTTCAGCATCTTCCTGGTACTTGGGGCTATTTATAGTAAAATACAGCAAAGAACAGTATTTATTAGCTTGCACTGGAGTTGTCATCATGACTTTTCTAAAGGCTTCAGCATCCTACTGGTTTGGGATAAGTGGACATTAGGGAGTGAGTGATTTATTTCAGTGGGTCACAGCACAGAATCCCAGCATGTTAGGGATTGGAAGGGACCTCTGGAGATCATCTAGTCCAATCTCCCTGCCAGAGCAGAATAACCTAGAGCAGCTTGCACAGGATGGGGTCCATTTGGGTTTGGAATAGTTCAGCCATCTCCCTAGGCAGCCTGGGCCAGTGCTCCACCACCCTCAAGGCAAAAAAAGTTCCTCCTGATGGAACATCCTATGTGCTATTTTTTCCCTTTACCTCCAGTTCTCCATAAAGCATATAATTTCTTATTGAACAATGAAATTAAATTGTTTCAAATAGCAGGCCTCAGTCAGGTGAGTTTTAATGAAATCCAGATGCTCTCTCTTCCACCTGACAGCTGACTAGCTTTCCTCATCCATACTGAATTGGTTATTCATCTTTCTCGTCACTTTATTGCTGTGCACTTCTTCAGAGCTTCCCCTTCTCTCTTCTGTCTAACAGCAAAGCAAGAGTTGGCCCTCATGGAGGGGCAGCCAGGCAGATTTCATCTCTGGAGATGCAATCATTTTGTGTTTATCCTCAGTGCCCATGGATGACAGGAGGCAGGCGGCTTTCTGTGTGGATGCTGTGCATCAGGCAGCTGCTTGAAGGGTTTCTCCTTGGCCACCATGGTGGTGGGAAGGCTTTGGAAGGTTTTGTAGAGCATTGTGTTATCTGTCAGAGAGATGCTGCTTTGCAGTTTGTTTATAGGAGATGCTACTTGCATCAGGTGCAAGCCTAAGCTGAAGAGCTTGTTCATGAGTCACTGTGTTCTGTGTCATGTTTGTGTTTGAGGTATCAGCATCCTCCAGGTTAGAGCAGAAGTCTCCATAAGCAAAGAAAACTGAACTTTTACTCTTAGGATGGGCTGTGTTTTTCTGGTAATTGCTGCTCTTTTGATGTCCTCAGATTGCATTAAGGATTGTGATGATTCCAGGAGCAGTTTTCTCCTATTATCTCTCTCTCCACAACTCCCTGAAAGGAGGTTAGAGTGAGATGGGGTTGGTCTCTTCTCCTGGGTTAGCAGTGAGAGGACAAGAGGAAATGGCCTCAGGTTGCACCAGGGGAGGTTTAGATTGGATGTTAGGAAGAATTTCTTCACAGAAAGAGTTGTTAAGCATTGACCCAGGCTGCCCAGGACAGTGATGGAGTCACCATCTCTGGAGGTGTTCAAAAAACTGTGTAGATGTGGCACTTAGTGACATGGTTTAGTGGCATGGTGGTGATAGGTTGATGATTGGACTTGATGATCTTAGAAATCTCTCCCAACCTTAATGATTCTGTGATTCTAAGGAACACTGTA
The DNA here is from genome assembly GCA_013396975.1 of Bucco capensis. Taxonomy (NCBI): domain Eukaryota; kingdom Metazoa; phylum Chordata; class Aves; order Piciformes; family Bucconidae; genus Bucco; species Bucco capensis. The sequence goes on along the minus strand of VWZO01000155.1, from coordinate 386,215 downwards.
AAAAGGAACTTCTCAGCCCCAAGCTGCAATGAGGTGGTGGAGGTTAAATGAACTCTGTCTCTGGGACAGCCCTACCAGGCTGCTCTTCAGATGGGACCAAGAAAAGCTTAGTGTTCCAGCAGCCAGAAGAAAAGATTTGCTCCCAAATGTTATCAATGGGGGGCAAGTTTTGAGGGTGCTAAATTGCAATGTAAGAAGTTGTAAAAGTCAGGAGTTTGACAGCTGTTCCTGATCCCCTTTCCCTGCTGCATCACTTAAAGTTCATAACATCTCTAAAAAATTCAAGGGATACATGTTTTCCATGGACAGGTTGGACAAATTGTGCTCCCAGGTGTTCTTGTGATGCTTTACTGATTGAAACTCTGGGAGCTTTCTTCCAGCCACCCTCCCTTTGGCATTCAGCAACCTTTCATTTGAATGCCAGCTCTGGTCTTTGCCTGGGAGAGGCTGATCCCTCTGCAGGGATGATGACCCAGCAGAACAAATAAGAGAGAAAGAAATGGTGGCTTTCAAGGAGAAGGGCTGAGAAGGCTCTATGGGTGCTGCAGGACCCTGTGCTGGGGTGGCAATGCAGAGCAGGACATGGTGCTGGTGGCTGATGTGTCCTAACAGCCAGAGCCACAGCAGTTCCCACTACAGCCCCTGCTTCTCCATGCAGGGAATGGCCTGCTGGGGAGTGGGAATGCTCTTGGATCCTGCTCTGCTGAGGGTTACAGAAACACATCCAAAATAAATAGATATATATAGATATAACCTGAAGGGCAGCTCCTCAAATGCGCCCTGACTTGCTGCAGTTCCACTGCCTCAATGAAGTTATGGAGAGATTTACAGCAGCTGAGGTGCCAGCCTGGAGTCCCAACAGCAGACTTCAAATGCCTTCCAATCTCTTTATGTAACACAAGCACCTGGAGATGATAGGCTTGGATCCTGTTGACAGGATTAAACACTTTTCTTGCTTTAGCAGCAGCAGGAAAAGCTCATAAGGTTTTGCAGTCCACAAACAGGAGCCTGCCCAGCATCGTGATGCTGTGTGGTGTGATACCTGGCACAGCTCCAGAGGAGATGCAGTGCAAGGACTGCAAGAAAGGCTTTGATTTACCTCTTTGTACAACTTGAAAGGAGAGGTCATTCTCTTCCCCTAAATAAATTGGTTCTGTTTAAACCCCAGGTACCAGGATACCATCAGGCTTGCATTCAGGGCAGCAAGAGAGTGTTACAAGCTGATGCTGATGATTTGGCACCAAAGATATTGCTTTATAAGCATGAAGTTTTTCTCTCTCACCATTCTTCCAGCTACACTGTAGTTTATTACACTGAAATAGTGTTGATTTTTCTCAAGGCAAGGCTTGAACTTGCCAGAAGGAGTCAAAATGCAGAGTGTAGTGTTTGTCATGAGGCAGATGCATAGAAGGTGCCTGTGCCAGTCTGAGAGAAAGGACACAAGCTCCATACTCATTCCTTATTCCATGCTGTGCAGGGAGGTGGTGGAATCACCATGCCTGGCAGAGTTCAGTAGACATGTAGATGTGGTGATGGGGGATATGGTTTAGTGGTGGGCATGGGAATGTTGGGTGGCTTGATGGCTGGACTTGATGATCACAGAGGTCTTTTCCAACTATCATGATTCTAAGATTCCCATGTGAGAGAGTGACTCTTTTCTCCCTTGTAACCAGCGGAGCTGACCAAGGAAAGAAATCATGACACAATACCATGAGTTGTTATAGTGATGAGTTGAGGGGAAGATGAAGAAAATAACTGAGGAAAAGATTTCCAGAAGCCGAAGAGCCAAGTCATGGATTTTGACCTGGGCCCAGTTCAGCCTGGTGGGTGACGTTCTGGTCACAGCTCAAATCCATGCATGTGCACAGAAACAGCCAAGACAATTTCAGCTCTCTACATCCCATAGTTAAGTCTAGAGGAACAAAGAGTTTGCTGTAGGTTTAGCTAATGCAGAGTTCTTGCTCCTAGAGACAGAATATGTCAGCAGAGATCTGTTCTGCAGCAGCTTTTGGGAACCCTGGTGGAACTGTGATATTATTCATCCCAAAACCAGAATGGGTGTCTTTGTTACTTCAAGAAGATTAATGGGGAGGGTTTATTATTATTATTACTATTATTATATTACTGCCTAACGGTAACAACAGCTGTATTGTGCTAGGGAAGGGCTGTGTTTTAATTGCCTGTCACAATCCTTTGTTTCTAGGGTTGGATATACAACTCTGCTGAAGGATTTCTTCAGGGCTTAACTTGTAAACCATCAGAACAAGCCTGGTTGTTATTTAGATATTTAAAAGTACCTTTCCAAAATAGCCTTTTTGGTCATTTCTCCTATGATTATTAATCAAGAAATGGCCAGTTCTGTGTTATCTTTTCTGTGTGGATCTTTCATCAGAGAACCTGCAGATGCTCCAATACTCTTCTACTCTTCTATTGTGCTATTACTGGGTTTATTATTATTATTATTATTGCTGGGTTTGTCTTATAATTATTCATAGCCCCATCACAAGCTGATAGCCTAAACAGAGAAGGGTTGAGTTTTATCTGTTTGTTTTTCCTGCTGTTTAGCTGTGATGACTCAGGGAGAATGCCTCCTTGGTGAAGAAAGCAGTGATTTTCTGCAGTCAGGGAGAAATGTGCTTTTATCCCACACTGAAGAGAACATCTGTGATGATAATTGTGCTGTTGACTTGCTAGGAGAACACAGATTACATTCTATTAAATAAGGGTTTTGTGGTAGGACAAGTCACTCATTAGGCTGAGTTGGGAGATGTTTCCTCCTGGCTGTCTAGACCCAGTAGAGGAGGCACAGGGAAAACTTGGTGTTCACGTTCAGATCAGGGAGCAAGAGTTTATGTGGCAAGTGTTGACTTGATGACATTTTCTATAATGAATCCTGTGGCACTTCATTAGGTGAAATTAGGATACTGCTGTGGTACAGTCAGGCTGAACGAGAGGCTCAACAGATGAAGTCCTCAAGCTGTAGCCTGACCCTTGGTTGGTGTTTTCTCACAGGTCAAGGCTTGGCTGGCCACCAGACAAGTGAAAGATGCTCTGTCTGAACCCCTCTGCCTTCCCAAAGGAAAGAGAAAGGGAATAAGGGAGAGAGACTGATGAACTGGAGGAGGATGTTTTGCTGCCATGGCTTAGAGTATGGCAGTGGAGCTGCAGAATGTGTGTCTTATGCAGTGATGAGGAGAGGGAAAGAGCCTCATCGTTTGTTTCAGCTTTGCTCCCAGTGCACCTATCTGATTGTTGTTGTCTTGTTGTCTTACTGATCTTGACTGTTCTTTTCTCTTAACCACTTGGCTCAGACATGGTGCAGTGGTAGGCAGAAATGAGGAGGTGCCCATGGGTGGAGGCAGCCTGGGGACTGTCCCCAAAGTTACAGACCTACCAGCCCTTTCCCTTAAGAATAACACTTCATGCTGGGCTTTTCAAATCTCCTTTTTTTTATTGCTGTTCAATTAATTTTTTGTTTCTTTTCAATGGGAAGCATCTTTAGCAGCTCTTATTCTGTAGACTTCACAATGAACTATTTCTAGTAGGACTAGCTGGGCTATCAAGGCTGAGAGCCCTGGGGCTGCTGAGGCTGGAGCAGAGCCAGAGGGGAGCTGCTCCATGCTGAGCAAGAGCTGAAGGGTGCAGGGGGCAAGAGGCTGGGGCCACACTCTGCTCAGGGGTGCCCAGGGCCAGGCCAAGGCGCAATGGGCACACACTGGAAGCCAGGAGCTTCCAGCTGAACAGGAGGAGAAACTTGTTTGGTGTGAGGGTGCAGAGCCCTGGCCCAGGCTGCCCAGAGAGCTTGGGGAGTCTCCTTTTGTGGAGAGATTCCCAAGGCACCTGGAGGTGATGCTGGGCAAGCTGCTGTGGGTGAGCCTGCTGGAGCAGGGAGGATGGACTGGATGATCCCCACAGGTCCCTTCCAACCCTCACTATGTTAGGATTCTGGTGTAAAATTTCTTTATACTTTCAGAGCCATTAGCACCATTTGTGTGTGCAAGTTGATGTCAATAGAAACAACATCGATAGGCAGAAAACTCAGGAACAAGCTGTCCCATTTAGTCTCTTCCAGCTCAGGAGGACACAATGCAGCTGCCTAGCCTTGAAGAGCAAGCTGTTGTGTTAGCCAGAGATGCCCTTGAGCTATCCTATCCATTGCACTCCCCAGTTTCCTGAGGAATTGCTCTTGCCCAGGTGCAGTTTTGCCTTGAAGCACTAGCGATCTGCGGCACGGTGTGAAACAACACCACCACACCTAGCAGCAAGCAACTTCCTCAGCAGCAAACAAGGGAAGGATCTTCATCATTTATCCTGGATATACTCCAAGAATTCTGTCTTCAGTTGAATTGTTATCTTTCCCAACAGTGTGGAATATTCAATTAAACCTTCTGTCCAATTGACCGTAACTCCCTGTGAGAATTAGAGCAGTTCTGTTTAGGTAACCAGATCCATCCTCAAGCTTTAATGGTCAGGGAGAAGAGGAGTGGTTTCACCTCTTTGTATGAATTAAACTTTACTGCCATTCTTCACCTCTCAATCCCTCAAAAAGCACGGAGAAACAAGAAGAATTAGCAGGAGGGAGATGATTCTCCCCCTCTACTCTACTCTGGTGAGACCTCACCTGGAGTACTGCTTCCAGTTCTGGAGCTCCCAGAACAAGAGGGATGTGGACGTGCTGAAAGATGTCCAGAGCAGGGCCGTGAGGACGAGCAGAGGCTGGAGCACCTCTCCTATGAGGACAGGCTGAGAGAGTTGGGATTATTCAGTCTGGAGAAGAGAAGGCTCCCAGGAGACCTTCTTGTGGCCTTCCAGGATCTGCAGGAGCTACAAGAGGGCTGGGGAAGGACTTGTTAGGATGTCAGGCAGTGCTAGGACTAAGGGGAATGGATCCAAGCTAGAGGAGGGGAGATTGAGGTTGGGTGTTAGGCAGAAGTTGTTGCCCAGGAGGGTGCTGAGCCACTGTGCCAGGTTGGCCAGAGAGGTGGTGGCAGCCCCATCCATCCCTGGCAGTGTTGCAGGCCAGGCTGGCTGGGGCTGGGAGCAAGCTGCTCTAGTGCCAGGTGTCCCTGCCCATGGCACGGGGGTGGCACTAGAGGAGCTTGAAGGTCCTTTCCAACCCTGACAGTTCTATGATTCTAATTTAACATCCTACTGGATGTGCTGGCTCTCAAGTTTGGGGTGTTGGAGGGAGACAGGAAATAAACTCTTCATTTGCAATGTATTTAAATTAATGTGACATTTTTAATAGATTTTATGATTCACTAGGTATATATATATATATTTATATATATATATCAGCAGAAGCTAGGCTAGCAGAATGTTCCTCTCAATTCTCTCTCACATTCTGTCTGACAGCATATGGACATAGACGTGGTAGTGTCTTTAAAACTGTTTCTTTTATCAATCTCCTGCCTCTCACTGAAAGAAATCCTCTGCTCTCTGAGGAGGCAGACCCAGAGCAGGAGGACATTTGTTTCATCTTACAAGAGAGGGGGGGAAAAAGTGCTTTTTGGTAACCAGTCTTGTTAGCAGCTTGTCTTAAGCTGAGGGCAGCTCCTTGTTCTTTTGGGCTAACCCATTCTGGGCTCAAGCAGAAGAAATTTAACTCAGTAAAATAAAAGCTGTCACTAGGAGAGTGTCTCAACAGTTAGCTTGTCCAGAAGGTTACTGCCTGTGTATTCCCAGGACAGTAACCAGTGTAGAAGGAGTAGCACTGGATATGCAAGAGCTGCTGAATAGGATAGAGTGAAGTAAGAAAACTGAGCAGCTTTCTTGTGTCTATATATACATAAATATACATATATGTACTGCCTCATTGGTCCAAGTGAGCAAAAAAAAGCCTAATAAACATAATCTGATCAGAAAAGCAAGGGAAAAACCTGCTAAACTCAGGAAAGAGCCTCCTGGCATCACTAGGCTTCTGTGGATCAAGCAGCTAGTAGTGCCCATCAAGCTAAAAATGTGTTATCATTGTTCTGTGACTGCAAGTCCCTGAATATTACTGCAATAGAAATGCAGGTACCACTGTTATTAAACAAAAAGAAGTGTAACAGTCCCATTTCCAAGTTATCTGGCTAGCAAAACTTTGCACTCACCAAACCAGGCACTGTGATGGAGCCAAGAGCTGCGGTGCTGAGGGATATGCCTTACTGGTGGGTTTGTCAGTGCTGGTTAATGGTTAGACTTGATCTTAAAGGTCTTTTCCAAACTAAATAATTCCATGAAATGCATTTGCCTGTGCTGACACTAAACATCTGAGATGTTTCTACCAGAAAAGGGTCTGTTTATGGCACAGGTACTTTTAGTTTTCTGCTTTGTGAGGATCTAGATGGCAGTTTGTTTTATTTCTTAGTGACTCTTTAGTGCTCTTTGAACCAAATCCTCCTCTTCTGTCAGGTGCTGTGCCTCAGCTCTTGTCACATGCTGTGTTAGGATCTGGGCTGCAGTGATTTCAATCAGGCATTAGGCTGGAGCAAAAGGACTCTACAGGCTGGAAGATTAAATAGCTAGGACTTGCTTATCTTGGTCATACACAGGCAGCAATAAGAGAAAGAAGAAAGGCACTCAGAATAATTTCATCTAGCCAGTGTTGCAAGGCTTTTCCTCCTCTTTTCTTCCCCTGCTATGCCTGCAGATGCTTTCAGACCTTCTCCCTGCCTTGGCCAGGGCTGTTCTCTTGGAAGCCAAGGAGCAGTCACACCAGAGCTTTTCATCACCAGGGCAAGCTTATCATCATTATTATTATTCCATGTAAAAGCAGAATGTTAAACAGTGTCAGCAGCAGATACAATATTTGGAGAGTGGTTCTAGCTGATCTTTCATGAGCTTCTATTTTGGCTTAGGCAAATGAAGTTATTTAAGCTTACAAGAAGGTTGCAGAGGGCCTGTTTGCAAAGGCCTGCAGTGAAAGGACAAGGGGCAATGGTTTTAAGTTGGAGAGGAGTAGATTTAGACTGGATATTAGGAAGAAGTTCCTCCCCACAAGGGTGGTGGAACACTGGCCCAGGTTGCCCAGGGAGGTGGTTGAGTTCCCATCCCTGGAGGCATTCCAGGTGAGGCTTGCCAGGGCTCTGGGCAAGCTGCTCTAGTTGGGGATGTCCCTGGCCACTGCAGGGGGGTTGGACTAGATGAGCTCCAGAGCTCCCTTCCAACCCAAACCAGTCTAGGATTCTATGAGTGTCTAATGTCCTTGCCACCATGGTTCCTCCCAAGCACTCAGGACCTTTGTCCCCAGGAGCATGGCAAGGCAGAGGGAGAATCCCTGTGGAATCACAGCTGGGAAAGGACAGAGGATGTTTGAGGGCTTACATGGCCAAGGGTGTCCCCCCTGAGGGGCTTGATGCTGTTACACACTGTGAGAAAGGTTCAATCCAGCTATAGCAGAGCTGGTTGTAACAGAGATGCTTCCTATGGGCTGGGAATGCTAGTGAACCTCCAGCTCACTTTTAGGTGAAGCTGTAGTGAATAATGTGGGTTTGTTTTTTTTTAATTTACAGGGAAAATATTTCAGTTTTTAGAGGTGAAATTCAGCATTCCCATTTGCATTGAGCTGTGTTTTTCATTATACCTGTTCCCACTTGTTTGAACTTTGGGATATGGTAGTGATAGGTATGGTTGGACTTGCTGATCTTTAGAGGTGTTTTCCAGCCTTCCTGATTCTGTGACAGTTTTGGTCTCTGCTCTGTTTAGTGCACAGACATTTTTGTGGATGTTGACTCCATGGGGAAAAAAAATCTAACTATAATAAAGCCTAAACAAACCCTAAAAATGTCGTTATCACCTCTTTTCTAGGATGAATGAGGCACAGCCTCTTGCTGCTAAGATACTACATTGTATTTTCCCACTGGCTACATAAAGATTCCATGACATATCTCTTTTCCTGCAGATGACAACACACTTCATGGGCCAGTTTTCCTTCAGGAGCCCAACAGTGTCATCTTCCCTTTGGATTCAGAGGAGAAGAAAGTGAAGCTGAGCTGTGAAGTGAAAGGAAATCCCAGACCAACTATTGGGTTTGTAGAATGTTTGACTTATTTTCCAGCACAATCTCCACACTTTAGAGCAGTATTCCCTCCAAGAGCCCTTCCCCTGGGTGCATCCCAGAGAGGAACTCAGGGAGTTAAGCTCCTGGAGTCTACCACGATGCTGATAAGGAAATCACCACATATTGCAACACAATGACAGCATTTGGATGGGAGTTCAACAAGGTTATGGAGGGATTACAAATAGTTTGGACTCCCAGATTAACCTTTTTCACCAAGGTGGACAAAGCTCTTAAAGGTTTTCAGCTTTAGTAGCTTCTTTGGGATGCCTAGTAAGATGATGTGATATGAGGCTGGTGATGCTGCTGCTCTAACTCCTTTAGGCTGATGGTTTGGGCTTGGTTTGTTTTATTTCCCTTTAGTGCCTTTGTCATTTTGTTCCCCAAAGTAAATGCCACTCTGAAAGCCATTAGAGTTGTCAGACCTCAGCCACCGTGCTGTCTTCTGAAACTAATGCAGTAAACTGTTGATTGACTGGTGTGAACATACTCAAATCATTGCACATGCTGGTCCAGGGAGCTGCTGTGAAGCTGTAGCTCCCTTGCATGCTCCACTGAGAGCTTTTGGGAGTGAGGTTTGCTGTAGCTGGGAGGTTTAGATTGGATATTGGGAAAAATTGCTTCACAGAAGGAGCTGTTAGGCATTGGCCCAGGTTACCCAGGGCAGTGGTGGAGTCACCATCCCTGGAGGGGTTCAGTAAACATAGAGATGTGGCACTTAGTGACATGGTTTAGTGGCATTAGGATGTTGGGTCAATGATTGGACTTGATGATCTTGGAGCTCTTTTCCAACTTTAATGATTCTATGAAGCAGTTGCTGGAATTTCTCAGTGCCCCAGTTTGTGACAACATCTGCTGTGAGTTCATTTTCTTAACTTTAACAACGAACAGCCAGGAGAGGGAAAATAAGAAATCCCTCAGTGGAGACTGGAATGGTTTCAAAATCTCCTTTTCTGGGGCTTCCTCTTGCAAAATGCTTCATTCCAAAGAGCAGCAACACTAAGCAACTCCAGAAGCATTTATCATATCAAGAGACTGCAATATCTGTCAAGGATATTGCTCCTTCCTGTTAAACACTGGAATATTTCCATCCAGCACAGGAAATCAGCATTTTCGTGCTTTTATGTATATTTTTTTTTTCCTAAGTAAGAAGTCAAAGATGTTCTAAATCTTTCTTTACCTCACATTGTGTTTTCAGCTCCTCCAGAGCAGGACTTTAACTCTGGCATTTTGTGCTCTAGGTGGAAGTTAAATGGCACTGCTATCGACATCCGGATGGATTACCGCTCCAGCCTGCTGGAAGGCAACCTGGTGATCAATAATCCCAATAAAACCCAAGATACTGGAACATACCAGTGTGTGGCAACAAACCCCTTTGGAACTATTGTCAGCAGAGAAGCAAAGCTGCAGTTTGCTTGTAAGTCATTCTGTTCCTGCAGAGGGCTGGAAAACCTGAGAGCAGGAGCTCCTTTCCTGACTTTATGTAGTGTTCTCATGGAATAAACACCTGGATCTAGAGAGGAGATGGGACTGAGGAAGAGATGCTTTGCTTTGGGATTATTTAGTTGCAATTATGCCTAGTATGCAGGATAAAATGTCTTGTTCCTTGAGGAAGAGACCACCTGGGCAAGTGTCTGGCAAATGAGATCTCATCATGGATTTTGTTTCTCCTTTCCTTGGAGAATCAAAGCTTCAAAATATTCAAGGGAGCAAACTCTTTATAAGGGATAAATTCCCTCTGACAGAATTCCCACTGACAGAATTCCCCAGTCCTACATTTCACTACAAATCCTTTCAGGCATGGCTGATGGTTTGTAACTCTGTATGTAGGGGGGGAAACCAAGCTGCCTCAGATTGAGTTTGGGTTAAATTGAGAGTTGCAGCTTCTTGTGGAAAGCTGAGAAAGGCATATGGGAATTGATGGGACTTAGCTTTTCAGCCCTGACATCCCAGAGGTGTGGATGCAGTAGCACTGCTTAATAGAACTACTTGCCTTGATGTGGTTTTATTCATCACCTGATCATTTCTGAGGGGACTTTTGTAGGTTGTGTGTGAAATCACCTAAAATACTGTATGGAGAAGACTCCTAGGCATTCTCTCAAGGGACTTCTTTAAAGCTCTTTGCTCTCAGTTGATTTTTCTTTTTTATCCAGTTCTTTTCCTTGAATTTACTCCCTTGCCTGGCACCTAGCTTGCTCATGACTCAGCTCCAACACTCCAGCTTGGGCTCTTATGGCCCACAATATTATGACTTAGCTATGGAAAGCTGTTTGCTTAAAGAATCAAGACTGTATTCCTTAACTTGTTCCTAGCTTCCTCCTTCATCTGATCAAGGAATTTTCCAGCCTGATCAGTGTGTTGTGTGATTGTTTTGGTATGGACTCATTTTTATACAAGAGGAAAATTATTACTGAGTCTTTTGAGACTAATGGCTGGGGGTTTGAGCTTTGTGGTTTTCCTCCCCTCAGGGGTTAAATTCTGAATCCTGGGGCATCATTGCTGTGTGATCATTGCTTCTTCAAGGGCTGTGTTCTTTTTCTTTTGCATTTACACTGCAGATTAAACTGTGATCTAGCTATTCAACCTCCTGTGCAGCTCAGACAGGGTCACCTATTTAATCCTTGAAATATGTATTTAGGTTGCAAACTCATTAGGAGGAAAGTGATAATATTTCCCTTTGTGGTACATATCATTTACATTTCAGATTTGGCCTTTTTTTTCCTCTTTTCAATGCTAGTTGATCTTTCTAGGTCCCTTCCAACCCCTGACATACTGTGATACTAGTTGTCTCTGGAATTGGAGTATTTTCAGGAAGTTAAGGAATCTGCTGGGCCCCAGTCACAGAATATGGATTAATGACACCTTCAACCCTGTGTTTATAGCCATAAGGGCTCTCAGGAAAAATAGAACCAGCTTTAAACTCTGAGTTTGGATTCAAAGAATGATTTCTCCTAAATGATATACAAAAGCACAGCTGAACTAGATGAAATGATGTGCTTTGTCTTCGAGGGGATGGGGCTTAGCTGGACAATTTTCTGTTTGGGAAGAAGACAGAGATCAATAAGAAGTTATGGCTGGGCAGAAGTGCAGCTCTGATGCAGCAGTTTGGAGCTGTAGCCAGACACAGGATTAAAGCTGTTTACTGTGGCCCAGATCCTGCTTCCGCTTCAGTCGGCGATAAAACTGGCATTGATTTTCAGTGGCACCAGAGCTTGGGCCAGTGCCCCTCAGAGAGTGATGAAGTTGCAAGTTGTTGTGCCTGCTCAGCTCCTCTGCTCTTTGGCATGACTCAAAGGTGCTGGGCAGCTTTTGGCTGCAGGCAGGAGAGCAACACAGCTCAGGGCAGAGTGATCCCCACGAGCAGGAGCACAGAATCCTTGTGCTCGGAAGCGACCTCTAAGCTCATCAGCTCATCATCAGCATGCAACTAAACCATGTCCCTAAGAACCACCTCTACCCATGTTTTGAGCACCTCCATGGATGGTGACCCCAGCACTGCCCTGGGCAGCTTGTGCTAGGCCTTGACAACCCTTTAGAAGCAGCTAACTCATCCCTGAGACAGGAGCATGGCTCCACTCTGCTTTCCTGGCAGATGAGCCCTCTCTTCTCCCCTGGAGCCATCTCAAGTGCTGGTAGATGAACTATCCTTTCCCTGCTGTGATAACTAGGTTCAATTTGGCCCTTAAACTCCTCAGCAGGATTTGCAGTTTAACCTGAGAGGTGCACAATGACAATGCTACCTGTTATAATGCTGATGTTAAAGCAAACCCTCTGGAGGGTGGCTGAGTAGCCATGCAGTAGCCATTGCCTTTCTCCTCATGTTTGTCCCATGCTGTTGAGTTTGGAATAAGCATCCAAGGAGGAAAATCAAGTTCAAATCGGTGCAGCTTTTCAGTCACACCATTATTTTGCCTCCTGTTGTTAGAAAAACTGCCTAAAAGTGATGACTGTGAGATATGAGCTGTTAGAGAAATGGGATTCTGCTTTTTTAGGGGGCTTTAGTGTTGTTCAGATGGTCACACTCCCCTGGTGGGAGGACATTTGATGTCCTTCCTCCTGCTCTGCACAGAGATGCTGCTCTGAAATCAGTGCCTTTTCAACCCATAGCAATTTACAATAAACTATTTTCCTTCCCATCTGTAATTTAACAGGTCCTTGCTAATGCTTTGGGTATTTTCTGCAGTTGGCAAAAATGATGTTGAGATGTGCAGGGGGCTGAGGTACCACTTTTTAGAAGAGAAATGAGGCCTCAGGGGAAGGGGCTGAAGGATGGATGTCCTTAAAGGATGCTGGAGTTTGCAGCAAAGCATCACTGTGCTGCCCTTGGGAGCCTGGGGCTGTGGGCAGTGAGATTAAATGGAAGGGGAAATGTCTTCTCCTCCTCCTGCAGACAGCCCTGGTCAAGTGAAATGGTTGATTTTGTGTGTGAAATTGAGCCTGAACTGTTATGCTGTGTTTGAAGATTAAAGCATGCCTGGAGGGCAGGGTTTGGAGGTGGGCTTCTTTCCACCAGGGCAGCAGCAGCAGCCTCAAACTTAGCTCCTGCACATTTTCCTATGGATTAGTCATTTAGGGAAAACTCTTAACCTCCTCCTTCATTAGCCTGAACGTACTCCTGACTGCAGGGAATGGCAGTAATGCCTCCAAAAAGTGTTTCCCCACACACTTTATGAAAGGAATTTGTTTTACCAGAAGGGTTTCTGCAGGGCTCATTGTGATGCATGAATGAGTAGCAGAGAACAGATTCCTGGTGTAGTTGTCATGAGAATACTTTGAGGCTCTGACCTACCACCCCCAAATAACTCCTTTGTGATGGTAGAAGAAGAACATGACTCCCAACATTACACTGGAAAGGATTGGTTTCAATATTCCCATTGCTGGAATGATTCCTGTTATCCAATCAAATCCCATCATTTTGGGCTATTAGTTGCTAAGAAACTAATTAGAACTGCTGCTCAAATTCCTTGCTTATTGCCCTGAAGTACATTCATTTTCTTTTTTTTTTTTTTAATGGAGATTAAATGATCAATGAAGTAATTCAAGAACAATTAATAATGAAAACATTTCCAAGGCACCAGCAAACTCCTCTGCTTTGCCTTACCTAAGCAAACAAGCTCACCAAAAATGGCATTGACTGAGCAAGCAGCAAATCATAGAATCACAGAACTGTCAGGGTTAGAAGGGACCTTAAAGCTCCTCTAGTGTCACCCCTGTGCCTGCCCTGGGCAGGGACAGCTGGCACTAGAGCAGCTTGCTCCCAGCCCCAGCCAGCCTGGCCTGCAACACTGCCAGGGATGGATGGAGCTGCCACCACCTCTCTGGGCAACCTGGCACAGTGGCTCAGCACCCTCCTGGGGAACAACTTCTGCCTAACACCCACCCTCAATCTCCCCTCCTCAAGCTTGGATCCATTGCCCTAGTCCTAGCACTGCCTGACATCCTAACAAGTCCTTCCC
>VWZO01000155.1:303222-372577 GCA_013396975.1 Bucco capensis | reverse complement strand
AAACCATTCTATGATTCTATAATTATTCTTGACATCCTGGCCTGCTTTCCTGTGGCACACGCCAAAACCTCTTTTTTCTGTCTCATTCTTTCTTTTCTCCACTGAAGCCTTTCAGAGCTTCCAAAGTGCAGTTGTCAGTGGTTTAGACCCAACTCCCAACCTCTACACCTCTGCTACACAGCCTCTGGCACGTGGAAAACTAGGCTAAGCCTCACAGAAATTCTTTATTCTTATCTTTTATTATGAATAGGGCCAAGAGGGAGTGTGTAGGAGAAAGTAGATATAATTAACCTACTTTCATTTCATCTAAACTCCTTAGAACAGAAAGGTAGGGTTTGCACCTGCTTTGTTTCTGCCAAAAAAGCTTGTGAATAAGACAAATATCTTATTCCTGGAAGCAGTGGCAGGGCATTTGTAACTCCTCAGTGCACCTTCTCACAGAGCTAGTGCTCCTGTGAGCCTGCAGGGTGATTTAGGGAGTGTATTTCAGTGTATATCACACAGAAATAGTGCTGCTGAGGGCAGGGGAGCTGCTACTCCTCTAGGCATCCTACTGCCACGAGCTCGAGACCACAGGTCAGTCACAGCCCCACAGGTTCTCTGGTGGTATAAGTTTGTTCCTGTCTGCCTCCATATTTATTCATTTTCCTTTGATATCCTCAATATCTATACAAAAACATATGTATTTTTTTTATATCTAAGGGCTGGATCTCCAAGAACTCAGTGTAGATGGAGGCGTTTGTTTAAAATGAAGGATTAAATGGCCCAATGTGGTCCCAATGCCAGAAGCTTTCTCTGAAGAAGGTGGCTCTGCTGTTAGGTGAAACTCTTCCTAGTCTTGAGAAAATTACCTTTGTGCTAAATCATGTCAAGGTGCTGAGGGAAACTCCAGCTGGGTCTGGAAGGAAATAAAAAGAGAGAGCTTTCTCATGTTCTCTGATGTTGTGAATGATGCAGGAAGTGTTCATGTTCTGAGGCAGGTTCTTTGGGACAATTTCACTTGGAAATGGAGTAGATTTCTCTGCACTTGAAAATCTTCTGACCTTAGGCTGAAATTAGTCACTTTGGCACCTCACCTGTTGCCTTCATGCCACCCAGCAAATGTTTAGGTCATAAATAGCTGAGGAGAGAGCAAGACTTTGCCTTTCCAGACTTTCCTCATGGCTTTGTGCAGGACCTGGTACTGTACAAAGATGATAGCATCCTGTTTGATAGCTGATATCAGCAAACATTTCCTCTTCTCCCTCTCATTCCTGAAGCCTTTGCCTCTTGCCAAGGTAGTTCCCACCAGTGGCCTCTTTGGCTGTTTGCTAGGAGATTATTAGAGCATCAGTGCACATCATTTGATATCTAATTCCACTCTTTGAAGGCTAAAAGCAAGAATGAAGAGAGCAGTACACTGTGAATATTAATGTGTCCTTAGCAGTAGTTTGAGTGCTCTGACTGTGACTATATTTACAGAACATTTTTTTCCTGAACATTTGCTCTTAAACCAAGGACTTGAACATTTGAATAGCTATGTTAGATGATATTTGGGGGGGGTTGATGTAGATGATACTAAGTGGTTGGACTAGATGACTTTAAAAGGTCTCTTCCAACCTAAAACATTTAATGATTAGAGTTTCACTTGGAATATAGGCTAACCACCTTGCTTGAGGACACTTGGCTTAGTCTGGGGACAGCCAGGATGGTAGAAGAGGATTTACAGTTTTATTGCTAATTGAAATTCTTATTTTGACAATAAATGAGAGAGCTTTGAGAGGTAGGTGCCAAGATAAAGCAGTGACCCCTCAGGGAACTTGGTTATTCAGGGAGACTGGAAAAGACAAAATGGGATTTGACCCAACTGCAAACTCATAAACTGACAAGAAATCTTGCCCTCTTATGGAGAAATATTAGGAGTTTATAAGGATATTTCCTTCAAATATTAATATCTTGACATTTTTATTAGCATTGTCTGCAGTCTAGTCACAAGCAGCCAGGGCAGAGATATGCTGTGTCCTCCACTCCATGGTCTTTGCTCATGGTCTCTTCACATCCATCATCATCACGCTTGTATCATGCAAGGAGTGAATTTGGGACATCATTTCCATAGCAAGTAGTCTCCACCTGCCTGCTCTCTCCATGACAGACAGCAGAGGTATGTCAGGTGTAGGAATCCTTGCTGCTGAGCCTCAAACCACATAAACATCTGTGGTTGCAAGCAAGGCTTTTTGTGGTCTGGGTTCTTTCCTGTTACAACTCTATCCAAACATCTTGCAAAAATGGATCCCAGAGTGGCACAAAGGTCTAAGGAGCTGTAAGCACATGGCATATTGTAATCAATTGTATGTCCAGTGAATATAGAATAGGATAATGAATCAGGAGGTCTAGGTTGTTTTCTCAGATGCTTCTTGTAACACTTCCCCTTTTGCCTCTACATCTCCTCATCTAAGTGAAATCAATCATGGAATGTCCTGAGTTGGAAGGGACCCATGAGGATCATCAAGTCTAACTCCTGTCTATGTATAGGACAACTTCTCCCCCTCAAAAAATTACCTAGTTTGAAGAAATAATGATTATCTTACTGATTCTATATCAATGCACATCAGAATTGTCTTTAAATATGTGGAAAATAGCATTTTAAGCACCTTCTGGTCAAGCATAGCCTGCACCTAAAGGCCAGAAGTAGACTCTGTAAGAATATTTCTGTTCCTGTTGATGCAAGACCAGTGCAGGACATTTTTATCCTAGTGATTGCTTTTTCATTGTTTTGGGGTTTTTTCTTTCCTGTTTTCCTTCTGGATAGCAAAAGCAGGGAGTCAGTGTTGGCATGCAAAGGAGAGCAGAGCTTGAACTCTGTTTGTCAGAAGTTGTCCCATGTTAGTTTTCCTGTCTGCAAGAAACGTGCCTGCCATTTCATAATTCATTAGCCATGAGAGATGAGCAGAATGAAGAAGTATCTCCTCTCCAGAGGATGCTGCCTAGCATCCTAATGTGCATTTCCAGAGGCAAGCTGAACCACCAGACAAGCCTCTGAGGACCAGGAGCTCTGCAGGGTCCTTTGCATTGGTGTTTCTATCAAGTAAAGGAAGTTGTTCTTTGAAACTCCAGCTCAGCAAACCTAGTGCCTCATTATTTTACATGATTTGGGGTCTGAATTAGCATTCCTTTAGCTGCAGAAAGTAAGAAGGTGCAGCAGAGCATGATCTGGTGGGGAAGATGTGGGGCAACTGCATTGTTAATGCCCAGCTGGGAAGTGAGATGGGGTTGTGCACTAAAATGTACTACTCTCTGACTGTTGTAAAATCATCTGTGCTGGAAGAAAGTGTGTGAATAACACATTGTTTTACTGGGAAAATAGATATAACACAAACAAAATCTAAGAGGGGAAGTAAGTCCACTCAACTCAACCCAAGGGTCACTGCCTGCCCAGATTTTCCAGATTGAAGCTATAAAATAAGATTTCCTGAGTCCTCAGCATTTTGTCTCAAGCAGGAGAGTTGCTTCCAAAGGAATGTTGGAAAGATTTCCTTGCAGAAGGCTAGTAAACATGCAACTTTCATGAAATGGAACATAAACTCCAGAAGGATGTTTTTTCACCTTGGGTAACATCAAAGTGATTTGGTTTGGGAAGAGAACAGCAAGTGCCTTGCAGATGCTCACCCCAGTAAGGTGAGTGACATGAAGGAAGGCAGAAGCAGCACTGGATCTGCCTTGTTGCCTTTTAGGAAGCAAGGCTCAGATCCCAGTGAGGTGCTGGAGGATATAGTGTGCCAGGAGGACCATCCTGGGGAGGAGAAGCAGCTCCTGCTTGGTGTGAGATTGGAAGGAGAAATTGGTCTGAGCATAGCATGGAGATCTGTGCCCCCCACAGCTATATGTTGGGCATGGTCAAGGAAAAAACTCTAACAGTCTTTGGGATGCAAGATAAAAGCCTGAGGAGGAATTTCAGCCATGCATGCAGGCAAATCAGTCTGTCTTGGGTAGGTGGTGGTCAGAAAGACTTGGTAAGATTTAAGCATAGTCTTAATATGAGACACAGAGATGGCAAAGGAAGAGGTGACTACCTCATGTAGAGATGGAAAAGGTAAAGGTGACCACCTCAGGTAGAAATGGCAAAGGAAGAGGTGACCACCTCAGGTAGAGATGGAAAAGACAGAGGTGTCAAAGTCCAAGATGTTACATAGCTCAGAGATGTGAGCGATGGGGAGGGCTTGGTCAAAAAGCAAGCTCTTGCCTTGCATAGCAACACACTAGCTTTCTCCTTTCCTAAGCCATGTATGGCCATTTACAGCTCACTCTGGCTCAGACAGATGGAGCTGTGTGAGCCCTTCTCCTTGGTAAGAGGAGAACATCTGGTTTGAGTTCAAATCTCATCTTTCTTCTCATCATATAGCTAAGTCAGAGCAAACCCCACCATGAGGACTCTCCAGCTGCTGGTGGCCCCATGGCAGAGATGTCCTCTGAGTATTTGTGTGTCCTGTGAGGACAAGAGCAAGAAAGATCAGCTCTAGAAGTTTAAACTGGACCTGACCACTTAGTGAAGAGGCACAGGCAATACCTTGTTTAGTGTCTACAGCACTAAAGACCAAGGAAAAAAATGTTTTCCAAAGGAGAGGTGGGGAAGGGAAATGGCAGAGATGTTTCCCACTAAAACCTTTTACTGTGAAGTAGAAATCTCAGTGAAAATTTCTGTTCTAAAGGTCAAACTGGAAAGCTTTCATCCCTGGACTTGTAAACTATTCCTGAAATCAGTGACTAAAAATGATTCATTAGAACCCCAGCCTCTTACACTCTAATTCTATTAAGCTCCATTTCCAAGGAGCTTCTCCTCCCAGCTGCCATAGTCCACCATGTAGACTTGACACAGCAGCAAGGACATGAGCACAAGAACTTAATCTTGGTGTATTTGTGAAAGGGATGACATAAAACCTTGCTTTTAAAAAGTCAGGCACAGGTTTTTATAGAGACAGTGCTCAGAGATATTAGAGCCATAAATATCAGGAGGCAAATCTTGTCAAGTGTTTCAGAGAGCAAAAAGCTTTAATGCTTTTGTGGGTGCTAGTCATCAGTTAAAGTGCTTTCAGCCTCCTTCATAGAGACAGGCTATGATTTCTTCCACCCAGTGTCCTCTGCAATCTGAAATTGATTGAGATGCACTAGCAGCTCATCTTCAAGACTATTTTAAGGGCCAAATTAGGGTAGTTTATAGTCTACAGCCAACAAAGTCATCACATTCCCTGGGCAGCCATGCAAATGACTTCTGTCTCCATCTGGTTGGGTATTTTGTCCAGGATATGAAAGTATCCTCCCTTCTATGTGGAGAGTTATGCAAATGTGATGAAAACAATTTAGAAGAGGACATGCAAGCTATCTCTTGGTGGGAAGGGTCTTTCTTCAGTCTGAACCAGGAAGATTTGGCCAATCTCTAATCAACAAGAGATCATTGCCAACCTAATCAGATTCCCCAGGAGATAGAAGTCATGTTGTCTTCAATTCAAGGGCTGAATATGACCTTAAACATCATTTGACATTTGAGCTTGCTGGGATCATCTTAAAATGATAGAGAAGGAGTATGAGAAGGCAAAGTCCATAAACCTCTTGAAGTCATGCTTGAAAATGGACTTTAGTGTCCTGGCTGGGGCTGTGTACTTCAGTGGATTGTGCATCTCATCCCTTACCTGTATCATTGCTTCCTGTTGTCCAGGTGCTTTAAGTTCTTTGGTATCTGTAGTAAAGGTAGAGTTTGCTCCACTAGAGAATACCCAAATTTGGCAGCTTTAGCTTTCCAGTTTGCCAATTCTGAAATGATCAGATTGATTTCTACCCATTCAAGCTCCTTGTAGCCAAAGTACAACCAAACCTCAAGGGTGAAATCCCAAGCCAAACCCCCTCCATGCAACAGACACCCATTAGGTGCTGAGCCAAGGATTTGTTGATAACTTAGCTGAAGTATTAGTAACCTAATCAAAGGCTTATTTTTAGTACAGGTTTGATGATGCTAAGGCTAGATGCACAGTATCTAGTTATCACTAATTGCTTTGTTTGGAGAACATGATGGGGGCAAGATCTTCCCCTGCCTGGGCCTGACTGCAGGTATTTTTATGCTCTCTACTCCTGCTGTATTCTGCTTTTTCTTCATTGATTTCTCTCTCTGTTACATCTGAGCTTTACTCTGTGCTTATATAGTTAGTGTTTTGATTCCTGCTTCTCTTTGTTCCAGCCAAACCTGCTTGTGGTCCTTTGGTGAGGAGAAGTTGTGCTCACAGCTTAGAGCTGCACCAGTTAGACCTTTGCATTTCTTTTGTGGTTGTGTTCTTGGGGGTCCTGGGTTCAATCCCTTGGTTTTCCTTCCAGCACATACATCCTCTGTCAAGGTTGATTGACTCCCACTCTCTGGGAATACTGATCCATCTTGGAGATAGAGATAGATACCTGGATAGAGGTATTATGCTTTGGTAGCTCTTTGCTATTAACATCAACTCAGTAGAGAAAAAGAGCACTGATGTGTTATCAGATTTGCTTTCCAGAAGTCTCTAGAGATAGACTTTGAGTAAAATATAGCAGTGGAAAAACCATTAACAATTTTTCTCTTCTGTAAACCTGGATATTAGTCATGTTTTCTTCTGGAAAGGAGAATTCAGTGATGTATAAAGAAGTGATTGATGTGTGGATGGGGTTTGTTAGGAGGAGAAGAACTAGTTCCATATCAGTTAAACAGCAATGATAGATAAAAATAGCATTGACATTACTTTTCTAATCACTGGGGGGAGAAAAAAAAACCCAAACCCTTAAGTGAAATGACAAAGGGTTCACTGATGGTGGGTGAGGACTTGACAGTGTATGCAGCAGGGTTTCCTTCTCCATGACATATTCCCAGAAATTGGCTTTCTCAAGGACTTGGAGGCACCTTTCAGCAGCAATGTGAATCATTTCCTCTTTGTCTAACGTTCTATAATATTTTGGGGGGTTGTTTCCCAGCTCTGTTGCCCAGAGTGTTCACTCTTTGTATCAGAAATGGCATCGTTAGGAAAGCATTTTGGATTCTAAAGAAAAGGAAAAGAACTAAGCCATGGCAAGGCTCCTCAGGCAGGCAGAACAGAGCTGAGCTTTCATGAAGAAGAGAGATATCTCTGTCACATCTCCAATGGCCTGAGACTTGCAGGCTTCTGAGGGAAGCCTCCTTGCTTGGCTCTGGTTTCCAGGGCCTGTTGGCTTCAGCAGCTGAGTTATTTTCATGTTGAAACAAAGCTGGGAACCAAGTGGGGGCTTGTGTGCTAATGCTGGGACCATTCTGCTTGGGTAGAGGTCTGGAGAGCAGAACCATCCATGGAGCTGGGCATGAGAAAGGATATAAACACCACAAAGAGAAGTCAGATAATGAGGGCAGGGGAGCTGGTGAGATCTTGTTTGCTTGTGCTTTGATATCATCTGTGAAATACTTCTTTAAAAGAGCAAACTTTGGTTTCCAGGACTTACCTAGTGGTCACTTAGAACAAGACTTACCAAATTGCATCAATAGAATCATAGAATGGTTTGGGTTGGAAGGGACCTTCAAGCTCATCTCCTTCCAACCCCTCTGCCATGGGCAGGGACATCTTCAACAAGATCAGCTTGCTCAAAGCAAGTACAAACCCAAGTTGATCCTTTGACTCAGGCTCTCAGCTTCAGGTTGGGAAACTCCATCATCTTTGTACCCACACCACCAGCTCACACTGCTCAACCTCTGTTCAGTTGATACTCAGGCTAAATTTAATCTAAGTTAAATTGAACCTCCTTTGTGAACCCATTTTGCCCAAAGCACCTCAAGTAAACACCAGCACCACTTTGGTCACTCAATATGTTTACTCTAGTTCCCCTTTTTGCCTGGATTTTTGTCCTAAATTTGGCTTTAGCAGGAAAGCTCCGTGTTTCTAATAGGAAGGAATGACTTGTGATTTTACTTATTTCAAGTTTGGTTTAAGTATGCATGCCAGTGCTTGCAGAAAACCTCTTGAAGAAGGGATAGAAATCAAGGCTTAATTTTTCCTCCTTGTAACCTTACAATAAGGATGTCCCTCCTCATTCCTGCTGTTAAATATTTATCACCTCTGTGTTTTCTCTGCTTCCCAGCTGCACTGCCAACAGGTTTGGAAGCAACAAACCACAGCTCAGCTACCCCGAAAGCCAAAAAATATATGAAAATAGAATTAAAGTAAAGTAAAGCAAATTGTAATGTTGAAGATAAGAGAATAGCAAGGTGAGGCAGTGCTCCCAGGCAGCAGCTGCTGCTGTGGTCAATACCAGGTCACCTCCTCATTTAAGAGCAAGTTTCTTGGATGCCATGTGGAAGGAGAGGAGAGGGAGTAAAGGAGGGAGGTGGAAGGAGGAATTCCATCTAATTAAAGTGTTCTGTAGCTAACAGAACAAGAGAGCTTCTCATGGGGAAGGAAAGGGTTTGCAAGTGCATCAGCAACAAGTCTCCTAAAGGGAAACACAGGTGGCTTGTAACTGAACGAAGGGATTATTTAAGATGCTAATTCTTCATAAATCCATAAAACAAACCTCGCAGCATAAAACAAACCTCACAGCATTACAGGTTGCTGGAGTTGCCTCTAGATGTGTCTTCTGCCCTGGGTAAAGCAGTACCATTTCCCCCTTACCAACCTTGCAGCCTGTGGAGAACTTTTTGCTGCTTCTAACGGTTGATGGCACAGCCCAACAACCCAGCCAGGTCCCACCACCCCACCTGATATTCCCTTTGGTTTTCCATCACACAGCAAAGTTCTAATGAACCTTCTGTCCTTCTCATAAGGAAAAAAAAACCAACTCAACAAACATTAAACTCCATTTAAATGAGTTCTTTTTCTCTTGGCAGATCTTGAGAACTTCAAAACCAGGACGAGAAGCACAGTGTCTGTCCGTCAGGGCCAGGGCATGGTGCTGCTGTGTGGACCACCACCACATTCTGGAGGTAAAGTAGTTTCCTTCTCTTGCTTTTAAGCCCTCTGTGGCAATTGGCAGGGTTTTCATCCTCAGGTTATGTTTCTGGAAGTTTCCAAGGGCACACTTGAAAGGAGAAGGCTGGGGGTAGCACCAGCCTAACTGAATTGTGGTGCTGAGGGGCATGGTTTAGTGGTGCAAGCTTAACAATTGGACTTGAGGATCTCAGAGGTCTTTCCCAACCATGATGACTCTCTGATTCTATGAAATGGTTAGAAAACATCAACCAGTTCTTTCCATTTAGCACAAATTATAGATGTTCTACTTAGGGTCATGGTTTAGTGGCATGGTAGTGCTAGGTAGAGGGTTGGACTTGATGATCTTAGAGGTCTCTTCCAACCTTAATAATGCTGTGTTTCTGTGAAATTGGGTCTACATATGCCAGTCCTACCTTTGGTGGCTACTTCTTGAATGTGTGTGCTGCAGTGTTGCATTTATATCCAAAACAAAATGTTAGAAAGGGTGTCAGTCGCTGACCTCTTCTGGCATGGCCTGCCTGTGCCTGACAAGTGCCACGTGTTGTGCCACTAACCACCATCAGCAGCAACCAGCTCTTTTGGCTGGCTACCTTCATCAGGCTTTGTTGGGTAACAAGAGGTCACCTTTTATGGATCTGTGTCCCTTGTGAAGAGATTTGCAATCCTGTTTTGAAGTCTTTGTCCTCATCAGCAGGATGAAAATAGCCTGGTGAAGTATCTGCTGTTAGGCTGCTGTCATTGCTCAGATAGGAAGAGACAAGTGCTTACAGAGCTTCTTCCACTTGTGTCTGAGCAGCTGACCAAAAAACCTCTCCCCACTGAGTTTATTCAGCTCCACTTCTCTTACCTTTTGACTTCAGATGCCACTTTCTTCTTTTAGTTCAGAGGTTATTACCATGAGGAGAAACTTCTTTGCAGTGAGGGTGCCAGAGCACTGGCCCAGGCTGCCCAGGAGGCTGCGGAGTCTCCTTGTCTGGAGCCATTGCAGAGCTGCCTGGACACATTGCTGTGTGAGCTGGTCCAGGTGATCCTGCTCTGGCAGGGGGGTTGCACTAGATGAGCTTTCTAGGGCCCTGCCAACCCCTAACATTCTGTGATTCTCAGGAGAGTTTCAATAGCAAAGTGTAATTGATGTCCCCTCCCTGGAAGTGTTTGAGGCCAGGTTGGATGGGGAAGCTGTGGAAGATGTCCCTGCCCATGGCAGGAGGGTTGGAACTAGATGACTTCGAGAGGTTCCTTCTGGCTCAAACCATTCTATGATCTGGGATTTCTGATGTGATTCAAGTACTTCATGATCTCTGAACCTTCTTCATCTGAGTGCCTTGAACGTGAGGCTGGAGAGCGATGTTTGCTTTTGTCCTATCTCAACCTGATTGTGCTGCACAAAGGTGCTTAGTGTCAACAGGCCAAGTCCAGGAAGGCTGANGGGGAACTACTAGTGACCTTCCAGGACCTAAAGGGAACTTCCAAGCAGGCTGCAGAGGGCCTGTTTGCAAAAGCCTGGAGTCAAAGGACAAGGACCAATGGTTTTAAATTGGAGAAGAGTAGATTTAAACTGGATATTAGGAAAAAGTTCCTCCCCACAAGGGTGGTGGAGCTCAGCCCAGGTTGAGTTCCCATCCCTGGAGGCATTGCAGGTGAGGCTTGCCAGGGCTCTGGGCAAGCTGCTCTAGTTGGGGATGTCCCTGGCCACTGCAGGGGGGTTGGACTAGATGAGCTCCAGAGGTCCCTTCCAACCCAAACCATTCTAGGATTCTCTGATTCTATCCTGCATCATGGACACCTTGCATGGAGATGTGGTGGCTCCTGGTGGTTTGTGTAAGCTGTGAGAAGGACATTGTGGTACATTTGTTCAGGGGAAATTTTGATCTAGGTGTATATAGCAGTGATAAAAATATTCCAGAAAGGTGCTGGTGCTATTGGTTTGAGTTCATTACACGGGAAAGAGCATCTTCAGGTGACCAGAAGGATAACACCAGAAGATGCTTCTGGAGCTCAGAAAGAGAAAGCTGCAGGGTTGTTATTTCCCTCAATCATTTGGATGAGAGCTGACTTCCTACATAACCACTATCTGTGGTCTGCTCTATTCCAGCTTGAAAATCATCTTAATTGCAGCCAGCTCCACAATTAGTCTGATTTGATACCACTACAATTTTGTAACTAAGCTTGGCTGGAGTTGTGCCAGTTGTTGTTTGCTGCTTTGCATCCAAAGTATTTAATGGAAAGTCAAAATACATCCAATTAATTCCAACTGAAACTCTTGTACTGCAGGAATTCATCTTCTCTGTGGCAATATTTTCTCTTCCTTTTCCTCCCTTTCCTTCCTTCCTCCCCTGGTTAGAAATGAGGATGAGTTTGAAGAGTTACAACTGCAAAGCCAATGCTTTTCCAGTGGTGTTCATCACGTTTCCCTTGGCCAACTGCAGGTCCCTCAGTGTGATTGAAGCTCTTTGGTCTCTAGCACTCACTGCATCATTCCCACAGCTATCTCCTGTTCCAGCTCTGGGCAGATGGAGGCTATCAGATAGCACTGGGAAATAGCTGCATGTTGGAAAACAAGCCTTGTTTCACAGGCAGCTTCCATCCCCTAGGGTCTGAGGTAGTGTTTGCAAAGCCAAGCTGCCCAGATCACTTCCTTCCCATGCTCCCATAGCCCACTGCTGGGATATAACATTGCAAGTCTCTAATGTTGTAGAGCAACAGGAAAGAAGGTTTGGGTTAGAAGGAAAAAAGAATGTAGCTCCTTGAAACTGCACGTGGCAGTAAGGGAGAGAAAATGCAATTACTTCAGTTGGAATTGGATTAGACCCACAAAGCTAACTTCATCATCCTTGCANCTGCCCATGGCAGGAGGGTTGGAACTAGATGACTTCGAGAGGTTCCTTCTGGCTCAAACCATTCTATGATCTGGGATTTCTGATGTGATTCAAGTACTTCATGATCTCTGAACCTTCTTCATCTGAGTGCCTTGAACGTGAGGCTGGAGAGTGATGTTTGCTTTTGTCCTATCTCAACCTGATTGTGCTGCACAAAGGTGCTTAGTGTCAACAGGCCAAGTCCAGGAAGGCTGAGGTAGCTGGGTGCTGAGCTGCGCTGCTCTGAAAAGCTGAGATGTGAGAGGTTTATGGCCTTTTCCAGTGAGAAAACCAGGGTTGTTATTTCCCTCAATCATTTGGATGAGAGCTGACTTCCTACATAACCACTATCTGTGGTCTGCTCTATTCCAGCTTGAAAATCATCTTAATTGCAGCCAGCTCCACAATTAGTCTGATTTGATACCACTACAATTTTGTAACTAAGCTTGGCTGGAGTTGTGCCAGTTGTTGTTTGCTGCTTTGCATCCAAAGTATTTAATGGAAAGTCAAAATACATCCAATTAATTCCAACTGAAACTCTTGTACTGCAGGAATTCATCTTCTCTGTGGCAATATTTTCTCTTCCTTTTCCTCCCTTTCCTTCCTTCCTCCCCTGGTTAGAAATGAGGATGAGTTTGAAGAGTTACAACTGCAAAGCCAATGCTTTTCCAGTGGTGTTCATCACGTTTCCCTTGGCCAACTGCAGGTCCCTCAGTGTGATTGAAGCTCTTTGGTCTCTAGCACTCACTGCATCATTCCCACAGCTATCTCCTGTTCCAGCTCTGGGCAGATGGAGGCTATCAGATAGCACTGGGAAATAGCTGCATGTTGGAAAACAAGCCTTGTTTCACAGGCAGCTTCCATCCCCTAGGGTCTGAGGTAGTGTTTGCAAAGCCAAGCTGCCCAGATCACTTCCTTCCCATGCTCCCATAGCCCACTGCTGGGATATAACATTGCAAGTCTCTAATGTTGTAGAGCAACAGGAAAGAAGGTTTGGGTTAGAAGGAAAAAAGAATGTAGCTCCTTGAAACTGCACGTGGCAGTAAGGGAGAGAAAATGCAATTACTTCAGTTGGAATTGGATTAGACCCACAAAGCTAACTTCATCATCCTTGCAAAATGGGCCTGGGGGGACAGTAAGGACCAAGACTGAAGCATAGAAATGTATAGGGAGGAAAAAATATCTCCCTGATGTTTGGGAGCTTTGTGTGAGGTGAGTNGGCTGGAGAGTGATGTTTGCTTTTGTCCTATCTCAACCTGATTGTGCTGCACAAAGGTGCTTAGTGTCAACAGGCCAAGTCCAGGAAGGCTGAGGGTAGCTGGGTGCTGAGCTGCACTGCTCTGAAGAGCTGAGATGTGAGAGGTTTATGCCCTTTTCCAGTGAGAAAACCAGTCCCACCCCCACAGGCAAGTCCTGCTGGCCCCAGTGGCCATGCAGTGCTGCCTCCCATTCCTCCCCAGGAAGTCTCCCCATCTCCTAGGAGGACACAGGGACTACCCAGACAATGCAGAAACAAGGCAGGAATCATGCACATTTATCATTGCCTCCTTAGCAAAGCTTCACTCTGCAGCTCCTGACATCCTGCAGCATCCTCCTCTGGAACACTGGGTCCAGTTCTGGAGCCCTCAACACAGAAAGGACATGGAGCTGATGGAGCAGATGCAGAGAAGGCCATGAGAATGCTCAGGGGCTGGAACACCTCTGCTATGAGGACAGGCTGAGGGAGCTGGGATTGTTCAGCCTGGAGAAGAGAAGGCTTTGGGGAGACCTACTAGTGACCTTCCAGGACCTAAAGGGAACTTCCAAGCAGGCTGCAGAGGGCCTGTTTGCAAAAGCCTGGAGTCAAAGGACAAGGACCAATGGTTTTAAATTGGAGAAGAGTAGATTTAAACTGGATATTAGGAAAAAGTTCCTCCCCACAAGGGTGGTGGAGCTCAGCCCAGGCTGAGTTCCCATCCCTGGAGGCATTGCAGGTGAGGCTTGCCAGGGCTCTGGGCAAGCTGCTCTAGTTGGGGATGTCCCTGGCCACTGCAGGGGGGTTGGACTAGATGAGCTCCAGAGGTCCCTTCCAACCCAAACCATTCTAGGATTCTCTGATTCTATCCTGCATCATGGACACCTTGCATGGAGATGTGGTGGCTCCTGGTGGTTTGTGTAAGCTGTGAGAAGGACATTGTGGTACATTTGTTCAGGGGAAATTTTGATCTAGGTGTATATAGCAGTGATAAAAATATTCCAGAAAGGTGCTGGTGCTATTGGTTTGAGTTCATTACACGGGAAAGAGCATCTTCAGGTGACCAGAAGGATAACACCAGAAGATGCTTCTGGAGCTCAGAAAGAGAAAGCTGCAGGGTTGTTATTTCCCTCAATCATTTGGATGAGAGCTGACTTCCTACATAACCACTATCTGTGGTCTGCTCTATTCCAGCTTGAAAATCATCTTAATTGCAGCCAGCTCCACAATTAGTCTGATTTGATACCACTACAATTTTGTAACTAAGCTTGGCTGGAGTTGTGCCAGTTGTTGTTTGCTGCTTTGCATCCAAAGTATTTAATGGAAAGTCAAAATACATCCAATTAATTCCAACTGAAACTCTTGTACTGCAGGAATTCATCTTCTCTGTGGCAATATTTTCTCTTCCTTTTCCTCCCTTTCCTTCCTTCCTCCCCTGGTTAGAAATGAGGATGAGTTTGAAGAGTTACAACTGCAAAGCCAATGCTTTTCCAGTGGTGTTCATCACGTTTCCCTTGGCCAACTGCAGGTCCCTCAGTGTGATTGAAGCTCTTTGGTCTCTAGCACTCACTGCATCATTCCCACAGCTATCTCCTGTTCCAGCTCTGGGCAGATGGAGGCTATCAGATAGCACTGGGAAATAGCTGCATGTTGGAAAACAAGCCTTGTTTCACAGGCAGCTTCCATCCCCTAGGGTCTGAGGTAGTGTTTGCAAAGCCAAGCTGCCCAGATCACTTCCTTCCCATGCTCCCATAGCCCACTGCTGGGATATAGCATTGCAAGTCTCTAATGTTGTAGAGCAACAAGAAAGAAGGTTTGGGTTAGAAGTGAAAAAGAATGTAGCTCCTTGAAAGTGCACGTGGCAGTAAGGGAGAGAAAATGCAATTACTTCAGTTGGAATTGGATTAGACCCACAAAGCTAACTTCATCATCCTTGCAAAATGGGCCTGGGGGGACAGTAAGGACCAAGACTGAAGCATAGAAATGTATGGGGAGGAAAAAATATCTCCCTGGTGTTTGGGAGCTTTGTGTGAGGTGAGCTTTTTGTTGTTTAAATTCATTTTTTTACCATAGTTTCAACAAACACCTTCCAAAAATGAAAAGCAGAACGATTCAATCTGAGAGCAGCTGTTGCTCTCAAGAGGTGAGGCTGGAGTTTTTGAGCTCTTTTCCAGTTGGAAAAGCAGTAAATTAGAAAGGAATCATTTTCTACCCCCTATTGTGTCACCTTGGTCTGCAAAATTTTGGCTTTTACTAAGCAAATCTCAGTCTCCATCCAGACCTTTCTCCTTTCAGCTGCAGTTCACTTTGCTCCTTGCAAACATCCATATTTAAAGAGCTGTCAGCTAGAAGTGAAATTCTGGTGGCTTACATTCATCAGTTGAGAGGGTTGGTTTTTTTCTTCCTAATGATGCCAGCTCAAGAGCTTCCAAGTTTTCACATGTTGCACCAAATTGATCCTGAAAATGAGCCCAAATGATTAACAACCATTTCAGCATCACCCAACGAGCTGCATCCTGCTTGCACTGAACAACTTGGGTATAGTCCCAATTTTTAGGTGGAGATTCAGTGTCTGAATCCAGGCTTTCCTCTCCCCCCACAAGCTCCCCATAATGAAAATGGGATGAGTGTTTCCTACAGCCTGATTCCAGCAGGGAGTCACTGCTTTGTCAGGTCAGTGCATCCTGGTGTTACATTTTGCTAAGCAGCATGAGGATGTGATTGCCTCCTGTGATGAAGTGCTTGCTGAGGGCTGGAAATCTGGGAAATAAATGGTCATCAGGAGCTCAGGAAGATACTGGACTGAAACCAGAATAAATGCAGACCAGATGTTTGCTTCTGTTGTGTTTTCTGCTCTTGGAGCTGGGGAGGAAATGCAGTGAAGGTGGTGTGAAGGGTCTGGAGCACAAGTGTGCTGAGGAGCAGCTGAGGGAACTGGGGTTGGTTAGGTTGGAGAAGAGGAGGCTCAGGGGACACCTTCTCACCTCTTACCTCTTTCTTTCTTGCCTCTTTCTTACCTCTTTCTTTCTTACCTCTTTCTTTCTTACCTCTTGCTTGCTTACCTCTTTCTTATCTCTTTCTTACTTAGTAAGAGCTCTTACTATCTCTTAGCTAGTGGGCACTTACCTGGGTAGTTAGCCTTCTTCTGGGATGATCACCCCGTGCATGAAGAGTTTTCCCTCATTATTTCAACTGCTTCTTTGAATGAAAACCACAAAACCAAACCCAAAACAACCTTTGGTTCATCCAAAGTGTTTCATACTGTGGTCTTTTTAAGCATTTTTAGTGCATTTAGATGTGTTTGGAAACCAGGAAGGGTTCAGTGGAAGCTGTGTGGTTACAATANCTTGCTTACCTCTTTCTTACCTCTTACTTGCTTACCTCTTTCTTACCTCTTACTTACCTTGCTTACCTCTTTCTTACCTCTTACTTGCTTACCTCTTTCTTACCTCTTACTTAATTACCTCTTGCTTACTTACCTCTTGCTTACTTACCTCTTGCTTGCTTACCTCTTGCTTGCTTACCTCTTGCTTGCTTACCTCTTGCTTGCTTACCTCTTGCTTACTTACTTAGTAAGAGCTCTTACTAGCTCTTAGCTAGTGGGCACTTACCTGGGTAGTTAGCCTTCTTCTGGGATGATCACCCCGTGCATGAAGAGTTTTCCCTCATTATTTCAACTGCTTCTTTGAATGAAAACCACAAAACCAAACCCAAAACAACCTTTGGTTCATCCAAAGTGTTTCATACTGTGGTCTTTTTAAGCATTTTTAGTGCATTTAGATGTGTTTGGAAACCAGGAAGGGTTCAGTGGAAGCTGTGTGGTGACAATATTTTCCTTCTGAGAGGAGCTTTGCAAGGGGCAACAGGTTAGCTTTTCTTGTTTGCTTGGTTTTGGTATTGTTAGTCAAATTTGACAAAATAAACTTAATTAAAAAAAACCAAACCAACAAACAAAAAAGCCCAAAAACTCAAACAGCCACTCATGTTTCTCAGGGCTCTGCATATAAGTTTCATTCCATTGGGGCATATGCCTGGGAAGTATTTGGAGGTCACTGTCCCTTTCTCTCCAGATTTTTAAGTCAAATTATTCCTTTGTGCCAAATAGGGTTGTTTATCATTTCAGTTTGTGGGAACTGAGTCATTTAGCTGCCACTTTCACTAGATTTATTTGATAGTCAGGGCAGGGTTAGTTAATATTTTACCAGCTATAGATTTCAGATACCTTCTAAGATCCCTGCAATGTCTAGAGATTAAACCCCACAGTCCTAGGAAGGTGTGCACCTTCCACTCGATGGGCTGCTAGCACACCCAGAAGCATGAGGAGCAAATGAGTCTGTAAGTGCTTCCCCCTCCCCTCTTTGGGAAGAGAAATGAATTTGACTTTTAGCATTTCCTTCACCCCTGCTCAATTTTCTCTTGGTTCATCTGTGGAAAGGTCTCCACACCCAATGTTCTCATGACATTTGCCTTCCTGCCCTCATGGGAAAGCTCTATAGAGTTAGAGACTGAGATTTCCAAGTGCTGTGAGAGATGAAATGATCTCTCAATGACTTGATTATCTACATTTCTCTGTCCATAGCCTATGCCCCTGCTCATCACATCTGTTGTGAATTTATTCTCACACCTCTTAACTTATCTCAGGGATCTGAGCAGGAAATAAATCAGCTGCTAGCTTCTTTAGATAACAAAGTGCTTACATATACAGATGGAAACTTGCTGATGTTTCTACTGGACATGGCTTCTCCTGCCCACTTAGGACCTCTAACTTGCTTGGGGCCTCTAACAAATGTTCACAAACTGAACATTCCCAAGATGATTTCTAAGTCCTAAACCTCAATTCATGAGACACTTGGTCTCTCTGCTCCTTGCAACCTTCCTGAGCACTTGAGAGCTACATCTCTTTGACTCAACAAAGGCAAGAGGTCAAGGAAAATGAGGTATTTTTGGTGTCTCTGCAGTGCCCATGTTCTCCCCCTGCTTGCTAAAAGCCCATCTTCTCCAAGAAGAGGAGATTCATTAAAGCCTAGTTGTTCAAACAACTCTCTTCCCATCTGATGCCATTCCTCCTGTTGGAAAGAGAGCCATGGAGTCTGTGTCTGTCAGCTGAAATGTTGACAGGGAATGACTCTCACATCTTCTCCCCTAATAGATGTGTTCAGGTTTTCTCCTTCTCTCCTACCTTTTTCTTTTTTCCTGCTAGCTAGGAGAACTTTGAGTTCTATTGCACAGCTTAATCAAGTAGAACTAACAAAATTGGAGCATTTGACAGAGGAGATGGCAATTCTGATTGCATCTCAATCTCAGCCCTTCACGCTGGATGCTTGGCACTGAAGTGTGGACACCAGGCATGTTGTCAGAAAACACTTGACTGATTCCAGTGGTGCTGAGACCACTCCTGGGCTCTGCAGAGAAATGAGCAGCCTCTGCTTACTTATCTGGGCAGGTTTTTCCTTTTTTTTTCATTATGATTTGTTTTTGAAGTGATGATAGGCACTACCTGGGCTGGAAAGAGGGAAAATGTTTGGGCTGTAAGTATGACTGTCATTGCATCAGAGCAATGGAAAGTTGTATACTACCAGTTCTGTTCCTTCTGTTCTGGCAGGGGAATTGTTCTCATCATGGAACATTTTATGTCCCCAGTTCCCTAAAGTAAACTTAATATTCAGCCTTTCTTTTCCTGCCATTTCTTGGAGTGTGCTATGCCCAGAGCTGGTGAGGTCTCACCTCATGAGTGCCACTCCTGGAAGCTGTGGCTGGATCAAAGCAGCCTGGGTGCATTTCATCTTGTCAGCCCCAAATCCACTCGAGATAGGGCTTCCTCCCCAGCTCTGAGAGCTGCAGGAGAGAGGAATTCTTCTGTATCTAGTTCCACATATTGAAGATGATCACAGTTCAACCAAAAATGGGTTTCATGTAACTGAAAATCAGGCCTATGACACTCTCATTTGAGTAAGAGCTGATGGAGAGTTGTAACTTCCACTCAAAGTGCATCTTCCCATCATTTATTTTTCATGCTGTGCCACAGCCACTGTTTCAATTATTAAAAGCCAGAAGTAAAAAGCCTCTCAGGAGATAGAAATGGCTTAGATTAGAATTAATCTGACATAATCCTTGCTCTGGAACTGCTGAGTCAGTCTGTGCACAAGTTGATCACCACATTGGGAGGATAAAGGGTCATTTCAGACCACACAGAGGACATGCAGTGCTGGCTGAATTGGGAAAGTCCTGACATGACCAATATTTCCAAATGCTAAGCCCATTTTAGGTTTACACTGATTTGAGGTAGTGCCTGTGACCTGCCTTTTTTCTCCAGGGATGGGGTTTGTGGGAAAGAGCTGCAAAACAGGGTCACAGTCAAGACCTAAATGTCCAACTGGCTTATCACCTTCAGTGTTGGCATCACTGCAAGCTTCCTACCAACCACCTCCCATGACATGTTCATGGCCCAGCAGGGCTGTGAGGTGGGACAGGACATCTGGGGTTTGTAACAGAGAACTAGAAGGGATGAGGCTCAACTCTGCACTATAGAGACCTTGGAAACAGCAAACTAATAAGGAACATGCCATTTTTATTTATCAATGACAGCTCATGCCACGTTGAGAAAGAAATCACCTGTGAGCTAGTTGATTCCCCTGTTCAGATGCAATCCCTACTAAATGAAGACTGAGATGGTATTGAGAGGGAGCTGAGACAGCAGGAGCTGGCTGGAGAGGAGTGGAATGTGTCATGTGGCAGGGCTCAGTCAATAGGCATTTCTTGAAACTCACAGCAGCTTCTGAGCTCTTTGTGAAACAATCTGGAGCTCTGGGCCCAGCTCCCAGGCTCTGCCACCCTTACTCTCCAAACCTCTCCAGGGCCAGCTCTTGGAGGCAGCCAGGGAGGTTGATCTCCTTTCAGCTCCCTTGAGATGGTGATAGCAGGAATTGTGGTGGTGACACAAACACAGCATTGAGGTACCTCCCCTTTGGCAATCAAATTTGAGTTTCTAGATCCCTGGATGCAAAGACTGCTTTGGTTAAATCCATAGTCCTTGCTGAGTGAGCACTTCTTTCTGTGGGGAAGGGGATAATTTGTTGTTGGGAAATAAATGGGAGTATTGGCTTGGATATTTTCTGTTAGCTGATGCATCTAGAATGACTAAAGGTGCAGCCATGGTCTTCTCTAACTGATGTATCCAAATGTGCAACCTTGATCTTCTTTAAGTCCTATGTCCAAATGAGCACCCATGCTGTTGGTTTCAGCTGGTAGCTACCAAAATGTTCTTTCTATATCCAATCTGTGAAGAGAAGGAGTTTTTGCTGTGTCCCACAGCATCCTGTGGCTGTGTGTGCTGAGATCTCCCCTGAAGGACATCCCACCCACACTGCTTGGCCAGATTATTTCAGCCTTGCAGTTGATCATCATGTTAATTCACCAGAGCCAGAAAAATTCTCTGCAACCAGCTTTCTTCTTTTTTACTCAAGGCTTGATCTAATCTCTCCTAGCTCCAGTAAGAGGCTGATCAAAGGTAGTGAAAGCTGGTATTAAAGGATTAGCTAGGTCACATTGAAATATGTTTTAAACCAAGCCCAGGGACCTTTAGCTTTACTGAAGCAAGTGCACACAACATTCTAGGCTAACTCTCTCTAACTTGAAACAGAAACCAGACTGATGGATTAAATCTGAGTCATTCCTTCAGGTGATGATGTAGACCAAGCCTGGGAAAGAGAAGCAGTGGCTGAGTCTTGCAGAGCAAAAATAGAGTGGAGAACTCAAAATGGGAGTAAGCATCACTCGTGCACATACCCAGCTTATTTATTCTGATGGGATGTTTGCCCCTGAGTAATTAGCAGCTTCAGGCCAGCCTCCTTCCTCTTTTCTTCTGGCTGATCTCTCCTCTCTGTCTCCCTTTGCTCCTGACAGTACCTTCCTCAGAGGTGCTTTATGTCTGGCAGTCAGGTGAAGATGAGTGTTTGGAAGGATGCTGATGCCACTCTGTGGAGCAGAGCAAGCTATTAGTACTCTTTTTATCTTTTAACACCAGAATTTCCTCATTGATACCAACTTACATCATACAGATCTATGCATTGCTCAGGGAAAAAAAGCTGTGGAATCTCCTAGGCTTGAATCAGTGTCACAGGAGACCAAGCATGTGTCTCCTGGCTTCCAGAAGTGCTGTGATGTGGCATTAGTAGGGGTAAAGGTTGTATAAAATTCATAGCTCTTTATCCTCTTGTGATAATTTCTCATTCCTAAGCAGAAATAAGCTTCCAGTTCATGATTCCCTTCTTCAGTGGAGCAGTATCTCTCTTGGCAGGCCTAGCAAGCCAACTTTTTGAGTCTCTGGAGGGTCAGTGTTGGTTGGTGCAGTTCAAGGTTGCATCTCCGTAACCAGAGGGACTGACCCTTCCCACAGAGCCTGGTCCAAAGGCAGCTGGGTCACTGCTACATGGAGCTTAACTCTCAAAACTCCTCTTGAAACCAGAGGTGCATGAAAGAAAGTGGCATCAAATCTAATCCTGGGCAAGCTTCACCACTTTCAGTAAACACCAAACCTCCAAAGGTAACGCAAGCCCTTAGGACAAATAGAGGTTGGGTTGTGGGTTTTCTTTTGGGGGCAAGACCAGGCTGAGCTGTAAATGTCTTTAAGACAGTTTATGGAGTTTGTCAGACAAAAAAACAACTGTGTAGTTTCTTCCCAAACTTGCCAGCCTGCATGCTAGATTGGTGAGATGGGGTGGGAGAGTGTCTGCTGCCCACCAGGTGCTTGTGAAATAGGCTTGTGTATTTATCTGTAGTAAATGCAACATCCTGGGACTCCAGCTCATAACATTTTCCATTCAGTCACAGAGAAAGGCTGCTGTTGTTTTTTTTCTCCCTGAGGGAACATTCCAGTTCCAATCTCCTCAGAATCCCTGATGGCACAGTGCAGCAGTCATTAACGTTCCCAGTGCCCTGGCAGCCAGCAGAGAAGCTGTTTGTGAGAGATAAGCCAGGTCAATTGTGTCCAGCCATCCAATATTTCACTGTTTTGGAGAGAGAGAAAAATGGAGATGCAGCAGATACAGGTGGCTATTGATTAGGCTTCAGGTAATGAAGACCTCTCACCTTCCTAATTAGCCACATGTGAAGCTCTTCCCTACAGGGTGAGCATGGAGCCAAGGGGCTGGGAAGCAAGCAGAGCTCTTCATGCAGTGCAGGTTGGGATGCCATGGCTCTTTGGCTGGCTTGGCTCCTTTTCCTCATTCCTGATTCCTTCATGTCCATGCCATGTGTGTCCAGTGTTAGCATAAACCAGCACTAACACAGTTAGCTTTACAAGTCTGCCCCAAAGCAGTCTGTGATAGTGGAAAGTCTGCTTGCAGCAGGAACCAGAAACTTGTGTCTCTACTAAATCATGTAAAAGCATAATGCTAGGTCCAGTTCTCTCCTTATTTCACTGCAATAGTTGAGGGCATAGCTTCTCTCCAGGAAAAACTCGATGTGATTTTATTGCTGTTGAGCATGTCTGGTAGGGCCTCATCCATAGCAGGGAAAGTGGAAATATGGAGTGAAATAGGCAGGAAAACTTTTTGTACTTCAGCCTAAATTGGAGTTTAAGAAGTAAATCATCATTTCCCAGAACTGCATGATCAAGGGAAGTGCAAACCCAACTCCTGGAGCTGTATGCACTGCAGCTGGATCTCAATCCTTATTGCCAGGATGAGCATCACCTTTCATTTCACAATGCCTCAAAATTATATACCACTCTTCCAAAGGGCTGGGAAGCTGCAATTAGAGTTTGGGTTGTTTAGGGCTGCTAGGCTTTTCTTCATTTCCTATTTGTTTCTTGTGTAATGAAGCTTCATTTTTGTCTCTCAAGATTTACAGGCACTGCAGCAAATCTTTTGTTTCACACTGAAAAGCAGTCCCCACCTGTCCAACTTGAGAGTGACAGAGTAGGTGATCAGAGAGGAGTTATAGGAACCATTAAAGATTGGATTAATCCCTGTAACTTTCAGTAAAACCTATAAAAAATATATGACAGTCTATTGTATTACACTCTTCTTATTAAAGGTGATAAATGACCCCCATTTTTGGGTTAAGACTCATTTCAAAATTTCATTCTTCTCTTCAGCTTTATGGTGACCATAATCTTGATGTTTTAATAGCTTTTCCCATAATAGCCACAGAGACCTTTTTTGAAGTGGCAGCCCTGACTTCGTGGAAGAGAGTTGAAAAAAGTCATATATATATATATACACATAAAAAATAACATCTCAGGAAAAGAGTTTCTTATACTAAAAGGCAAAGACAAAACATTTCTGTGTGTGACAAGGCAGAAGACCAGAGAACATTATTATGGCAAACCATATGGTCTAATTACCCTAATTACTCACAGCAGAATTTCTGTTCAGTTTTCACTAACCTTGTTTTTTCCCCACTTGCTCTCATTTAGAGAAAATGTAAAATTTAGACTGTCTTTTGCTTTGTTTCATGTCTTGAGCAGAGTATTCTGGGGCCAGCACAGGAGAGATTTGTGCTTTACTGGTGTTTAGCATCAAATGCTTGAGAGAGATCAGAAGAGGATCAGGCAAAGCAGACCCAGGAGGGCTGTGTGCTTTGCTGAGCAAGAAAAAAACAACCCAACCAAGCACTCAAAAACCATACAGCAACTTTGCCAGCTTGGTGGTTGGGCCCAGAGTGGTGCTGGATGTAACTGAATCCAATTGGCAGCTGGTCACTAGTGTGGAAGCAGGATTAGGGCAGGGATTGTCCTCCCGGGCTAGGCACTGGGGAGGCTACATCTCAAATCCTGGGCTCAGCTTTGGGCCCCTCACTCCCAGAAGGACATTTAAGTGCTGGAGTGTGTCCAGAGAAGGGCAAGGAAGCTGGGGAAGGGTCTGGAGCACAAGTGTGCTGAGGAGCAGCTGAGGAACTGGGGTTGGTTAGGCTGGAGAAGAGGAGGCTCAGGGGAGACCTCACTCTCTGCAGCTCCCTGACACGAGGTTGGAGCGAGGTGGGGGTTGGTCTTTAATTCCAGGTAAAAAGTGACAAGATGAGAGGAAATAGCCTCAAGTTGCACCAGGGGAGGTTTGGATTGGATGTCAGGAGGAATTTCTTCACTGAAAGGGTTGTTAAGTCTTGGCCCAGGCTGCCCAGGGAGGTGCTGGAGTCACCATCCCTGGAGGGGTTGAAAAGCCATGGAGATGTGGTGCTGAGAGACATGGCTTAGTGGAGACCTGGCAGTGCTGGTTAACTGCTGGACTGGATGATCTTGAAGATCTCTTCCAAGCTAAACAATTCAATGAGTCTAATTCCTACCGCCTTGAGTCTCTCATTTTCCCCAGGGTGAGTGAAGGCTCTGGGCTCTGCAGCAGTTGTTTAAGTAAAACAACTTTGCAAATAGCAATTTGAGTCAAAGGCTGTCAGTGGAGCTTTGAATCATGCTGCTCCTGACTGCTGCTGCATAGAGGGATGCTTGAGGCACAGAGCCTGCCTATCTGCCTGTCATCTCCTCCTGCCAGTCACTAGCCCAGAGCCATAAATATTAACAGCACATGTAACTGTGTTAGTGTGCTTGAGCTTCTCCTGAAAGCATCTACTGCAGTGGCAAGGGAGGGAGGGTGGAGAGAAAGGTGAATAATCTGCTGGTGTCTGAGCTGAGAGTGAGGAGCAGCTCTGCATGTTGGTACCCATCATTTCCACTGTCCAGCTCAGCCAAAGCCAAGTTAAGGTTCTGCTAACATGCCTGTTACCTCCACTCCTAAATTTTCTATAGGCTCCTTTGCAGTAGGTGAGTGATGTTTTCTAACCCTTCTCCATCTCTGTTGTCTTTGCTCTGGAGCAGTAGAGCAAATCCCTAGCACAGAAACCTCAATTCCTGATTGTATGAATCCCTGATCATCACCATTTTGATCAGACCTCTTTACTCTTGCACTTCTCCTCTCCTGTGACCTGCTTACCCAGAGTTTCCAACTTGGCACTCAGCTCAAATGAGACAAATATCCAAGTCTTTTAGCTAAGGCAGAGGCTAGGAAGAGATACCACAAGGATGAGGAGATTGGAAAGCATCTTGAAAATGATGGCAGAAGGGCAAGGGCTCTTGATGGCTCTCATCAGTGAAAAGTCAAGACCTCTTGAAGCTAAAGGCATCATTAGCCCAGAAACACATGGTTATAGACTAGTAATGAAAATATTTCACCTGGAAATTAGAAGGGTCTGGGCAATTAAAGTAACATCAACTTACAAGAGAAAAGAAGGAGCCAAACCTTTGCTATTTCTAGGGTCTATTTAGGACTAGGACTACCTAACCTCCTGGGGAAGGACAGGGTGGGACAAGGATTGCTGATCCCCAAGGAGTTCTGTGGCTTTCTGAGGAGCATGTGCTCAATTCCCCATCCCCTCTCAGTGCAGAACATTGCTCTCTTACTGCAGAGCTCAAGGGGATGGGTTGGTGGAAACCTGCTGTGTGAGAAGATTCCCTCTAATGGTAATGCCTCTCTGCATTCCAGGGCAGTGATGTTTATTTGCCTATGGTTGGATGCTTCTGGAGGACCAAGATAATTGTTCACCAAGAATAAATTTTAAAGGGAAAAAAAAACCCAAACCAACCCTGAACTACTTGCAGCAAATAATAAGGCAGCTGAGAAGTGGCACCTTGTTTGCTCTGAGTATCCTCTTGACATCAGCATGAGGTTACTTCTAATGAGATGCATATGTGTAAATATGATGATTAGATATCCCCACATAAACATCATTATCATTTCCTCCTAAAAGTCTGAGCAGGCTTTGTGTAAGCCTGTTGTTCAAAAAGAAAGAGATAGAAGCCAACAATCTGCCTTCAGCCTCTTGGAAATGTAAACAGTGAAACAGGAGGAGAGAATATCTTCTTTCCAAAGTACCTAGTTGAGGTCAATTACAATTATGACTCATTAGAGTATTAACCTAGTAATATGCTTTTTAGGATAATTAGTGTTTAGAAAACTCCAGCAAACTTGCCTTCACTTTAATTCTTTGAGCATTTTCAGGGTGTTTGGGCATTAGTCTTAGGCAAATAGAAGTGTGTTTTGTTGCATTAACCTCACAAACTTGGCAACCACTTGCAGCATCTCTCTCCCTTGGTGTTTTTCTTCTTGCTCAAATAACTTGCAAAGATGCCTTATAAAACAGAGAGTGCTAATTAGTCATGGAGAGGATTACAGCTGCTTAATTCAGGGTTCAGTTTCCTGCTGACTCAGAGGAATCAAATGTCCAATGGGTGGTCCCAGGTCTCAGCAGATCCTCTTCCCAACTGGCTTTTAAGGAATAAGAAAGGAGAAAAGGGAAGTCATGAGTCATGGTGATATGTTCATGCCCAAAAGCTGAGATTCCAATAAAATTCATTGTATTCTGGGTGGGAAGAGCTTGAAGGAGCAACAAGAATAGTAGATCCGTGTGCAGGCTCAGAAGTGTCACAGCTGGAAATTCACACTAGTAACCATAAAGGGGAGAACTGGCAATATGTTGACTTCTTTACCATGTGAGAGATCCAATCTCCCCTAACCAAAGGGAGCAGGGAGAACATATTTTTTAGGGCAGAGCCCAGCATCATGGGGATGTGCATCCTGTCACTAACCCTGCTGGGACCTTGTGTTGCAGAGCTCACCTACGCATGGATCTTCAACGAGTACCCAAGCTTCGTGCACCAGGACAACCGCCGCTTCGTGTCCCAAGAGACTGGCAACCTCTACATAGCCAAGGTGGAAGCTTCAGATGTGGGCAACTACACCTGTGTAGTGACCAACACAGTGACCAACAGCAAGGTGCTGGGGCCTCCCACCCCACTCATCCTCAGGAATGATGGTAGGATATAGAGGAGGGGAAATGGGGGCTGGAGGGTTGGTCTTGGTGATCTTAGAGGTCTCTTCCGACCTTCATGATTCTGTGATTCTCTTTGTGTTGACTCAAAAATGGCCTGAAATATCTAGATGAGGCTAAAGGGAGAGCTCTTCCCCTTCACAGAGATTCAGTGAGGCTGGAGACTTCTCCTTCAGCTGTGGTTCAAAGCCACAGACAGCAGTGGGGTTTGTGATGCTGTGGCCATGGTTGCTCTTGCCACCACTGGAACAACTCTCAGTCTCAGGCAAGAGCTATAAAAGGAAAACCTGATAACACTTGGCCAAAAGACAGGAAAGAAAATAGCTTTTTGAGTTTGAATATACAAGTTTTGCTGGTTTTATGCAGCCTAGGAGTGAACAAAAGCACTTTGTTGTTTCGGTAACTGTTAGCTCAGGGCTCTATTTCCCAGCAGAATTAGTGCTATTTTTAGAAGCCTGTGGAATAATACACACAAAAAAAAAAACCCAAAGAAGAAACCAAAAGAGGATTTCTATGTTTATACAATTGATTTGTATCATTGTTATTTTGGGGTAGATAAGACAAAAAATACATTTGTGTGTTAATTTCCAATTAAAATTAATTAACTTGGGGCTGTTTAAAGAAAAAAGAGTTAGGACATTGGTTCCAGAAATAGAAATGGAGTATTAGAAACTTCTTCTAGAAGAAGACTTGTTGTCACCTCATAGTATCTGACAGAAATTCCTTGCTTGTACCATACCTCCTGCCTCTAGCCATCACATTCCCAGGGCTTTACCCCAGCACATGGCTCCTCTTTTCTTTACAGGGACCAATTCCCTGCAGGAGGTAACTGGCAGGAATGTGCTCTGGTGCTTTTGAAGTGTTTGTTAAAGATAGGAAACTTTATTTGAACCTCTGAGGACCTTTCTGAGTGAAAGAAAGGTGCTGGTGCATCCGTGGAGGCCAAGGTGGCTTTGCTGGAAAGGCAGACGTGGGCTGAATGTGTATGTGACGTTAGGATTGCATGAGGGTCACTGTGGTTTGTTGGCTGGCTTATTTGTTTGGAGGGTTTTTGTGGGGTTTTCGGTGGTTTCCTTGGGTTGTTTGTTTACGGGGTTGTCCTCTGCAGAGACAAGAGTTGGACTCAGTGATTGGACTCAATGATCTTTGTGGGTCCTTTCCCACTCAGGACATTCTCTGATTCTATGAAAGTTTATTCTAAACATCAGCAGGTCTCAGTTTTTCATTCCCCACAGAGTAACCAAATAAACTCTGTTTATACTACACTAGATATACACTCTCTATATTGATGATCTTAGAGGTCTCTTCCAACATTCATGATTCTGTGATTCTCTTTATGTTCTTTTCTTTGACCCAGAAATGGCATGAAATATTTGTATCAGGGTAAAGGAAGAGATCTTCCCCTTCACAGAGGATTCAGTGTGAGATTCACACTGGAAAAGAGAAATTACAGCATCCTAAACTGGTTTGGCTTGGAAGGGACCTTTCAAGGTCATCTAGTCCCAGGGACATCTCCAACTAGATCAAGTTGCTCAGGGCCCCAAGCAACCTGACCTGGGATGGTTCCAGGGCTGGGCCATCTCCAGTCTCACCCCTGAGAACCTCAAGGACTCTTTTCACATTTCTTCTTCAATTTATGGCAGAGATTTTTCTAGACTCAGCCATGAATCATTTAGGTTTTCACATGTACTACCTGCTGTCTTGGTGGGGGTTATTTTACTTGAATGTAATCATCCTGAGGAAGAAAAGAAACAGAACAAACAAAGAACCCAAGGAAATCCAGCTTTTCAGCAGCTCTTTTCTAAAGCACTGCTTGCTTTACAATGCCAGCCTTTTGAGCTGCTATCTGTGAGAGGAAACAGGCAGGGTGCAGGGGAGGCAATCAGATCCTGCCTGCAGATGGCTTTCCCCACCTGTGCCTTTTGTGTTTCCCTTTGGCTTGTCTTCAGCTGCCAGGCTCACAAGTTACAGATCTCCTGAGGTTGTTTTGTAACAGCTTGATGGAATCACTGCTCCATGCAGCACTCAGGTTCCATCCAGAATTCAGGTTCCATCCCTGTTGCTGTGCTGTGGAAGCAGAAAGTGTCTCTCATCCCATTAAGTTGGCCTCAGACAGCTTTTCCTCCTTGGAGAGAGGGTTATAGGGTGCTGGTGGGAACAGATGGTGCCACGGTGAGTGTGAGCTCAAGCTTTTTGCTCCTGTGGACAGAGGTTAGCTGATGGTGATAAATACAGTGTATAAAGTAAAGCATGTGTTGGGGAAAGGAGGTTATTTCCTCTCTCCCTCTTCATTGCCTCCCTGCAATGCCTGCAGTCAGCCCCTAGTTAGATGTTTTGCTGTCATTCTGGATCTGTGGTGTGGGGATGCTTGCAGTGCAGGTGGATAAAGGAGTTAAACACAGCATCAGTCCTTGAAACTGTACATTTCAAGTTTGGGACCTGTCCTTCTGAGATGTGCACCCATGTTCTAGCACAGCTCTTCAGGAAGGACAGGCCTGAAGATTGGGGCTGAACTGGGCTTGGTCAGGCTGGAGAAGAGGAGGCTCAGGGGAGACCTTCTCTCACACTCTGCAACTCCCTGGAGGTTGGAGTGAGGTGGGGGTTGGTCTCTTCTCCTAAGGAACATGTAGTAGGACAAGAGGAAACAGCCTCAAATTGCACCAGGGGAGGTTCAGGTTGGATATTAGGAACAATTTCTTCATGGAAAGAGTTGCCAAGCCCTGGGCCAGGCTGCCCAGAATAGTGGTGGAGTCCCCATTTTTGGTGACTGATGTTGTGCAATGCTTCTTAGCAATTAACAGATTGGTAGAAAGATGATACAACCTGCTCTTGCACCAGGATAGATGCTATACAGGTCAGCAAGTAAAGGCAGACCTGAGGTGAGGCTCATGCAGAGCATTTTCATCTCTGGACCTGTGAAAAATCAAAGAGAAAAAGGCTTTCCTTGCATCCTCTTTACAAAGCAGAGAGACAGAGAGCAGCACTGTGATCACAAGCCACCAGGAGCAGCCCTGACCTACCTGAGCATCTCTGTGGACTTGTCTCAGCTCATTTCTGAGTTGCTCTCTAGATTTGGGCACACTGGTGGCATTCCTCTGCTCTGCTCCAGCATTGCTGGGCTCCTCGCCCACCCCATACTTGGCCAATGGCCAGGAAGCTCCACACAGTTAAGGTTTAAACTGCAATCATCAATTAGCTGATAATGACTGCTGGTAAGATGAGATGTGCTGGGCTTGAAGGCACTACAGTGAGGAGAAATGCAGCCATTGATCAGGAAGATAATGGCCCTTTTCTATGTGCCACAAATATTTCACCACCATGCCATGAGGAGGCTGCCTCCATCCAGGATTTACTGGGGCAGGGAAAACCAAGGAATTACCCAAAGAGTGGGCGTTCTCTGCACATCTAAATCCTTGCCTTGATAGAAGTCTTGACTAGCTCCAGTGCTTTTAAAGCTTTTTTTCTAATGGCTCTTGGTGCCACCTTTCCTTTTCCAGAAGGTGGTGAGCCTCCCTTGCTCTTGCTTTCCTCATTCCACAAGTTACCTGCAGAAAGCCTGGCTGTTTTCTGCCCCCCCCATAAAAGATCATTCAGAAGCCAGACGTAGCAGAGCCATGAAGGAATGTTAATCTCTGGCAGATGGTGTGGAGCACTGCTTCAGCTTGTCCTCCTGCAGGAGATGGGAGAAGAGCCCACGCTCCAGTGCTGCTAGAAAGAGGCCATCCCTAAACTGAATGGATTAATTGGGCAAGTAATGATGTATGGAAGAGCTCTCTGCTAGCAGGGGGACACTTGGGAATGTATTGCAAGAGAATTGCACCCCTCTCTTTTCTCTTCACAGGAGTGATGGGAGAGTATGAGCCCAAAATAGAAGTGCAGTTCCCAGAAACAGTTCCATCTGCCAAAGGAACAACAGTGAAACTGGAGTGCTTTGCCTTGGGGAAGTAAGTTTTGACCCATTATTGTTATTTATTATCATTATTTTGCTATTATTATTATTAAATATTTATTCTTTATTATTATTACCATCATCAGTCCT
Source organism: Bucco capensis (assembly GCA_013396975.1). NCBI lineage: Eukaryota > Metazoa > Chordata > Aves > Piciformes > Bucconidae > Bucco > Bucco capensis. Next base: position 341,689 of record VWZO01000155.1, on the reverse strand, counting down.
CCAGCTTCTCACTCTCATAGTGTTGTCTTGTAGAGTTTGCAGGATGATTGCTAATCATTCACCTTCCTCCTCAGGACTTACCTCCTGCAGTTATCCATAACAGCTAAAGGACTTGGGAGAGCAAGGTTCAGGTTAGAAATTTCTTCCCTGAAAGGCTTGTTAAGTCTTGGAATAGGCTGCCCAGGGAGGTGCTGGAGTCACCATCCCTGGAGGGGGTTAAGAAACATAGAGATGCTCTCCTTAGGGTTAGTGGTATGGGAGTGCTAGGGATGGCTGGACTGGATGAGCTTAGAGGTCTCTTCCAACTTCCATGATTCCATGATTCTGTGAGTTTGCTCATCAAAATTATCAACTCCCTAGGAAGAGAGAAGATGTGCCTTAATTCTGTAAAGATTTCCTTGTGCCTTTGGCTGCTTGGAGATCTCCTGCACCACTCAAACCACATCTCTTATTTCTGGCAACACTTCCAAAATCAAAGTGTGGCACTAGTAGGAAAATATCATAGCAGAACCCTAAATTCAGCTTGGTCAAAAGAGCATTTTAATACTAGAGAGCTTCCTGCTTTTAAGACTGATATCCCACAGGTATCCAGCTATATATTTATATTATATATAAGCCATCTCTAATAATCTTGCTCCAGATCCTGTGCCAGAGCCTTCAGACTGCCCGTGCCTTCATCACCCTCCAACATGAAGCAGTGTTAAGCAGAGCTTAGCAGAACCAGACCCATCAGCTTGTTCTGCTAGGCTTATTTTGCTTGGGGTTTTTTTTTCCCTCTTTAGCCCAGTTCCTACCATTAGCTGGAGGAGAGCAGATGGCAAACAGATCCCCAGGAAAGCCAGGAGGCACAGATCAAGTGGACTTCTGGAAATCCCCAATTTTCAGCAAGAAGATGCTGGAGTCTACGAGTGTGTAGCTGAAAATGTGAGAGGGAAGAACGTGGCCAGAGGACAAGTGACATTTTATGGTGAGCAACCTGCTGCTTTCAGGAGGGGGTTTATTGAACCAAGGGCAATATGCAGTAAAGATTTTGTGAGAAAGTCATTTGTGGAGGGTGTTTCATGAAATTCCTTTCTTTTAGAAACAGCACATCTGAAAACACAGGTAATTTGAAAGAAAACCTCTCTGAATGGTGCATATGCATTGGGAATCAGAGCAGCTGGAACAAAAAAAAAAAGGCCATTGCTGGAAGGACATTGGCATGGTGACATGGAGAAAATGCTCACAAATGGCCCTTTTGCCTTCTTGTGGCAGGTTTTCTGGTGGAGCATCTTCATGTCACAACTTAGGACCATTTATTAGGCATATAACAAGTAATAGGACTAGAGGCAATGAGTTCAAGTTGCACCAGGGGAGGTTTATTAGATATTAGGGGGAAATTCTTCATAGAAGGAGTTGTTAGGCATTGGGCCAGGCTGCCCAGGGCAGTGGTGGAGTCACCAGCCCTGGAGGGGTTCAATAAACATAGAGATGTGGTACTTAAAAACATGGTTTAGTGGCATGGGGGTGATAGGTTGAGGGTTGGACTTGATGATCTTAGAGGTCTCTTCCAACCTTCATGATTCTGTGACAACAAGGATGATATTTTGGAAGCTCTCTGCTGTGAGGCCAGGCTGAGAGAGTTGGGGTTGGTCAGCCTGGAGAAGAGAAGGCTCCAGGGAGAGCTTCCTGCAGCCTTTCAGGACTTAAAGGAGACCAGAAGAAAGATGGAGACTGACTTTTAGTAGAGCCTGTCAGTACAGGACAAGGGGTGATGGTTTGAAACTAAAAGAGGGAGATTCAGATGAGGTATAGGAAAGAAATTTAGTACATTGAAGGTGTTGAGAGCCTGGCCCAGATCACCCAGAGAGGTGGGAGATGTCCAATCCTGGGACCATTCCAGCTCAGGTTGGTTGGAGCTCTGAGCAACCTGCTCTAGTTGCAAATGTCCCTGCAGGGGGGTTGGACTAGATGACCTTGAAAAGTCCCTTCCCACCCAATCCAGCCTATTATTCTATGACATTTAATCAGTTATCTTTACAAGCAGTAAGCAGCAGAGGTGTCTGGCTAGCACCTCTCCATGGGCAACTGCTCCCATGAAGAGAAGAGGATGCAAAGATAGCTCCCAGCATCACAAACAGATAGAGAGGAAGACACTCCTCTTCCTATTAAATCCTGAGCTTCTTTGCTATGATGCCATCTGGAGTGTGAATAGCAGCTTGAGCCACGAGAGCAGCTTCTGTGTAGGATCTGCAGTCCTCCAGGAATGGCATCCAGACTGGGAAATTCATTACAGTAATTAGATTGTAACTTAATATATGCTTTGGTGAGAGTAGAGCAAAGGCTCAACTGACTGCTCTGCAAGGAAGGCAGCGTTGCCCATGGGCTGAGCTAAACCGTACAGCTGAAGAGGCTTTCCTTTGACTGTCCACATGGGAAAAATCAGTAGAAACAGGCATTGTTGGATGAGCAAAACAAGAAATCCTCAAATCTTTTCATTATCAAGAGAAAATAACAGTTTGAGTCAATCCCAGGTTCTTCCCTTGACATGTGGGATGTCCGTTGCTAATGTTAAGATGTTCTTGCTGTTTCTCTCCTTTTCAATGTGTCCTCATTTCATATTTCACTCCATTTTAAAAGGAGAAGTGCTCATTTGAAAGAGAAGCCCCCAAAATTCTGATTTCTCAATAAAAATGTCTCAACAGAGGAGTTTTTAGGGCTAGCTTCTGTCTGGCAGCCAGTTAGGCCTGGAAAGAGATCTCTGAGGGCAACTTGCTTGCTGTAAGCTAAGCTCTGGAGTTTCACATGGCAGTGAGTTTATTGTAGGGAAAGTAACTGACTGCAAACATATTATACAAAATGGAAAGAAAGTGATTGTCCTGAATCATTTTTGGTTTGGTGATACCCTGGCAGTGCTGGCTTAAGGGTTGGACCCCATGATCTCAGAGCTCTTTTCCACCCTTGATGGTTCTGTGGTGTTGGAATACAGCTGGCAGAGCTTTTCAGCTTCCTTTTGGTGAGTCAGGACTGGTGCCTGGAGAAGAGGAATGCTCCAGAGATGTGCTATGGGTGGGCAGATGTGCTACTTGGGTGCAATCCTGGGCCTGGAGATGACAATCTGGCTCGAACAGCATGGTTATTTTCAAGCCAGTTATTTGCCTCCTTCCATAGCATAAGAGAAAGGAAACTGCCATTCAGATTTGCCTGCTCTCTGCAGATAACCCAACATCCCCTCCATTGTCAGCTGCTTGCAGTGCTCCTGCAAGGCTGACTTTTGCTGGGTTGCATTCTTGTCTCCCTGTTTATTTTCTTTCCCCTCTGTTAGCATATCAGTGCTGCCCAAGTTGTTTGACATTCTTGTGGCAGCAAGGAAAGGTTAATGAAAGGTGCAAGAGCTGTTTTCCCTCCCTCCTTTCCCTGTGCTTCCAGCTACCCCCTGCAACTTGATTGCTCTCCAAAAGCCTTTCTCCTGAGCTCTGTGTCTCCTGCTTGATGGATAGACCTTCAGCACAGAAAGCATGTTAATGCAATTACAGTGACTTACACCTCTTTCCTTGCCTGGTAGAACTCTGAGCCACAAAGCACTTGTTTTCCTGCTCTGAGTCTCTTGTTCTGTCTCTTATTCCTCACCAGATATCACACACCTCAAATTAGCTCCTGACAGCTAGCAAATTATCCTCCCAAACCTCTTTCCACACGTATTTAGCAGCAGTAGGTGCACACAGAATAGAATCCTAGAGTGGTTTGGGNTCCAGCCCCTGAGCATTCTTGTGGCCTCCTCTGCACCTGCTCCATCAGCTCCATGTCCTTTCTGTGTTGAGGGCTGTGTTCCTTTCCAGGTCATTCCCCTCAGACCCCATGGCAGTTAAATCAGTGCAGGTGAGAGGTCCCCAGTGTTGTCACTACCAGAGCACCTCACTGCCATGGTTCTGACTGCACCAACATTGCTCCAAGCTCCTGATTTGCCATTGAGCTCAGCAGGGAGGATGTGCCACACCATCAGCTCTGGCTTCGGATCCACAAGTGTTTCAGAAGAACTATGGTAAAGAGATAACTAGTGAGCTAATTGATAAAGAGATTGCTTTTTGGTTCGTGAAAGCAGCATCAAGGAGATGTTGATTTATTATCACTGTGGCCGTTGCTTCATTCAGAGAATCAGGAAGCTTGGAAAGATCTCTAAGATCATGAAGTCCAACTGTGAACCCAACACTGCCAAGTCACCTCTAAACCATGTAACTAAGAGCCACATTTTAACAAACACTTGCAGGGATGGGGACTCCACCACTACCCTGGGCAGCTTGAGGCTGTTTCCTCTTGTCCTACTACTTGTTTCTTGGGAGAAGAGACCAACCCCCACCTCACTCCAGCCTCCTTGCAGGGAGTTGTAGAGAGAGCTAAGGTCTCCCCTGAGCCTCCTCTTCTCCAGGCTAAGCAATCCCAGTTCCCTCAGCTGGAGTTAAAGTGATTTCTAGAAGTGCCATCACAGCAGCATCTGCATTAGCAGAGAGACAGACTTCTTTGGAACTAATTACAGTTCTTTGCAGCACTTTGTAAGCTCTTTGGCAGAAGCCAATGAAGAGCCTGGGCTGCTTTTCAGATTAAATACTTCCCCAAATCATGGTCCCACCAGGAATTGATGCAGCTCCTCAGTTTTGCAGTGAAAAGAATCCTCCCCTCTTTTCATCAGTGGGGCCTGGGTTTTATTGGTGTGACAGCTACTTTATGCCACTCTCTAAACCAGCCTTGCCTGTAAATGATATTGTGCAATTCATTATGGTTAGAGGTTTAAAAGTGGAATTTGCATAAGTGAAAATCAGGCAGTTGTGTGTCTCTGCTCTGCTCAGGGCCCAGATCACAAATGATTCGCTGAAAAATCAAAGCCACTTGAAATAGAAAGAGTTGCTGGAGTGATAGAAATACAGGAAAATTCACATAAATAGGGCAAGTATATTATTACTGTTATTAATTAGAATTTGCATGCCTCAGTAGAAAACTCAGTTTGCTACCTGTGACACAGATTTCTCACAGATGCAAGCATGGTGAGAGTTGGAAGTGATCTCTGGAGATCTAGTCCATCCCCTCCTGCTCCAGCAGGCTCACCCCCAGCAGCTTGCCCAGCATCACCTCCAGGGGCCTTGGGAATCTCTGCACACCAGGAGACTCCCCAAGCTCTCTGGGCAGCCTGGGCCAGGGCTCTGCACCCTCACACCAAACAAGTTTCTCCTCCTGTTCAGCTGGAAGCTCCTGGCTTCCAGTGTGTGCCCATTGCCCCTTGGCCTGGCCCTGGGCACCCCTGAGCAGAGTGTGGCCCCAGCCTCTTGCCCCCTGCACCCTTCAGCTCTTGCTCAGCATGGAGCAGCTCCCCTCTGGCTCTGCTCTGCTCCAGCCTCAGCAGCCCCAGGGCTCTCAGCCTTTCCTCCTCCTGCCACACATGCTCCAGTGCCCTCAGCATCTTCCTAGCCTCTGCTGGACTCTCTGCAGCAGTTCCTTGTCCAGAGCTGGAGCCAGGACTCCAGAGATGACCTTAAGGCATGTGACCTTCATCTTCAAGCATCTCCATGTTCATTTTATTTAGAGTTCTCAGATCCTGTGTTGCTTTAGAGTAATTTGCCAATTTAACTCTTGGGCAATCACCACTTAAACACTTGGCAGTAGCCAAATCTAATGGAACAGGAGGTAAACAAGAGGCAGGGGCAATTCAAGTAGTCTTTATCAGCTAGGTTAACTCCTTCAGAGTTTCCTGTGTTTCTTTCCCTCTGATAGGTAATTAATATTTCAGTTCCAAGCTGGTTCATTGTGGTCAGACTTCTAGAGAGGCAGAAAGCAGACATCCTGCCCAAGTGGCAATATCTGATGAACTTCCCAAAGACAAATGAAGATCTTTTAAGTGGCAGGATCAAGCACATGCCTTTGGTGGAGGGTTTGCACTCCTTTGAGAGTTGTATAGATTTCAAATAGTCCTTACTGGGCAGTAGAGGTCAGGAGGAAGACACTCAGAGGAGGAAAGGAAGAGAAGGGGAAAAGTGGTAACTTGAAGTCTGGTTTCATGTTCCCATTATCATTAGGAAGGGTAAAACTTAGTGACATCTGGGCTGTGTTTGTAGAAGCTAGATCCCTATTTGGGCCAGGATGGCATGTCCACTTGTCTGTACAAACCTTACCCACTGGCTGCATTCTTTCTGCTGAACGACTCCTGTCTTTTTCCCCTCTGTGTTTTGTGCTTGGCTTTTTGGTCTTCAGGCTTCTCTGATCCTGGGCTCATTCTCAATCTCCTTAGAATAGATCTAGTAATGATGAAGTCCTTCAGCCTTTCATCTGCCATTAATGAGGAATTACACAGCCTGCACCAGGTCATCAGCTGCTAGAAATTGGCTTAGGAACACTGCAATCAATATACACCAACTGAGAATTGGATTCTCTATATGTATTGCTTACCTCATTTGCTTTAGTCTTTTTGGGTGTTTGGAACTCAGAGACTCTTGCAAAGTCCTACAGATTCATTTCTGCTTTCTTTCTCACATTGCTCCCATGATTCTTTGGGGTTCTTGATACCTATTTCTGATGTGATGCATCATCTCCAGCTATGTCTTTTCATTTTCAAATACCTCTTAGAACATGAATTCTGCTCCAGCTTTCCATTGCCTACTTTTGTCTGTCCATTTAGTACAATGAAGGACAGGCTTATTCTGATTATTTTTTGGCCTTAGAGAAGTAAAAGTCAATTTCACAGAATCACAGAATCATTAAGGCTGGAAGAAACCTCTAAGATCATCAAGTCCAACCCCACTTGAGCATCCTTTCCCAATCACCTGGTTTAAAATGCCTCACTTTGCATTGATGAAGAGCAGAAGATGATCACAGCTAAAGAGGTATTTTTCTTGACTGCTTCCATCATTTTTCTTCCATCCCCTTGAGCCCACATTCCAGACCTCTCTCATCCTCTAGGAGAGGATATTTTTCTCTCAAGCTGTCCTTAAGACTCACTTTTACTTCTCTAAGCTTTTCCTTCCACTCTATAGATTTAACATATAAATTTTTCTTGCAACTCAGATGAATTCTTAATCAGCTTCCATGTCATTTTTTGTTTAGTACCAGATGTTTGGGTTTTTTTTTCCTCCTCCAGGATGTTTCCAAGGCCAGCAATATCTAATTACTCCAAATAAGACCAAAATCTTTCCACACCCATCCCATACAAGAATTCCCCTTAGGTCAGCAGCACTAAAATGAGCCAAAGGACCTTTTATTTTTTTTCCCCCAAAACACTGCTACCAGTCAGAAATTAAACCTGGTCATCATCTCAAATTATGTCATGATGATAGAATCCTAGAGTGGTTTGGGTTGGAAGGGACCTCTGGAGCTCATCTAGTCCAACCCCCCTGCACTGGCCAGGGACATCCCCAACTAGAGCAGCTTGCCCAGAGCCCTGGCAAGCCTCACCTGCAATGCCTCCAGGGATGGGAACTCAACCACCTCCCTGGGCAACCTGGGCCAGTGTTCCACCACCCTCGTGGGGAGGAACTTTTACCTAATATCAAGTCTAAATCTACTCCTCTCCAATTTCAAACCATTGCCCCTTGTCCTTTCACTGCAGGCCTTTGCAAACAGGCCCTCTGCAGCCTGCTTGGAAGTTCCCTTTAGGTCCTGGAAGGTCACTAGTAGTTCCCCTGAAGCCTTCTCTTCTCCATGCTTGCACCTAGAAGGCCCAGTGCTGGTGACAGACACCTCCAATATTGCTGATCTCTGTCTTGCAGCTCAGCCCAACTGGGTTCAGAAGATCAGTGACACACATGCAGCCATAGAGGAAAGTGTCTCCTGGGAATGCCGAGCGAGCGGCAGGCCGAAGCCCTCCTACCGCTGGCTGAAGGATGGGGAGCCACTGCTACCCCAGGTAGGTACCACTTGGAGCCCTTGGAACAGGGTCACAGGTTCTGCATGCCTTTCCATGCCCCACCAGCATGGAAGGGCTTTGGGAATGGAAATGGGAAGGATGGTGGTGCTCTGGAATCCTCCTGCTGTGTGTAGGCAACTCTTTGGCATGCCTGCTGGGCACCTTGGTAGAGCTTCAGGAGAGCCCAAAGAGTGGTGGTGCAGGGAGTTCAGTGCAATTGGTGGCTGGTCACAAAAGGTGTTCCCCAGGGGCCTGTTTTCCCTCATCCCTTTATCAATGATCTGGACAAGGGGATTGAGTGCACCCTCAGGAAGTTTGCAGACAACATCAAGTTGGGTGGGAATGTTGAGGGAAGGAAGGCTCTTCAGAAGGAAGAGTTCAGGCTGGATCAATGGGCCAAGGCTAGCTGTTGAGGTTCTACAAAGCCAATTGCTGGGTGTCCTGCACTTGGGTCACAACAACCCCTTTCAGTGCTCCAGGCTTGGAAACTGCCTGGTGGGAAAGGACCTGGAGGTGTTGGTCCTGTTGCTGAGTGACAAGTAGGACACATGACAGTTCAGAGTTCCTTCCTGAAGAGATGGATCCATAATACAAACCTAAGGGTGGAGAGACCCTTGTGAAGAAGAAGGAATGGCCAAATGGGACTGTAGAGCCTGCTAATATGTTTCTTTTAGTTGATGATGTTCAGATGAACTTCAGCAGCTCACAAAACCTTAGCAAAACTGAATGAAACTCTTGGTTTAAGAGGAGCCAGCATTTTTTCCTCTCTCCTCTGCTTATTGTGAAAGAACATGGCAGCCCAAATTTATCAACCCTGATAAAGATGGCACAGACATTAAATTTCCATCCTAAGGCCAAAGTAGAAAGCCAAGAGCTCTTTCTATTACTATTTTGTGGTGTTTTAAATGGTGAAACTCCTGGGGAGGGAAGGAACACTTTGCTGTACTTATTAAAATGGACAACATGAGCTTCATGTCCTCAGGCTGACAAATGAGACCTTGGTCTTTTGTTCCCCACACTAATTGTACTTGCTGCATGCTGGTCACTGGCAGATGGTTGTGTGCTTTAATCACATTAGGAGCTGATAAGAAGCAAAGGAACATTAAAATATTAACATCTAGGTTGGTTTGGGTAAACTGCAGAGGATTTGAAGTGTTCCTCTCTGTGCCAGCTGAGGTGGCAACCAGTCTAACTAGCCTTCATTGCCATAAATACTCCTCATTCCACTGCTGTCAATGTTTTAAAGAGTGCAGCTGGCTGTAGTATGTCATCATGGAGCAAAAAGGGCATGTTTTGATTCTAAGTTTATTTCCTTGAAAGGGATATTAATCTAAATGGCTTTGGGTATTCAATCAATGAGGAGTCAAGAGGAAGTCCTCCAATATAAATTACATTTACCAACTCCTCTACTGGTTTTACCATTTCCTATCTAACCTGACATAAATTCAGCTGGCAAATGGATTGGTGCATGCAGATTTTTCCCATGTCTTGCTGCCTTTTTGGGTTCACTTGGGTATAAAACACAGCACAACAGCCATGGGGTTTATTTTCCAATGAGAGATCTCCTTATTTACATGTAATTTGGTTTACTCTTCCCTACAGGGCAGGATTCAGCTAGACCAAGGCTCTCTCACCATCCCCAATGTCAGCCTGGCAGATGCTGGCATGTACCAGTGTGTAGCAGAAAACAGACATGGCACCATATTTGCCAGTGCAGAACTGAGTGTCATAGGTAAGTTAACTCTCCTGCCCACTCCAAACCTTCCAAAAGCAGCAAAGCCTTCACCCAAGCTGCAAAGTGCTTGAGATGCAAAGAGATGTTGTTGGCTTTGAGTAAGTCATGAAATGAAAACTTGAGAAAGTGGATTGAGAACATATGTTTGGGTTTGGTTTTTTTTACATCATCTCATATTGATCCAGGTGATGGAGCATGGAGAGCTGGGAAGCTCCCTCAGCCTCTTGAAGGTTAGAAATGTCTCTGGAGAAAGCCAGTTCAGAGCAGACTGGGCAGGAACTGCCTGGTCCTGGGCTGTAGAGACTAACGCTGCTGAGGGAAGGCTGGAAACCAACTCAGGAGGAGCTTGGGAGTGTGGAGAGCTTACCAGAGGCAAGCTCTTCTCAGTGATGCCCAGTGCCAGGACAAGAGGCAATGGGCACAAACTGGAACCCAGGAAATGCCATTTAAACAGAAGCAAAGCTTCTTTACTATGAGGTTGGTTGAGCAGCTTGCCTAGAGAGGTTGTGACATCTCCGTCCTTGGATATATTCACCATCCAACTGGATATGGTCTTGGGTAATCTGTTGTAGCTAGCCCTGCTTAAGCAGGGGGAGGACAGGACCATCTCCAGAGGTCCTACCATCTCCATCCATGGAGATGTTCAACATTCAACTAGACATGGGCTCAGGCAACCTGCTGTAGCTGCTCCTGCTTGAGTAGAGGTGGGACAGGACCATCTCCAGAAGTCCTATCATCTCCATCCATGGAGATATTCAACATCCAACTGGACATGGTCTCAGGCAATCTGCTGTTGCTGCTCCTGCTTGAGCAGAATTGGGACAGGACCATCTCCAGAGGTGGGATAAGACCATTTCCAGAGGTGGGATAGGACCATTTCCAGAGGTCCCTGCCAGCCTTAGCTGTCAATCTGTACCTCCTTCACAAACATTGCTCTTGTAGGATTGGCATGTCTGGAAACCCATCTATCAGCACAGATGTGTAGTTTCAAGGGGTTCAACAGAATTCCTGATCACAAAAGAGTGGTTTAGTTGTTTTCAAAGCAGATGTTCAGTAGCATCATTCCCTGGTTTATCCTGAGGAAGAGAGCAGGAGGTCTTTTCAACTCTCAGTCCTGTTTTTATCAGCACTGATAGATGTGTGCATAGAGCAAAAGTCATCTGAAGGGTTGTCACTGTTGCTCTCTTCAAGGGAAGTACAGTAATGCTCAATAAATTAGAGTTCACAGGGCTAAGATTTATTGGAGGTGTTGTTGTGTGAAAGAAATCAAAGTAGACCCTCTGATGCTTTTCCTGTCTAGTCAAAACCCTGGCAAGAATGAACCTTTGGGAGGAAGGGAGATGTGAGAAGGTCCAGAGGCTTAGCCCTTGGTGGTGAGCACCTACAGTGCCCTCCCCACAGCACCTAGAGGCTGCACAATAGAGCTTGGAGAACCCCTAAAAACCTGCTAGATAAGTGCTGTTTGCTTGACTTCTCCTCTGCCTTCTGCTTCTCTAGGGTCTCCTGAGAAGCATGAGGCTGATGTGCTGCAGATTCATTGCTGTGGATCTGTGATTAAATGTGAAATATTTCATGTTCACTTCAGGGTTTTTTTCCAAGGAGGTCAATATTCTGAGCTGTCTCTGGGAAATGTTAGCTTTCAAACAGCTCTTTCTGAGGATAAAAATGGTGATTTTCAAAGGTCCTGAAGTTAAGCACTTGAAATGACTAAACACCACTTAGAGCAAGGGAGACTTCCAGCAAACTTAAGTGAAAAAGAGGAATGGAAAATTACACAGAGAGAGCTCAGAGTCATTCTTCCCTATTATTGTTGCCAGTTATATTGCCTGGAGTTTTCAGCTAAACCCTGGTTTAGCTAGGAAGATGCAGTCATGGCCTTCAAGAATATTCAGGCTAAGTGTTAAGTGAAAGAAAAGTCCTTAAAAGCCTCATTTTACAAACAAAGAGTGGAGAAATTAAATCCATTAGCACAGGGGAAGGGGAGAACAGATACAGAATAAAACCCCTAGCATGTAACTCCTCAACCTCAGGCAGGACCAAGGAGGGAGCAGCAAATGTCTTGCAAAAAGCTTAGTCTCAACTGTTTATTACAGAGCTGGAAACCTCTTTTGCTCAGAAATTTTGGACAAGCAGCTGAGAAATGATTTCCAGAGGTGATAATGTGTTACTCTCCTATAAGCTGTTGCTCTGCACATGGCAATGCCCAACAAAATGATGACCCTGCTGTTATAACACAGGCAAACCCATTCTGTAGTTGCTGGAAGCATCATTCTTAGGGGTGCTGCCCCAAGAAGATGTGAGTGACACCAGGTCTCCACTGCTTCCCAAGGCTATTATTTGTGAGCTTTCTAGCTGAACATGGCTTTCTAAACAAGCAAAGAGGTGAAGCATTCAGGTGTCTCTTTGCCCCATCCATCCCTGCACCTGCTTCACAAAGTCACATCATTAAGGAATTGCAGGTGAGAAACAGCCCTGGAATACTGTAATGTTCAAAAAAAAAAAAAAAAGCCTGACTTTGGGGTTTCCATTGGGAATTCTGATCTGGTTTTTATGTTTTTCTCTCTTTCAGCTGTCAGTCCAGACTTTTCCAAAACACTCTTGAAGAAGTTAACCCTTGTTAAAGTGGGTGGTGAAGTCATCATTGAGTGCAAACCAAAAGCTTCCCCCAGACCTACTTATTCTTGGAAGAAAGGGAAAGACATCCTAAGGGAAAATGAGAGGTAATGCCTTCAAGTTAACCATTTCCTTCATTAGCTTGCTCCAACCCAGGAGCACGGAAAGCTAGATTTGTCATTAATAGCTGCCCCAAAATGACTTGCAAATAAATGTGAGGACACTTTGTGTTCAGTCTCAAAGATCTGGGGGGGGAGAATTCCCTGACTTTTTTGGTAGTTTTTCAGATTGGCCAGGTCTTTGGGTTTTTTTTCAGTAGTATTATTGCTTTTAATTCCAAAGGAAAGCAGCCTGTGGAAATCTGGACATGTGGTTTTGCAGCAAGCTCTTGTTGGCTGTGTGGAGCTGTGGTTGTGTTACCTTGCCCTATGTATGCAGCACTTGAGTTGGGACCTGGAGAGCTGTCTTGGTCGTATCCAAAATGGGATGAACCACTAAGATTGATGGGAAGAGAGCCTGTAAAGGTCAAAAAGGGTTGTTAAGTCTTGGAATAGGCTGCTCAGGGCAGTGGTGGAGTCACTGTCCCTGGAGGGGTTTAAGAGGCATAGGGATGCTCTCCCTAGGGCCATGGGTTAGTGGCATGGGAGTGATAGGTATGGGTGAACTTGATGAGCTTAGAGGTCTCTGCCAACCTTAATGATTCTGTGAACAGCCAGAAATTACAGCAAAGAGTTGTTTTTAAAAACTTAAACCTGTTAGAGCTCTTCTTTTATCATGGAAAATCTAGTCTTGCTCTATTCAACCTGCCTGTACAATCTATGCTGACTACATACTATGGTGATGTACATGAGTATGCAGAAAGCTGCAGTTCATTTAGAGCCAAATGAGTAAAAAATGAACAGCCTAGTTGTGACCTAATTACCTGCTCTTTACAAAGTTATTGTCCACGGACTGTTTGACTTCACCTCTTGGGATAAAAAGGTGATAATTACACAGAGTTTCCTCTAGCAGCCAGGAGACCAATCTGTGTGAGCTCAGTGTTAGAATAGATCAAGGAATAGTGAATTTTAAAACTCTTCTAGTGAGAATTGTGCAAAGGATTAGAAGTGTTCAACACTGGAAGTTTTGGAGGGTCTGCCCCATCAGGTCCCATCCATCTCCTCAACCCAGAGTTGGAATGTGCTGGTTTTCTCTGATGCTGTGCAGCTGGGCATGGCACAGTTGTTTCTCTTCATTTTAATTTCTGCAATGCTGATAACAAAGGTATTATTAATTTTGGGGTTATTTTAGCACTACTCTCTCACCTACAAACATCCTTAGCAGTTGGATGCTGTAATACAGCAGAACCCCCTGATTCCCCAAAGGAATGTGGCTCATGCACTAGTAGCATAAAGGCAGAATCATGAAAAATAGAACCATAAAATCATAGCAAGGTCAGAGTTGGAAGGAACCTTTAGAGGTTATCTAGTCTAACCCAAGCAAACCTTGCTAAATAGTATGTAGTTGCTGTCTGCTGGTCCCAGTCTCTGGGCATACTTTAGGCAGTGGCAGCTTGTCTCAGTCCTCTAACAGCTCAGACTTGAGGTTAAACACAAACTGCAGCAGGGCTGAGGTGTTGATGCTCATGGCCAGGCTCACTCTGCCAGAGCCAGCCTGGCACCAAGCCCTGGATGGGAAACCAGACATGAAATGTACCCAAGCAGGTGTGAAATTTCCTGCTCCTTCAAGCCCAGGGCTTTTTCCACCAGTTTCACATTATCCAATGGGGCCTAGCTGGCAAAATGTCTTGATGAACACTGCTCTACTGACTTGGCAGCTGGACCTCTTTAGTCCCTGGATGTGGTTGGTTGTGTCTGCTGTGGGGTCCAGGGTGTTGAATGCTTGCCATTACCTTTATTAACCACCTCATCCTTGCAGCCTGAGCCTGCAGACTGTGTCAAGTGTGCAATCAAGCAATGAGATTGTCTCCTGTGTTCATTGTTCATCAGCACTGTCTGACTTCATGGGCAGGAGAGGCCAAGTGCCTGGTTCTCTGCTTGCTGTTGTCTTTCTAGTTTCTTTGGTTGCTGTTATCTCCTTCCTGCCATCCTGGGAGACAGGAGCCATGGGATGGTACCTCCCTACTCCCACCCTTGTGTGTGGGCTTCACACAAGAACTTTGCTTGGCTGTTGGAAAAATATCTGTTGTAAGATGTCAAGGAAAGCTGTTGCTGAAGTCTCTTCATCTAGGGGCAGGAAACAGAACTTGCAGACAGGTGTGGGAGAAGCAAGTGAAATGAGATCTCTGCTTAAAGTGATTTTAGAGAGTCCTTTGAGTTTCAGAGAGGCATCTGAACATCTGGATCCTTCTCCAAACTGAACTTGATCCTGTGAAGGTTAATCAATATAGATGATCCTTTCAATTCCAGGTGGAGTTAAAAGCAAAGTTAATGTGTCAGTCCTTGCTTGGAATTCTGATGTGCAGCCTGACAGCTCCTGTGGCAATCACTGCAGCATTTCTCTTGGGGCTTGTGTGACATTTCAGCTGGGGACTTCTTGCTGGAGACAGAAAAACTGTGCATCAGCTTTGGCTGCTGGAAATCTTGCTCTGGAGGCTACTGCTGTCCAGGAGTGTGTTGCTCAGTGTTTACTCAGAGAGCTGAGGCTAACATGGAACAAAAAGTACTTGACTGGTTTAGGTTTCCTATTCTTCTCTGGAGGATGAGGTAGTGTGTAGTGCACCCCTAATGAATAAGATGCCCTGAAGGTATCTCTGACTGGTGGTTGAGAACTCTGCTGTTGTGTTATTAGATATTCTGCCCTGGGGGAGGGTTGCATTGCTGCAGTCATTAAAGGCAATTCATCTCCATAATAATGCAAATCCTGCCTTGGAGGTCTAACTGAGGCAAAAATAATGTTAGCAGCCTGATTGCAGAAGGTAAACTCTGTGTAGGAGCAGTTTTAGCACACATATATTGCAAATGCTGCTTGGAAACAAAGACTATGGTCATGATTACATTTCTTTAGTTCTGATGGAGTGTTTCATTTTAGATATCAGTCTGTCAGGCAGACATATTGCCTGAGGGCCTTGTCCAAATGCTTCTTGACTTCTGTCAAGTTTAGTTCTGTGACTACTTCTCTAGGGAGCCATGACCACCCTCTGGGTAAAGAACCTTTTCCTAATATCCAACCTAAGCCTTTCCTGGCAGAACTTCATGCCATTCCCTCAGGTCCTATTGCTGGTCACCAGAGAGAGGAGATCAGCTCCTGCTCCTCTGCTTCCCCTCATGAGGAAGCTGTAGAAGCTGAGGTCTTCTCTAGGCTGAACAAAGCAAGCAGTGACTGTTCAAGAGATGTACACAATGGTCTTCATTCCTGGTGTCCTCCTAAAGCCACTGCAAGTCATGTTTACCCTGCCACCAGACACGTACCCAGTCCAGGGCAGGAAAATAACTGTGCTTTTAAGCCCACAAAGCAAGTCTCCTCCCCTTCTGGTTGATGCAAAACCCTTGCATCATTAGAGCTGTGTCTTTGCTATGAATACACACTGCATGCATTGTTTCTCCACTTTAATTGTAAGGAAGGAAATCCATAACAAAAACAAATGATGTTCTGTCCTGGTAGCAAAGAATATGAAAGTGTCCAATTAAACAAGCACTCACTAGGCCTTGGATAATAGCAACATCTGTTATCTTAATTAAACAAGTTTCTGGATGAAGGGACCCTCACAGTGCACTTTGTTAGAGCAGGAGCTGACCTAGATACTCCAGCCACACTCACTGGCTTCATGGAAATGCTCCCAGTTGGGCCCATTATCTTGCAGCCTTGACAAGCTTGGTGATCTATGAGCACACACTGAGCCAGGCAGCTTAGAGCAGGGAGAGCTTTGTATCTTTGGGGTTGGTGTTTTACCTGGAAATGCAGCCTGCAGTGGGCATTTAACCACTGAGTGCAGTCACAGAAGTGAGTGGAAGTGCCCAGTGAGCTTGGACCTTCTCAAACCACAATCAGGAGAGACATCTCCACTGCCACAAAGTGCTCACAATGTGTTTGCTCAAGTGGGGTTTGTGCTTCTGGATTATTAATTTAGATCTAGATCTTTCCAGGTATTTTATTAGTGCTCCTCATCATAGCCTACAATCAGAGTTGTAGGAGTTCTGGTGCCTTGGTAACTTCTGCAAAGATGAGGATTTGACTATGTTTTTAGTTGTATATATATTTTTAATCTCTCCTCCTGTGGAGAGATTCCAACCCCAGCTGGAGATGATCCTGGGTGACCCTGCTTTAGCAGGGGGGTTGGACTAGATGATCTCCAGAGGTCTCTTCCAACCACTACCAGCCTGTGATTTACCAGAGTGGGAAGGAGCAGTGTCTTTTGCCCTTCAAAGCTATTCAGAAAGACTTTACCCTCTGGAAGAGGTTAGCCATGGTTTTCTTGAGAGGTTACATCTCCTCACCAGGGCTGTTGACTCACAGACCCCTCCAAGGATTATATTTGTCACAGGAATTTTAACATATTCACGTAGATGCTGTGTCCCTCTGGTTGTGAAATCAGACAAGAAAAGCTTCTCTCTTATTCTTCCAACATGTCTTGAGTTGAAAAAGTTGTATAAATTCCAATTATTTGTTTGCCTCAGACTTCCTAATTAGTGGTTAATTACTTTAAACAGCCAGAAAGAAAATGGCACCAGGACAAGCAGCACATCTTTCCCAGTCTGGTGCCAAGGTACAAAGCATGGTAATATTTTTATACTGATTATTTGAGAGATGAATTGCCAGTGGCTTTTGGACATGCAGTCAACTGACACTTCAGCAGCAAAGCAAACCTCAGAGGATGCTTCCTAGCATTGGTTTGCAT
Source organism: Bucco capensis (assembly GCA_013396975.1). NCBI lineage: Eukaryota > Metazoa > Chordata > Aves > Piciformes > Bucconidae > Bucco > Bucco capensis. Next base: position 324,637 of record VWZO01000155.1, on the reverse strand, counting down.
TCATTGTGTTGGCTATCTCTATTTTATTTTCCTTTAATAAAACACCTATGCAGTTTCTCTAAGGCAGACAGATAACCAAACCATCAATAACTTGTGTGGTTTCCATCACATCCTGCCTAGGTGGAGTGAAAAGTGCCATGGCAAAGGCCATGGCAGAAGGTAGCTCTGGTCCATTGGGACATCTGAAACCAGTGGGGTGTCAACTTCAACCAATTTTCTACAAAAAAAAGAGGATGAAAAGGAGCCAGGAAACCACTTGATTCAGTGGTCAGAGGTTGTGGGAAATAGCCATCCTAGGCTTGATGACCTCATGCTCATGGAGGGCTTGTTGTCCAGTAGAAGATGCTTCTAGCTCTGTGTTGTTCTAGATCCCAGTAGGTTTTAACACAAGCTCGTTGTGGCTGTGGGTCTGTCAACTCAAACACTTGTAGTTTAGTGTGTGCTAGTGCCAAACCCAGTGATTGGGGTGAGCTGAGACCTGCTGGTGAAAACCAGGTGTAGATCACTCACTCTTCCTTGCTTCTTAAGGATAGTTCGATGGACCTGTTTTCTTTGTGTGCATCTGGCAAAGACCATAAATCCTGCTGCTTTTGTAGTTGGAGATCTCTGTTGTATGCTTGTACACACACCCCTTATAAATGCTCTTCTCACCAAGCTTAGCTGTCCATCTGCTTCTCTGCAGTGGCTTTTTGATGGCTGAACCTTCCTTCAGCCTTGATAGTAAGTCAGTGATGCCAGTTCATCTCTGCTTTGGCTCTTCCCTCTCTTCTTGAGCAAATCTTTCTAGCCCAAGGTTATCTGAGAAGGGTTAGAAAGTTATCTAGAAGACAGATTCAGTGCTGATTTATCTTGTATGTGTCAAGTGATTTGCAAGTTCATTTATCTGCTCCTGTAGAGCTAGGAAATTATTCCTTATAGCCAACCACAAAGTGTTGTGGAGCATCCCTGAGTGTTGCCCCAACCTATGCCAAGTTTCAGCTGGTGCTCCAGAAATGAGACTCTCTCTCTCTCACACACACCTTGACACAATCTCCTGTAGCATCAGCAATCTGTTCCTCTTTTGCCAGCAGCTGATTTTCAGCATGGTGCTGTTGTACCACTCAGCAATACACATGTAGGACATCACTGCTACCCCTGCTGCTGCTGGAAGGAGCTTGTGACTGCAACTCTTGTGGTCAAACCCAACAGTGCTGCTGTGACCCGAAGTAGCTAGAGAAGCCAAAAGGCTTTCACCTTGGGGTTTGTGTGTTAATTTGGAAGGCAGAGCCCTGCTTGCAGAGGTGGGCAAAAAGGAGACCTCCTCTGGAATACTGGGTCCAGTTCTGGAGCCCTCAACACACAAAGGCCATGGAGCTGATGGAGCAGGTGCAGAGGAGGCCACAAGAATGCTCAGGGGCTGCAACACCTCTGCTCTGAGGACAGGCTGAGGGAGCTGGCATTGTTCAGCCTGGAGAAGAGAAGGCTTCAGGGGAACTACTAGTGACCTTCCAGGACCTAAAGGGAACTTCCAAGCAGGCTGCAGAGGGCCTGTTTGCAAAGGCCTGGAGGGAAAGGACAAGGGGCAATGGTTTTAAATTGGAGAGGAGTAGATTTAAACTGGATATTAGAAAGAAGTTCCTCACTATGAGGATGGTGGAACACTGGCCCAGATTGCCCAGGGAGGTGGTTGAGTTCCCATCCCTGGAGGCATTGCAGGTGAGGCTTGCCAGGGCTCTGGGCAAGCTGCTCTAGTTGGGGATGTCCCTGCCCACTGCAGGGGGGTTGGACTAGATGAGCTCCAGAGGTCCCTTCCAACCCAAACAATTCTAGGATTCTATGATTCAGAGAGCCTCATCTCAGCCCTCCAAAGCACATCAGACAGGTGCCATGGTCACACACCCTGAAGAGAAACACTGCAGCTCACTGCGTGCTGCTAAGCAGCTGCTGCTTCTCCTGCTTGAGGTGTAGCATCTTCATGATGATCACATTCATCTCTAGCTACCATGCACACAGCCACAAATTAGTTCTCCCTCTCTGTTAAAGGAGCAAGATCTGCCTGTGGTGCTGCTGGGTTGGAGGTGGCAGGGTCTGGCTCCCAGGCACGAGGCAGTTTTCTCTCTGTGGCAAACACAAGCTGCAGCCAAAGATTCCCAAAATAAATGTCTGTAATTACTCCCCTGCATGCAGCTTGGAATTGATCTGTGGTCATGCTTGTCCTTCCAGTTGAAGAAAACAGCCATCAGGATTTTAGTGTAAGCTTATGGCAATTTGAAGGGAAAAAATTATTATCAAGTATTTCTCCTCATGATTAAGAGCAAGAAGATAATGATTTTCCAGTTGCTTTAAGAACCACATGTTTAAAATCCAGGGGAAAAATTATATGTCTATGGGGGGAAGAAAGAACTCCTAATGAACTTTCGTAGACAACCTAACAGACTTGGTGATATTTTTGATGATTATTTAAACATTTTTTTTTTAAGTGATGTAAATGCCTCTTTGGATCTTGCAAATCTGTGTTAATATCAGTTACAAGTGGAGTGGGTAATTTGTCTTTGTGCTGTGGGCATTTTGTGTTGAAACTGGAGGAAAAGCTGTGTTCTCTTTGAAAGGCTCTGCCTTTGGGCTTCTATTTGGGTGGTATCAGCTGGAACAAATAAGCTGAGAATGCATTTACTGCTGCTGCTCTAATCTCATGAATGCTTCCAGAAATGGTTTGTGTCAGCAGCTGAGGCACAGAAAATCTTGCACAGGTTGTTTTTTTCCTCATCAGAGAATAATTTTGATGAGCTTCAATGGAGTTCCCTTTAGTTGTCCAAACCTCCAAAGTGTTTGCTGTAGGTTGGAGGATGGTCCTCATCAGGGAAGGAGTTACAGAATCACAAAATCACAGAATGTCAGGGGTTGGAAGGGACCTAGAAAGATCATCTAGTGCAACCCCCCTGCCAGAGCAGGAGCACCTAGACCAGCTCACACAGCAATGTGTCCAGGCAGCTCTGCAATGGCTCCAGACAAGGAGACTCCACAGCCTCCTGGGCAGCCTGGGCCAGTGCTCTGGCACCTGAACTGCAAACAAGTTCCTCCTCAGCTTAATACTAAACCTCCTGTGCTCCAGCTTGCTCCCATTCCCTCTTGTCCTACCATTGGATGCCATGGAGCAGAGCCTGGCTCTCTCCTCCTCACACTCACCCTTCCCATATTTCTAAGCATTGCTGAGGTCTCCTCTCAGTCTCCTCTTGTCCAGGCTGAAGAGACCCAGCTCTCTCAGCCTGTCCTCCTAGGGCACATGCTCCACTCCTTTCAGGATCTTGCTGGCCCTGTGCTGGACTCTCTCCAGCAGCTCCCTATCCTTCTGGAGCTGAGGGGCCCACAACTGGACACAGCATTCCAGGGGAGGCCTCCCCAGGGCACAGGAGAGGGGAGAAGAACCTCTCTGGCTCTGCTGGCCACGCTCCTCTTCATGCATCCTAGGATGCCATTGGCCTCTTGGCCACAAGGGCACATTGCTGCCTCATGGGCATCCTCCTAGCCACCAGCACTCCCAGAGCTTTTTCCCCAGGGCTGTTTTCCAACACATCAGTTCCCAGTCTGTACTGATCCATGGGGTTTGTTCTTTCCCAGATGCAGTATTTTACACTTCCCCTTGTTAAATGTCATTAAGTTTCTCCCTGCCCATCTCCCTAGCCAGTAGTTGTTGTTGAAGGCTGAAGGCTGTGCTTCCCAATTTGTCCCTCTTCATAGGCTGGGAGAAGTCACTTAATACTGTGCCTCTGGCTCTAGTCAATGCCCTGGAAGAATGAGCACAGCAAGTGTTTCAGTGCACATGAGGTAGGCTCAGTGCAGGAGAGGCTTCAGAGCACCTCCTGCTTTCAACGCAGCATTCACCTCGCTTCTGAGTAAGTGCAGGAGAATGCTTTGTGGGGAGCAGTGTGCCTTTGGCTGGGGAACTGGCCATGAAGAGAGATGTTTTAACCTTTCCTGGGGTGGGCTGCAAGTGTGCTGTGTCCTTCCACCACCAACAGCAAGAGGCACTTCAGGGGAAAGGTCCTGGGGCTGCTGGTGTGGAGCATCCCTGTCCTTCATGGTGCTGTTGTGGCTTTCACAGCTTACGGGCAACGCGTCAGCTTAGTCAGTGAAAACAAGCTGGGAAGTTGGAGAGCTGGGTCAAAAGAGCAGTGTCCCATGAGGGAATGGTCTTCATTTCCCACCAAAATCAATGGGAAGTTGGCTCTTTGCACCATTGGACCCCTTCTAGACTTGCAAAAATCTTCCCAAATAGCTCAGATTATCTCTGCCTCGCATCTTGGGAATGAAAGCTGTAAAAAAGGAGCTTGGCTTTGCTCAACTCTGCTTCCCCAAATATTTGTTTTCCTGACATGATCTTTCTCACTGTATTTATTTTAATGTGATGTAGTAAAGAAAAAAAAAAAAACACAGGAAGGGAGAGAAAGCAAAAGGTTTCTGTTATTGGCAATTCTCCCTAGCCTGCTCCTTTCCTTCAGGGTCCTTGGCAGTGTTTGTGCTTGGGTTTCATCTGTTTCTTCCCTGTTATCAGCATCCCTTAAGAAAGAGTTTTTGTGGAGAACTGTTCGTCTTAGATGACCCAGGGATATTTTTGTCTTTGAATGATTACTCCAGGCATCTCTCAACAATTTAGGCCAAGTCTCTAATAGCTGTAAATGTTCCCTCCTTTCCCTCCCTGCTGCCCCAGTCCTTTGGGATGAGCTTTTGTCACTTCCAGCCTCCTCTTAATAAATTTACAGATGAAAGGAGGAGGAGGAGGATGACAAAACACAGCTTTTGTGTTTATAGATATAAATAGAGGCTTGGGTGAAGTGTTATTTATGTTATTCATTTGGAAATCAACAATTTGCCGAGAGAGAAAACTGTGGGAGAATTTAGGATGCCAGGTCCAGGACTGAATCCAGTGGAGTTTATGTTGTTCAGTGTTGCCAAAGAGGCCCCTACTCTTTTCTCAGAAATAGTTATATGAGCAAAATATGCTCTGTTGGTTTTTTTTTTGTCTGTCTCTCTAGAATGATATTTACAAGGGTTTATGATAATTTAAAAGCATTGCAATTTGTACTCTCCTCACCTCAAATTCTTTCTGCTTGGCAAGCTTGTAAATGAAAAACCTAACATGAGAACACAACATCTCATCCCTGGAAAAAGTCTTCCTAGTATTTTCTTGGAGATTAATATCAAGAATTAAGTAAGGGGAAATAAAAGTGTAGTACTCTCTATTTTTCCATGTAGCAAGGTAAGAGGAGCTATGGCCTAGGAAGACCATCCTAAAGATTGGGATTAATTTTTTGTGCTTTCCTGTTTAGTCCCCACAACACAGAAAATGCCCAGAGAACCCAAATTTGGTGCAATACAGATGTCTAGCCTATTCACAGTTGCTGTAATTTAGCAGTAAGCATCCTGCTGTCCTTCATCACTCATGTACTAGCTGAAATGGTGCAAAGGTGATGATCCTCAGTGCCTTCTCCAGTCATCTTTGAACCTTGGACAAATTATATCTGTATTACAGATCAGGAGGGCCACACACAACCTCAGGATCTCAAACACTTCATCCTCAAGCTCTTTAGCTCCCTTTAAATGATATCTCCAGCAAAGCATGTGGGAAATGTTCTCCTGAGCTGAACGCTACAGGATTTTACCTCACTTGATGTTGAACAAATACAGTTCTTACCTGAAAATTAATGATAGGGAGGTTGGTGTTAAGAACCCTGCCAGTTGTCATGGATAAGGAAAGCCTTATCTAATGCCTGCTTTCACCAGGAGAAAGACATGCACTAAATTAACTAGGCTTTGACAAAGGCTCTCAATTATCTCAGGCTTTTCCTGTGAACCATGAAAAGACAAGTAGTTATAGACAAATAAGTACTGGAGCAGCTGTAGGTGGTTATCTAAATCAAAACTAACAAGTCCTGGACAAGCAGTTGCAGATGTGTAGAAGACTGCCTGTGCAGTAGGACTGTCCCCATCAGCTGGGGCTTTGGATGGGTGATCAAGTGGACACCACTGTGATGTCCATCCAACAGACAACATCCTCCTGTGCTTCCCTCAGACTTCACGTCTGTTAGACATCACCCAACTTGTCCCATCCTTGCTCATGTTGCTGTCCTGACCTTAGTCCTCAGGACATGCTGATGTGCCACACTGGTGGCTGTGTGGGCACCATCCCTTTGGCACCCATTTCCAGAAACATCTGGAGTGACATAAGTGAAGCCCAAGCCTGGAAAGTTGTATGCACTTACAGGGGGAAAGCTGAGTGGGTTTGGTTATTATTGATGGAGGGCAGGAAGACTCAGATGGTGTGACAAGGCTCTGAGTGAGGGTTAGAATCAGGGCTTTTCTCTCACCTTCTCCTCCTTGCACACCAGGGACTATTGAAGATGTTGGGTGCCCAGGAACCATTGAGGATGTTGGGTGCCCAGGAACCATTGAGGATGCTGGGTGACCAGGGACCACTGAGTGTGTTGGGTTACCAGGGACCACTGAGTGTGTTGGGTTACCAGGGACCATTGAAGGTGTTGGGTGACCAGGAACCACTGAGTGTGTTGGTTGCCTGAGGACCATTAAGGATGTTGGGTGAAGTTAGCTTTGACCTCAGTGTTTATTTTAATGAGATTTAATTAATATTATGAAGCAGAAAGCTCTGACCTTACTGTTCTGTATTTAAACAACAGGAAGGTTGTAGTCACACACACAGACAGCATCCCAGGGCCATAGCAATGATTAGCTGTGGACCATACCCTGAGCCAGTGATGAATGAGTGTGTCCCTGATTTGGGGGAAGGCTGTGCCCAGAGCAGTAAATCCTCCTTTCCAGCCAAAGCTGGGAGTATCTCTAAATTCCACCCTGTTTTCCTGAAATAGCCCAATGGCCAACACTGCTTTTATTGGGATCATTTTAACAATGCCAGTCTCTGCCTCTTTGCATGGGAAGAGTTATTGCAAAGGTGATAAACTAATGATTTGATAATTAATGTGATTGCTTGGAGTAATTTAAGATTGCAGTAGGATTGTGACATGAAGCAAAGTTGCTGTTAGGCTAAAAAAATGGTGTAAGAATTCCTCCTTATCAGCTATGGGGGGAAAGAAAAAGCTGAGCAAATCCACCACCGAAGTTGCTATCTGCTCTGTCTCTTGCTCTTTCTTTCCTCCTCTACTTCCAACTCCCCTCCCCAAGCCTAAGCAAGGCTAGGGAGGATGGACAATAGGCCATTCATCATGTTGGCTGAAATACACTGTTTTTCACAGGTGCATTTAACCTAAATCCTCTCTCAGAAGAAGGATTATCTCTTAGAAGAACTCTGGCACCACAGTCTCTTTTCAATAGGCACGTCAGCCACTGCCACAAAGGCTGAACATGAAGGGATCAATGGTGGCTTTATCTCCTATTGCACTCAGCGTGTGTTTCTTCCAGCTGACAGTCATTTAAATGCTTGCTCTAAGATATCTTTTCTCCCCTGTAATAGAAAAAAAGGATTGGATACCTTAAGCATTGTTTCCTGGGGAGGGGAGGGGGGAAAAAGATAGTAAAAAAATGAGAATATTCACTTGGCTAAGCATGAAATATTTGGGATGGATGTGTTTAATCAGCAGTGAAAGCAAGTGTGGTTCTGCTTGTATTCCATCAATTAAAATGGTGAAATGATCAGATGAGAAACAGCATACCTTATTGCATTGCAGCAGGGCTAATAAAACCATTTCAGGGGAAGGAAAAAAAACCAACCACCAAACCCTCACATGATAATTACAAGCACTTTGCTCCAAAGAAACATCACAGCTCTAATCTGCAGCCCCAGAGCTGTGCTGCATCCCTCAGGAGGATAAAAACCAGCACACAGCCTGCCATATGCAGTCCATCCATATTCCAGGTGTTTCCATCTGAAGAGAACAAGAGAGGGCAAGCTGAGAGGAATCTATAGCTGCAGGATCATGTGTCTGGTGCAGATCTTCTCTAGGTGCTGTGTGGGCTTGCTGAAGTAGAAGGTAATCTGCAAGCACGTGGACCTGCTCCACATCCACTGGGATGCTCTGAGGTGTGGGTGAGGTGGAACAACCCCTGGCTCTGCAAGTGCTGATGGATTTTCTTCCTGGACCTGCATAGATTTTCTTTTAGTTAAATAAGAAAGCAAGTTGTTGCAGGAGATGTTGTAAGTCTGGGATTGTTAAGCAAGCATTCTATCAAAGCCTGGGGTCAAGCCTGAGCAGCAAGTTGGAGGCATGGTTTGGTTGGGTGCAAATGATGCACTCAGACACCCAGAGGTCAGATTTCCTTGGAGCTGGGCTGGAGGCAATTACTGATCCTTAGGTTTGGGATGTGCTCTGGGAGTTGTTGCTGTTTTCAGTCATGGTTTATGTTCCAAACAAGGGCTTGATCTCCTTTGCACAGAGTCAGTGATAAAACTCTTCCTGATCTCCAGGGGATATATTCTACCTCAAAATGTATCTCTTCCTGACTGAGAAGTATCTCTCTCCTCCTGGGAATCCTGCCTAGCAGCAGTGGGGAATGCTGTGGTGTGAGCCACATGAATCAGCTCTGTTGTGCTCCACTCGGGGTTGGAGGTAACAGGACCTGCTGATAGGTGACTTAACAGATAGGGCAGATGCATCATGAGCTGAAAAAGAAAGGCCAATAGATCAGACCAAAATGATTATGCACTGCTATTTGTCCTCAAGCTGCTCCAGGTCTGCCTCACCTCTTCCATCCATCCCCTGCTGCTGCTGGAGACTCTGGGTGAGTTAGTACTGCTGTAGTGATCCAGGCAGGGGACTGTGCTGCTCAGGGAATGATAGATTGGTGAGGGTTGGAAGGGACCTTTCAAGGTCATCTAGTCTAACCCTCTGCAGGCAGCAGGGACATCTGCAACTAGGGCAGGATGCTCCCAGCCCCAAACAACCTGAGCTGCAATGGTTCCAGGCATGGGACATCTCCCACCCATCTGGGCAACCTGGGACAGGATCTCAGCACCCTCAGTGTACAAAATTTCTTCCTTCTATCTAGTCTGAATCTCCCTCTCTTAGTTCCAAACTATAACCCCTTGTCCTGTCCCTACAGATCCTGCTAAAAAGCCTGTCCTCCTCTTTCTTATTGGCCCTTTAAGTACTGGAAGGCTGCAAGAAGGTCTCCCTGGAAGAGAGAAACCTTCAGTTCTCCAGGCTGACCAACCCCAACTCTCTCAGCCTGGCCTCACAGCAGAGAGCTTCCAGCCCTTGGATAGATGATTTTTGTGGCCTCCTCTGGCCCCACTCCAACAGCTCCATGTCCTTCCTGTGCTGAGGACTCCAGAGCTGATGTGGTCATGATGGCAGAATGGATGCTTTCTGGGTGGCTTGGGTGTCTTTAAATAGCAGAGCTCTGTGCAGCTGTACATATTTGTCATCCATAAGGATGCAACTTTCTCCTTGTGTGCTTCTCAGGCTTCACACCAAGCAAGCAGACAGGTGCCTCAAGGCCCTTTCTTCCACTGCAGAGCTGGCCAAGGGCACACAGAGCATCAACCAGAAGCTGCTGTGGGAACTGTGAGCCCATGGGCTCTGCAAAATGCTGCTGTGGAGTAATGCAAAGTGTTCAGCTTGCAACTTCTTACATTTGCTGCTGCAGTGGCAAAAACAAATGGGCAAGGAAAGGCTAGGGAGGAGTGTTTTCAGCATTTTTAAAGGTCCTTTGTCCCCAGAAGAGTTTTGATCAAAACACTGACAAGGTCAGCTCTTCCTGGGGTAGAACCCAAAGCTTCCCTTTAGGAAACAAGCAATCCTTTTATCTCCTCATTTCCAATGTGTCTCTGCTCTCTGTGGACCTGAAATCTCCAGTTGACAACACAGAGCAACAGATTCTCTCTAACAAATGCTGTGTTTATAGGAGATGACCTTTTTATTTTATGTAAGGATGCTAAACCATCTTACATCACCTTCTTTTTCAAGTGGATGTTTGTACCTTCTCTGCTATTCTCAGTGACCATCAGCCCAGGTTCTCTGTAGAGCACTTCCATTAACCTCTACAAGAAGAGCTTTACAACTTAGGTCGTTGTTAGCATTGTTGTCATCAGGAGTCTCCAGGGGACCCAGAACTTTGTTAGTAGCAAGCCACTAGCTGATTTTTTGGAGTTGGTAGTGGTTTAAGGAGGTGCACACTCAGCAACCAACACTTTGTTCTGGAGAGATGCATGGGTTTGTTGGAAAAGTGCTTTATTTTGATGTCTTCCTTGGTATCTGATCAGAAAACATTTAGGGGCAGTGTCTCAAGGCTTCATTTAACTTGAACTTTGCATCTTGAAAGAATTCTTCCAGCCAAGCAGCTAGCAGTGGTTGATGAAGGGCTGTTTGCTAGTTTAGGAACCAACCCTTGGTGGCCTGGAATGAGCTTCTCCTCTCCTTCAATACAGATATTTGTGAATTAGCAAAATGAGGGGAAGTCTAACTAACTGTAACACATTTCAGAGTGTTGAAATAATTACTTCTTCAGGTCTAACAGATTGGATTTGAATTAGAGGACTTTATGTTCAGTGTAGAAAAGCACCTTCAGCAGAAAGAGCCACACAACTACAAGGCCTCCAAACCAATAAGGCACATCAGGGCTTTAATGATCAGGTTTACTTTCAAGAATTCAGTTAACTTGCATAATTATTTGCCAGTTTTAATGCTGGTTGGTTACAGGAGTGTGCAGGAAATTCCTTAGTTACCAGATGAGAGTTGAATGTGCTTGGAGAGTCTCCAGGGAAGGGTTTGGAGAGCTTGGGGCAAGTCCCACCTGAACCCTTGGCAGGTGTTACTGGAGTTAAAGGATGCTCCTGTGCTCAGATTGTAAAGCCAGTCAGGCATGGCTTTCAGCTTAGAGAGGGAAGGAGATAAAGACAGCACTAGCTCCCTGAGATGTGCCAAATCCAGCAGTGAATTGACTGTCCTCATCTCTTGAGACATGCAATCCATGTTAACTGCAAACTCATTTTGTGCTGGGAATAAAGACAGCTTAGGAGGAAAGCAGTAGTGTGAGTAAGAGACAGAAAAGGCACTAGAATTTGAAATTAAAATGAGTAATTAAAATCTTGTAGCAAGTTCTTCTCACTCCAAGAAAGACATGGAAGTGCTGGAGTGTGTTCATGGAAGGGCAAGGAAGCTGGGGAAGGGTCTGGAGCACAAGTGTGCTGAGGAGCAGCTGAGGGCACTGGGGTTCGTTAGCATGCAGAAGAGGAGGCTCAGGGCAGACCTTAGCTCTCTCTACAACTCCCTGCAAGGAGGTTGGAGTGAGGTGGGGGTTGGTCTCTTCTCCCAAGGAACAAGTGATAGGACAAGAGAAAATGGTCTCAAGTTGTGCCAGGAGAGGTTTAGGTTGGACATTAGGAACCATTTCTTCATGGGAAGAGTTGTCCAGGCCTGGCCCAGGGCAGTGTTGGAGTCTCCATCCCTGGAGGGGTTCAAACAATGTGCAGATGTTTTGCTGAGGGACATGGTTGAGTGGCTGATGGTTGAACTTGATGATCTTAGGGTTCTTTTCCAGCCTAAACAATTCTCTGTCTCTAAAGCTGCCTTCCTCAACAGATACAATTAAAATGCTCTATGGAAGAGCTTAGCCAGTAAGTAGGTTCCAAGCATATGGGTAAAAATGAAATATAAACAAATAAAATCTCAGCTGTACAGAAATAGTCTAAACCAGCACATTTTCTCCTGGATTTCTTGGGATGGCCAAATGCAGAGGCTGGCAGGGGCAGTGCCAGATCCTGGCTGGTCCTTCTGGAGCTGGAGCAGATTGTTGAGCTTGTCCTGTCCTTTCTATTGATTTGAATTTTAATGCATGCCAAGGGCACCTTCAGCTTTCAGAGAGACACTATTGTTTCCCAAGAGCTGAAATTGATAACAGCACTAAATAATTCCTGGGGAGCTCCTGATGCTGCTACTGCTAGACCCAAGCTCCTGTCCTGGAGGCCAATGTGGCAAGTCCTGTGCTCCAGTGCACATTTAATGTAATACATGCATTGATTTGTGCCAAGACAGTAGTGAAGAGAAGAGACAAGTAGCTATAGACCACTCTCTTTCAATTACTGAGCTGGAGCAAGTGCTACAGGAGCAAATATATGGCACTGGACTCCTGCAAAAATAAATTACAGGGGTGAACGTTACTGACTGCAACAATTTGGAGACCTATAAGCCAGTTGAGAAACTTCTATTAATATCACTGCTAGTGATGGGTGAAATATCACCTCTGTCCCTGCTCTCTGCCAGCTGCCCTGAGTGGTGCTGTGCTGCTGCAAGAGCAAGGCAGGGAGAGGCTGGGACGATGGATGTCTCCCTCCTTTGCTGGGAGGGTGCCAGAGCACTGGATCAGGTTGCTCAGAGAGCTTGTGGAGTCTCCTTCTCTGGAGACATTCCAGAGCCACCTGGATGCATTCCTGTGTGACCTCATCTAGGTGATCCTGCTCTGGCAGGGGGGTTGCACTAGATGATCTTTCTAGGGCCCTTCCAACCCCTAACATTCTATGATCCTATGATCTTGCACTCTCCTCCTCCTCACTTGCTGCCCTCATTGTAAAGACTCTCTAACTATCCCATTTTTTCAGAGCAGGGCAATGCATGAGGACTGAGTAGCTCATGCACACACATCAAGAGAGCATAGCATGCCAAAAGCCACCTGCCCCAGCTCCCTGAGGTGACATGATGTCTGCTGAGCCTTGGACACCATTGCTCAGCCCAGTGGCTGCAGATGGTTGGAGCCTGGGGAGCCCCATGGCTGGTGTGAGCAGATGTCCTTTGTGCCTTGTCTGCTGCTGGTACTTTATTCAGCTGCCTCAACAAAGAGATTTGTACCATCTCAAAGCCTTCTCAGGTGGCAAGTGCCATCTGAGCACTTCTGCAGTGCTGCAAGCATTGTTTGCTCTGTTTCTTGCCTCCTAATTTCTCAAACCTGTTGCACAGAGCTTGATTGGAATTAAGGATGCAGGAAGGCTGCTTCATTTTCTTTCAGATTAGTTAAATTGGGGAATAATTGAGCAGGAGAAGGCAGGAATTAATACAAGATTTTTCCACGCAGGGCTGAAAGGGAGAAAGGAGATTGATTGCTGCAAGGCATGGTACTGAGCAGACAAGCAAGGCTTTTGCTAAAAGAGGTGATGTTAGGCTAGGGGAAAGGTTTCTCTGGAGTTTCCTTAGCTTATGCCTCTGCAGGGCACAAGTCATTCATGTTTGGATGGGATTTACTGGGCAAGGTCAGGGTTTCTACTTTAATTGAATGAAAGCATAGAATCAGTTTGGTTGGAAGAGACCTTTAACACCATGAGGTCCAACCATTAACCAGCACTGCCAGGTCACCACTAAACCATGTGCCTCAGCACAACATCTCAATGGCTTTGAAACCTCTCCAGGGATGGTGATTCCTCCACTGACTTGGGCAGCCTGGGCCAGGCCTTGACAATCCTTTCCGTGAAGAAATAGTTCCTAATGTCCAATCTAAACATCCCCTAGTGCATCTTGAGGCCGTTTCCTCTTGTCCTATCACTTGTTCCTTGGGAGAAGAGGCCAATCCCCACCTCACTCCAACCTCTTTGCAGGGAGTTGGGGAGAGAGCTAAGGTCTCCCCTGAGCCTCCTCTTCTCCAGCCTAACCAACCCCAGGTCCCTCAGCTCCTCCTCAGCACACTTGTGCTCTAGAGCCTTCCCCAGCTTCCTTGCCCTTCTCTGGACACACTCCAGCATCTCAATGTCCTTCTAGGAGTGAGGAGCCCAAAGCTGAGCCCAGGATTTGAGGTGTCACCTCCTCAGTGCCCAGTGCAGGAGGACAATCCCTGCCCTAGCCCTGCTGCCACACTAGAGCTGAGCCAAGCCAGGATGCTCTTGGCCTTCTTGCCCACCTGGACAAGAAAGTGCATAGCAGAAGAAAATGGAAGCAGAGACAAGGCTAATTGTGAGAACAAGGCAAGCCTGAAGTGTGTGCAGAAGCAGCAATGAATCACCTGCCTCACTGCATCTGCCTGGGAGAAGCCCTTCTGTTGTTAAGCAGTGAGCATGGAGATTTGTTTAGAGGTGGCCTGTGTAGCACATCTTGTCAGGGTTGTCATGGTGAGTGCTGGCTATCAAAGGACAGAGGCCTGCAAAACCTACCCAGGCTGCTGGGTGTGCAAATTAAAGTTAAAAGCAAGGAAAACTCATGTAAATTCTGCATCCAGGGTTTCTGAATTGTGTCCAGAGAGATTTCTGCCAGCTGAGCTCCTTCTGTAATGGGCAATGGGGCTGTCTGGGGTTCAAAGCATCAGGCATTAATGCAGGCTCCAAAGAGGCTGATGTTGACTTTAAATAAATGAATAAATAGATTAAAAAAAAACCCACACCAAACCCTCCACACCTTTTGTGCTGTGCTCTCTTCCCAGAATCAGTGTGCTGGAGGATGGGAGCCTGCGGATTGTCAACGTCACCAAAGCCGACGCAGGGAGTTACACCTGTGTGGCCACAAACCACTTTGGGACAGCCAGCAGCACAGGCAGCTTGCTCGTGAAAGGTAAGGGCAGTTCTTACTGCAACTGACTGATCTTAGGGGTTAAGAGTATCCCAAGCAGCCCCACACATGCACCTTTCCTCTTTGAGGCTGATGAGAGCAGAGCTCAGGGGGATTCAAGTGTCTTTGGCATCTCAGAAACCTGCTGAGCCTCGTGGGTTGGGTTGGAGACCAGAGGGGAAGCAAGGTAGTGTCTATGGTCACACTGATGCTTACAGGAACTTCTATCATCTTCTTAAAAGCCTTCTGGACCCTTTAATTCACTTTGTCTTGCTACTGCGTGGTGCAAGAGTTTGTGTTGTAATTTCTGTAAAGATGCCCAAACTGATTTCATTTCATGATTTCTTATGCAGGGCTGGATTTCTGCATTTCAGGAACTCAAAATGTGTCTGTTCATGTGTGTTTGGGATTTTTCTGTCAGATATTGTTTTGCAAAAGCTCTGTTTAAAGCAATAATTTGATAATCAATGAGAGACACTGACAAATGTCTTCATTTTGGGCCAGCTTATGAGTTGCCCAGGGTCTGATGAATTGTTATAGGCAATGAATCTATAGATTATTACACTTAGAATCACTCTCCATGTCCTCCTTCTTTGGGGAGAGCCCTATATTGGATAACAAATCAGGAAAGATTGATTATGAAGCAATAGATCAATCACAAAGCTCCAATGCTGTCACTTCTAATTTTCCCATCTCTTGGCATTGATGGATAGGATTTGCTTAGAGGTTCTCCCCAGCAATTCTTTGGATGGTGTATAGGGAATACTTGAGAATGTTTCAATCCCTGGGTTTTAGAGTCACAGTACATTTCAGCAAGTGATGTCAGGATCAAGCAAGAGCTGTTAAAGCTGCTGAGCTCCTGCTACAAGCTGTTGGTGGCAGGGATATAGCAGCAGGTGTTCTTAGCCCAAAATATTTGCCTCTACCCAGTGAGGTGCTTGCAGGTAAATGAGACTTTTCTGAGTGGTACCTTATAGCTCTTGACCTTGCTGCAGCCCAGTGTGGGGCACAAGCTGGGGCAGTGGCCTTGGGGTGCAGAGGAGCAAGTGTAAGGCAGAGGCTTCCTGCAGCCCAAGCCTTGGCAGCAACTCTTGCCCAGGCAGTGTTGTCCCTGCTGGCAGCAGAGACTCTGGGAGAAGATGCTGGGAGCTGCAGCACTAGGAAGAGACTGAGCTGGGAAGGCAAATCCCTGAGCAGCATTAGTTTTGGTCTAGGTGAAACCAGAACATTTCTTGTAGAAGAAACCCCATAGGGAAACATTGACCCCAGGAGTTATACAGGGTTGGGGTTGTTTGGAATAGCTTGTGTGGCATTTGGTCCTTGCAAACAAAAATAGAGACAAGTGCAGCTCAGCATTAGATCTCTGCATGAGCTGACTCTGCCTTTTCTTCATCTGCATTGTCCTGAGGAGGAACTCACAGCAAACAGCAAGGAAAGCACAGCCCAGGGCACACAGAGAGAGAAAAGACCTTGTCTGTCATCAGAAGGTCAATCAACCACTGTCTGCCCCAGTACNCCCCAGAGAGTGGTTAGGCACTGGCCCAGGTTGCCCAGAGAGGTTGTGGCTGCTCCATCCCTGGCAGTGTTCAAGGCCAGGCTGGATGCAGCCCTGGGTGACCTGGGCTAGTGATTGGCATCCCTGCTCAGTGTGGGGAGGTTGGAACTAGATGATCTTTAGGGTTCCTTCCAACCTGCCCATTCTAGGATTCTATGATTCAGATGGTAAACACAGCCCAAATGTCCTTCCCTGGGCTCCACAGGGGCTGCAGGGAGGGTGGCACATGCTCATGGCTCTACACTACTATGCTGGGCACAGCTGAGGTCATGCTGCTCTTCTGAGTGCTGCAAGGCACCGAGGGGCTTGAAGCAGAATCTGTAGCTCAGGGCCCACTTGTACCACCAAAAAAAAGCCAATCATTGTGTGCTTGGCTACATGGGTCAGTGTTGGGCATGGTAGTGTTGGGTGGATGGTTGGACTGAGTGATCTCAGAAGTCTTTTCCAACCATAACAATTCCATGATTGGAAATAGGACATGATGTTTCTGTTATGGAAGAGTCTAGCTCATGGCTTGCTCTTTCCTCCTCGTAGCATCCAAGGAGCAGTTGGTAACTCCAAGTAGAGAGGTCAGCAGCTCTTGTGCCTGCTCTTTGGGTTCCCATGGTTTGCAAATCCCTTGTCTTTGTGGTGAGGTTAGCAAGGATTACCAAGTCCTCTTTTTTTCCCCCCTCAGTGCTCTGTTTTAACTCAGTTCCATTAGCATGAATGGGAATGACACATGTGCATGAAGGAAAACTCTGCAGCCCAAGGTGTGGCTGTTAACAGCCACCTGAGAAATGCCATTTCCAGCTCTAGCCCCTAAAAGAGTATAAAAGAGCCCAAAGTATTCTGAACTCCAAATGAACTATGCAAAATACTCTATTTTACACTGAAATGCTTGAGTTTCTCTGCCCTGAGTCAAACACAGACAAGTTGGGATGGAAATATGGCTCAATACCATATTTTAACCCCATTTTATGGCCTACAAAAGGACTAAATTTATCAGTTGATGAGGTTTTTTTGACCTCAGGATATGCTTATATTCTTTTATCCTTTCCTAACTCCTCTTTTGTCATTGAGTAAGAGACTGTGAAGGGCAGAAAACATTTCTTCCAACCTTTCTGTGTTCTTCCATTAACATTGAAGGTTCTTTCTCTTCTCCACCCCCTCTTCATTTTCTCTCTCAGGGAGAGATGCAGACAGTGTGGACAAGGATGGGAGGAGGAGAATCTCTGTTACACCAGAACCAAAGGAGCTTAAAATAAATCTCTGGCAAACAACCAGAGAGGGATGAATAAATATTCATATTATGCATGAGTAGACAGCTTAGAAACTACAAACTCCTGACAGGTGCCCATAGGGCTGAGTATTAACATGCTGCTTGTCAGCAGTGGGGAACCTTGGTGCTTTTCCAAAGCAAGGAGGCTGTGGTTTGGGTTTTGTTCTCTTGGTTGGGATTAAAGGAGAGTTCCTCTGGCTTCTGAGACCTGAAATCTTGTAGAGTGTGACCTTTAAATTAAAAAGCAGGGCTGAATTCATAAGAACAGAGAAGAATCTCCTGTGTTATTACCTGTGTTAACAGGTAATTACATTCATGTTCCTTTTCCATCTTTTTTCCCCCCGTTTTTTCTTGTATTTGAGGAGAGATGTTCCATTTTTCCAGCACACAGTCTCAGGGGGATTACATGAGAAATAAACAGGCCCAGACTCTACAAGAGGAGTTTAGTTGTATTTAATACACTGCTATACATTGGCTTAATAATATAGCAGCAGCTCAGGAACCAGAAAGTGATTTCAAATCATTGAAATAAAAGCTCTGAGCATAGGAAATTCAAGGAGAGGCTCCTGGTGCTAACATCCCAGCTCTTGCCATGACTAAGAGCCAAGTGAAGCTGCTCAGGATGCATTAGGCATGGAAGAAGCAGAGAAAAGAGGCTAATGGTGGAATGGAGATGATAGAATCCTAGACTGGTTTGGGTGGGAAGGAACCTTCCAAGGACATCTAGTCCAATCCCTGCACTCAGCAGGGACATCTGCAACTAGAGCAGGATGCTCACAGCCCCAACCAACCTGAGCTGGGATGGTGCCAGGGATATATGGGACATCTCCCACCTCTCTGGGCCACCTGGGCCAGGCTCTCCCCACCCTCAGTGTAAAAAATGTCTTCTATTTAGTGTAAATCTCCCTCTTTTAGCTTAAAACCATCACCCCTTGTTGTGTCCCAACAGGCCTAGCTACAGACTGTCCCCAAGCTGGAGGTGTCCTGCAGCAGAGATGCTCTCAGGTTTCAAACCCTTCCAGAAATGGCTTTTCACACCATTTATTATCAGCTTAGCTCTGAGTGCAGACCAGAAGGATGCAATCCTTTCCTTTATCTCTGTGGTTTAATGAGCAGGAGCTGTATGTGGATGCTTGGGAGAGTCTGTACATTCCTGGTCTTGTTGGGAATTCCAGTCCCATAGTTGCTTCTCTGAGTTCCAATGACTTTTATTTGCCTGTTTCATTATGATGCACCTTTAACATTTTCCTCCTGCCATTAGCTGGTCTCATTTGGGCTGTCATGAGGAGGGCTCAAGGCAGTAAAAGCGAGAGAACTTTTGTTAGCTGCTCTTGGTATCAGCTGAGCAGAAAAAGAACACAAAGATAATGTCAGGAGGTTATTTTTTTCCTCATGCTTGACTAGGCTGATAGTCTTGATTTTGTCCAGCACAGTGATCCAAATTATTTTCTTGATAAAATTGCATATTTTCCATTCCAAGCCAATTCCTTTGGGTGGCTGTTGCACTGAAAATTGAAGCAGTTGATTAAATACTATAAATTCTGGTCCATTATTGAGGAGCTTTTCAGAGGCATCAAATGTTATTGCCTTTAAACCTGCAATTTTTACTGTGTTATTCCAGTCCTTTTCAAAGCAGCTGAGCTGAAGAGTTCAGGGGCAATGCTGTGCAGATTGGCATGGACACAACCTTCCTGCTCTCTAAAAGCAGTGTTGGTGGGATGCCATGGCCTTCCTGGCCCTTCTTGCCATCTCTGGTTGTCTCTCTTGTGACAACAGAATCACTGCATTGTCAGGGTTGGAAGGGACCTTAAATACATCTAGTGCCACCCCCGTGCCATGGGCAGGGACAGCTGGCACTAGAGCAGCTTGCTCCCAGCCCCAGCCAGCCTGGCCTGCAACACTGCCAGGGCTGGGGCTGCCACCAGCTCTCTGGCCAACCTGGCACAGTGGCTCAGCACCCTCCTGGGGAACAACTTCTGCCTAACAGCCAACCTAAATCTCCCCTCCTCAAGCTTGGATCCATTCTCTCAGTCCTATTCCTACCTGACATCCTAAAAAGTCCTTCCCCAGCTCTCTTGTAGCCCCTGTAGATGCGGGAAGGCCACAAGAAGGTCTCCTGGGAGCCTTCTCTTCTCCAGACTGAATAATCCTAACTCTCTCAGCCTGTCCTCATAGGAGAGGTGCTCCAGCCTCTGAGCATCCTCATGGCCATGCTCTGGATACCTTCCAGGTGAGGTCTCGCTTGGTCAGTACTGAACTATTTTCTTCATGAAACATGGAGAGAGCAGTTTGAGAGGGGAGCTGAGCAGTGAGACTAAGCCACACAGCAAGATGTTGGGGCTTTGACATGAACCCCATCCCTGGAGGCATTCCAGGTGAGGCTTGCCAGGGCTCTGGGCAAGCTGCTCTAGTTGGGGATGTCCCTGGCCACTGCAGGGGGGTTGGACTAGATGAGCTCCAGAGCTCCCTTCCAACCCAAACCATTCTAGGATTCTATAAGGGAAAAATGCAGCAGATACTTCAATGTGTTGAGCCATGGAAGTGCAGTCCCCATTACCACCAACCCTTTCTATAGCTCCCTATCATCAGCTACACTGCTGCTGCTTTCCTCCTATGGCAAGCTGTCCCAAAAAGCTAGAAGCAGGCATTTTCCACCCCTTCCATCCATCCATATGTGATGGGTTGAGTGGTTAGTCATTCTGCAGCAGGAATGGCTCCTCTGTCACTCTTTTTGAGGTCTCTCTTTGTACTGAAGGTCATGCAAGGTCTTTATTTTTCTCTCCTTCCAGTGCAGTTCAATCTCATTTATATTCCTGTGGGTTAAACCTCAGCCCTTAAAGAAAGGACCTGGTTAAATGACACCTGGTGTTGGAAGCAGAAAAATATCATTTAAAAAAGATAGAGTTTAAAGCAGTAATCCCAGAACAGCACTTTAGGCTTGTCTGCATTTAATGGGCTGCTTCTAATTAAGCTGGAATAGCACAGGAGGTGTGTGTTTGGTGTCAAAGCCAAGAGCTTCTGCACCTAGCAAAGACTCAGAACTCTGAAGAAGTCCAAAGAAGTTTTATTACTGTTAATAATTTGCTTTATTAGGTTTTTATTTCAGTAGTTGCTGGACACAGTGGTTCTAGATAGTTCAGGCATGACTGAATAATCCTTATCAGGGCTAACACATTGGTTTAAAAACATTTCAGGGAGGAAAAAGGCAATTTAGAGCACAAACTGTTGTTCTCCAGAATCTCTAAATCAGGGGTTTATGGGCAAAAAAGGATTAGAGAGAGATGTAAGAACTGATTTATTCATAAGTATGTGTTGCTCCATTCTCATGTTTAGGAAATAAACCATTTCTAAGCCCAAAAATCTTCCTTAACTTCTACCTCACAACCAGTAACAAATGCTTGATTTTTTTAATCTATTTTTTTTAGAGCTGACAGTAAAAGCAATCATTTTGGGCCCTAAAAATTGCAAAAGGAATATCTCCAGCTTTAATTGGACTATTTCCACACTGACACCAATTATTTCTAGGGCACAATTAAGGGTCTTTTCCTAGGTTTAAGTCAAATTATGACCCAGAGCACTGCAGGAAAGGCACAGTTATAAATGAGGGAGCTGGGAATTTGCTGCATCTACTTCTCCCTCCTCTCAAGTGTGGTAGCCCCAATGCTTCAGGCTGCTCTTTGGCTGGAGCTGCTTCACAAACCCTGGGTGGAAAAACTTCAAGCTGAAGTTGGCAACGGGGCTGGCATCCAGTAGATAGCTCAGGGTCCTTGCAGCTTTTGAGGAGCTCCTCTCCATATGGCACTTCAAACACAAGGTTTAACCAAGTATTTGATAGTTTCAGGCAACTTGAACATGTTTCTTTCCAGCTAGAAACCACACTGGAGGTTGTTGTACAATGATTGTACAATGATTGTACAATGATCTGGATGAAGGGGTAGAGTGTTCCCTCAGCAAGTTTGCGGATGATCCCAAGCTTGGAGGAATGGCTGGCACAGCAGGAGCTGTGCTGCCATCCAGCCATCACCAACAACTACAGGCTAGAGAGATGGGCAGGGAGAAACTTAATGACATTTAACAAGGGGAAGTGTAAAGTACTGCATCTGGGAAAGAACAAGCCCATGGATCAGT
>VWZO01000155.1:217387-303193 GCA_013396975.1 Bucco capensis | reverse complement strand
GAGCTGCCTGGACACATTGCTGTGTGAGCTGGTCTAGGTGCTCCTGCTCTGGCAGGGGGGTTGCACTAGATGATCTTTCTAGGGCTCTTCCAACCCCTAACATTCTGTGATACAATGCCTAAGCCAAATGGCCTCCTGCAGCTGTAAAAGAGCTCAGCTTTGTGTTTCAGAGCTGGCAAGTGCACCTCCTCTGCACGTGTTCCACCTCAAGCTGGGAAAGGCTTAGCTTTTCTTCCAGCTCCATCCAGGTGAGAAGCTGAGGTCAGCCCCAGAGCACCCCAGGGAGGAGCAAAGAGCTGTGTCTCACATCAGCCTGCCCATGTTTCTGACAGTTGGCTGAAGCAAAGAGGTTGTAATCATTATGAGGCTGGCACAGTGGCAACATGAGAAGCAGATGTGTCTTCTGCCATCAGGCCTTCCCCAAAGCCACCCCTCCTCAGCTCTGCTCACATGTGCCTCTTGCTGCTGAGTTCCTTCCCATGTCAAACAGGACAGCCAGGGACTGTTGGCTGTATGGTGCTGGGGAAGGTCAGTGACCTTGGTCAAACACTGAGGAGGATCACAGCAAGCATCAGAAGGAGCAACCCACAGCTGGCAGTTGTCATCAGCCCTTTTGGGGCACATGTGGCAACACAAGTTTGTGCTCAAGCTGTTGAGTGAGGCTTGACTCACACCAGCTCATGAGGTTGAGAGGAAATGGCTTCAAGTTGCACCAAGGGAGGTTTAGATTAGGTATAAGGAGAAATTTCTTCCCTGAAAGAGTTGTTAAACCTTGGCCCAGGCTGCCCAGGGAGGTACTGGAGTCACCATCCCTGCAGGGGATAGGAAATATAGAGATGGTCTCCTTAGGGCCATGGGTTAGTGGCAGTGATAGGGATGGTTGGACTTGATGAGCTTAGAGGTCTTTTCCAGCCTTAATGATTCTGTGAGCAGCACTGCAAGAGCTGAACTAAGAGAAGAAAATTAGGTCAGCTGCTAAGGACAAAACCAGCAAATGGCAAAGAAAGATGTAAATGAAATCAGCCATAAAATACCAATGGTTTGCTCTTGGGGCTAGTTGAATGAGGTAAGTTAGGCTTTTTTTCCTTGTAAGCACTTACTGATCATAACAAGCAAAACTTGTAAACATAATACAACTGTTAAGCTTCATTAAATTTGCAGCAGACAATTAATTTCTCTTTTTTTTTCTTCTCAGGGTCTTCTGTAGTAGAGATTCAGTTTAATTGAACATATTACCACGAGCAGACAATAAGAAATATATTGCAGATATCCATCTGCCTGGCACAGAAAAGCCTGAGCTCTCTGTTTTCTGGGGCTGTCAGGGGCCTTACTAATTGCCTCATTTTGGCTGCTTTACAATCAGTGTGATTTTTAGCCATTAAAGTGATAAAAGTCAGCTTGGTGAAGAGCTTGATATTAAAAAGCATAGATCTCCAGCTTCCCTCTCCTGCCAATTGTGGACTTATCTCCAGTGTTATTAGAGTTGTGTTTTTAAGAGGAGAAATACAAATAGATTGACTCTTCTGGAGGAGATTCTCCAGGGGCTTGGTCTATCTGATCCAAGGGGAAACCTCATCATGGTCTATAGCTTCCTCACAAGGGGAAGTGAAGGGGTAGGAGCTGATCTCTTCATTCCTCTGGTCTCTTCTTTCCAGTGATAGGAGCCAAGGGAATGGGGGAAGAAGGTTGGAGCCAGGTTGGGGTTGGTCTGTTCTCCCAAGTTGGTAGGACAAGAGGAAACAGCTTCAAGTTGCCACCAGGGGAGGTTCAGGTTGGCCATGAGGAAGGATTTCTTCCTGGAAAGGATTGCCAAGGCCTGGCCCAGTGGTGGATTCACCATCCCTGGAGAGGTTGAAAGGAGTCTAACAGGGCTTGGATGTAAAGGAGCATGTCTTATTCCTGCAGCTTTGTGTGTGCCTTAGTGAAGTTCCCAGGCATTTCTGGCCCTGGAAGATCTGTCTCCTTGCCCTTTTAGTTTCATGGAACTATATTTGCTTCTAGAAAGCCAAACATGACAGTTGTGCTGCTGTGGGATGTGTGATCCATCCCACGTCTCTTCTTTGTTCCAGAAGAGCTTACATTTTAGTTTACTAGCATGATGAGTTTGATCTTCATCCCAAGGGACAACACTTGCAGTTTGTCCTTTTGCCAAGCATGCAGTGAGATGAACTTCCAGACATGAGTTTCATGGGAATGCCACAACTCTTGGGTAAATTAGAGCCATATTCTAAGAGAAAACAATAGCACAGAGAAAAGTGAGGTGATTGGAGCATGGGGTCCTGTTGTGGAAGATGGGAGCAGGTCTCCCTAGAGCCACTTCTGTCCACACTGAGTGAATTGAGTCCATTAATTCAGTAGGACTAGGGGAGACAATGATCTAAGCATGCCATCCATTGAGAGAGGGACTGCAGATCTCCACTTCGGGTAGAGATGAAGGATGCAGTGTGGGAGAATAAAGGAGGAGAGTGATAATAACTTTCTTATCCTAAGAACTTTATATCCTTGAAAGCAGTGACTAAGAACAGCCTGGCCTGAAGGCTGTGGTTTTAACATCAAAGATCCAGAGGAAGTGTTTAGAGAGCACAAATTCTGTCGTAGGAGGGAAAAGTGTGTTAAAGAGCAGAATCTGGGACAGGACTTGGGGAAATAGCAGTCCTTTTGTGTATTTTCTCTGAAGGGTTTTTGGAATCAGCTTAACAGCACCAAACTTTGGAGGTTTTGAACTGCTGTGACTTTTTCTCCCTGAGCCTAGCTGGATTGCAAAGAGGTTACTCAGAGATGTTTGATTATCAGATGCTAATGGCCAAGTGGTGCATGGAGGAAGACAAGGAGTGCTGGGGTTTGACACCTCAGAGGGTAACTAAAGCACTGCTGAACAATGATAACATGGTTCTTCCAATATTTTAGGGACCTCTTGGACCTGATTTTCCCCTCCTCTAATGCAACTTAAGGAAGATTATAAGCAATCCCATCAAAGTTGATATGGAGACTAGAGCTTCTTGTCTTAATCCCGAAGTTGTGATGGCAGAGAGAATGTAATGTCAGACACCACCAGAAGAGGTTAAGTTTTAGATGTGCTGTATGCCAGTGTTTGGGAATAGGACATGAATGTGACTGCTGGAGGCTCAAAAGCAGGTTAACTCTGAAACACAAGGAGGTTTTGTCATTGAACTGACTTGCCATGGCTTGGTTTGCTTTTCCCTGTCTCACTCACAACCACAAGCACATTTGGAATATGAATTTTGCTTTCATTACATTGGAAATTAAGTGTATCATGAAGAACTAGTGATCAGAGTTGTAAGTTCTAGGACTAGGTTTTCTTCTGGCTTCATCATGAAAGTATCTCAATAATAATCTTTATTAGAATTTCCCCAGTGAACATTTCAGTTCCTTTTGTCTCCATGTGCACAGCAGAGAGTGTCTGTCAAAATCCAAGCCTGCACCCAGTAGTGCTGGTAACTCAGCTGTTTGGTGCAGGTGATGGTGAACATAGAATCCTAGACTGGTTTGGGTTGGAAGGGAGCTCTGGAGCTCATCTAGTCCAACCCCCCTGCAGTGGCCAGGGACATCCCCAACTAGAGCAGCTTGCCCAGAGCCCTGGCAAGCCTCACCTGCAATGCCTCCAGGGATGGGAACTCAACCACCTCCCTGGGCAACCTGGGCCAGTGTTCCACCAGCCTCGTGGGGAGCAACTTCTTTCTAATATCCAGTTTAAATCTACTCTTCTCCAACTTAAAACCATTGCCCCTTGTCCTTTCCNGCAGGACAGAGCCATGAGTGGAAGGGGCTGAGAAATGCTCTAGACCATGCCTGAAGCTCTAGCAAAGCTGCATGCTCAGGGCCAAACTGCTCCAGGGCTGAAACAAGGCTGAGTTGGTAGCACTGACACTCTGTTTGCTTCTCCTCTTCTCTGTGTGTAGCTTTGCAAGTTGGATCTTGATTCTTGTTGTGGAATTATTTACATTAAAAAAGCCAAAACCTTGTGGCTAATTTGAAGTAAAATGCCATGTAGCAGGAGAAATGTCAGGGACACACTTTAATGATGCTCTGCTTTAATATTTATTCAGTAGCTTAGGAGCTGGGCATTTTGAGCAGGTTATAATGAAGGGATGGACTTGCAGGTTGTTATTTCCAGGACATATGTAATCCTGCCCCTTCCCATAACATCAGGAGTAGAGTTCAACCAAGGAGACAGCACATCCCTTGGAAGAAGAGTTTGTCTTCTCCATGTGTCACTAATTAATTGGAACATGGAGACATGAGTCACTTCCTTGCCAGAGAGCACAGGACTTTTTGAGAGATCATTTTGTCCTCACCAGGGAACAGATTAGACCTTTGTGGCCCAGGAAGCTTTTTGTCAAGGTTTGTTTGGTTGGTTCTGTTCTTATCTGTTAAGAAAGAGGTGTTTGGTCTTGCCTGTGGAAGCATGGAAGTCAAAATGGGGTTTCAAGAAGTTGTTAATCTTCAGTACAAATGTGGTACAAGACAAAGCAGTTGATAATGAAGGTCTCATTTCCATTCCACAGGCTGGGCAAACAAGGCAGCAGAGACTTTTAATGACTTGCTCAAGGTCAGGCAGAAAGTGAGGAGGAGATCTCATTGCATTCCCTCTCTCTCCAAGGTCTGTGCCTGTGCTGGCCTTCACCTCACACTCTGCTTTTCCTCCTCCTTTACTTCTCTCATTCTCTTTTCAATGGAATTTATTAAGCTTAATTGTTCACATTTGGTTGTGACTCAAAATCTAAGTGTTCAAACCAGGGTTTAAGGATCTGGCTCCCCTGCCATGCATGCCCCAAGCAGGAGCCATATCCAAACCCATGGATCTGGATATTCTCCCTCAGTGAGTCCCACGAAAGGGAGCAAAAATCAACCCCACTTCTCTCTGGCTTTTCCTGAACTGGTTCTTTCTTTCCTGAGCTTTGTAGCTCAGTTTGTGCAAGTTCTGTTGTGCTTCCATTTGGCTTCTTGAGCAAGTGGATTTTCCATAAGATGACCTGAATAGGCTTAAACTTTGGTGTTACTGAGATGAACTTGGATAAGAACTCAGTGCTATCATTTTCTATTTGGAATAAGATTTATTTAAAACTTCCATTTTAGTTGAAAGTAATTTTAACTAGAAGAAAATTGGATGTGGCCTGTAACAGCAATAATTTTTTTATTCAGTGCCTTAAGAAGTTTGGCTTTTTTTCCACTTGAGGTTGACCTGACAAGATATTTCTGAAACTGAAAATACATTTGTAAAAGCTATTAACATAATTGATTGCCCTTACCTGCCTGCAGGATGTCCTGCCCAATGCAAAACAACTCCTTCATTATGGCTTGTTGTTTGCATGTCATCTCCTGAGGCACTAGAGTAATGCTCAGGTTTCTTTTTAGTGGAGATTGTAAGTAGCTTGGGAATTTCAGACCTTTCTTTTGTGTGCTGGAGTCATTTCTCTGTGGGAGTTATTTGTGAGAACTCCTAGTGATTACATCCTAATATGAGCTTAGCAGGACTAGATGCTGCTTTGGAGGAATACTTTGGTGGAAGGCATTGATGGGATGGGTGAAGCAGCCCAGCCAGCAGATAAGCCATGGGAATAGCAGCAGGAGGTGGGAGAGAATGGAGATGTTCATTTCTCCCAGTGACAAATAGCCAGGAGTTGCAGTTGTTGTTCTTGGGTCTTGGTGTTCCAATAGAAATTCAAACTTGTTAATGATAGGACAAGAAGAAAGAGCTTCAAGTTGTGCCAGGTTAGGCTTAGGTTGGACATATAGAACAATTTATTCCTCCAAAGGGTTGTCAAGGCCTGGCCCAGGTTGCCCAGGTGCCCATCCCTGGAGGGGTTGGAAAGCTCTGGAGATGTGGAGCTGAGGGACATGGCTTAGTGGTGATATAGTAGACATCTTGATATAGCACTTTAGTGCAAAGGTTTCTTTTCACAAGTTAAACCACATTGAGAATGAAGTAGAAGAATCTTCAATTTGCCCCCATTTCTTAACATTCCTGTGATAATAAAAGCATTTTCAGAGGTCTCAGTAGGTGCTCCCATCCAGTTCTCCTCACTGAGTGCTGATGCACTGTGTCCACCCCAGGTACTTGAGAAGATGAGCATGTCTTGGGCTGCTTGATAAATGACCTGTACACCAAGACTAGCTTATCCCAAGATATTCATGACACGTGCAAGAGTTCATCTAGGTGACATTAAGGATGGTTAAGCTATGGATCATTCTCTGGCAAGTCCAGCTAGTGATTTTCATGCTGCTTTGGAAGTTTGACAGCTCAAGAGGGATCTACTCCTAATGACTCTTAATTTGGGATTTATTCTTCCATGTCAGCTCATTCCTAATCTCTCAGTTCTGGTGAAGCAGGTGTAGAGCACAGACATGGAACTCAGGTAGCAAAGACCTAAACTCATACTGCACCATAAAAATGCAAGCACTGTGCCAGCCCCTTCTTAATTTTGCAGTTTGAATGCCTCAACATCATATCCTTGCTGCCCTGCTTCTTCTGGCAAGGCTTTTATTCATCATAAATCTAGCTCAAAGCCCCAAACACAACCATCTCAGCAGGCTGAGTCCTCAAAGGGGCACACTGCTGTTGGGCAATGTGTCCACAGGCAAACATCTACACAATTACCTAGTGCTTGTGTGACAAGGAGGACAGTGATTGATCCTCAAGCCCCTGGCAGTTGATCAGAGATTAGATATGATTTCTTCTGTATCTGCTTAACCTTCTCTGGCAGATGGCAAATCATCCTGGCAACGCCAGGAGATGATTCCCTATGTGAGAAGACAAATATCAGCCAGTGGCAATCAATAGCCCACAAAAGGTGACACCTGGAATTCAGGAGGTTAGCTTAGAACGTGTGTCCCAAACAGTGCAATGATTTAGCAGTTGCATTTCAGGCCCCTCTGAAGTGAAGTGGCTTTTATTGGAGCCTGACATGCAAAGAGAAAGAGAAAGGGATGTTTGGGTTCTCCAGTGTAATCAGGCACTGTTCCATCCTGCTCTCAAGAGCAAGTGCACATTTCCATGAGTGACAGATTTGATTGCCATTTCCAGACCCCCATTACATATGATTTCCTTTGTCACAATTGTATGGAGAGAGCTTGATTTGATAAGATTGCCTTGCACTGGGTAAAATGGAGGTTAAAATGAAGTATTGTGCCCTCCTGTTATTTAAGTAACACTCTCACTACTCTCAGTGGAGTGGATGTATTTCCATATATTTTTGTCTTTGAATTTGCTATAATGGCACATCCCTTCCCAGTATCCTTTGATGCAATTCCACTCTTAATGTGTTTTCAGCTTTAAATTAACCTTCATTTATTATTCAGCCACACACAGAATGCATATTTGAGTGTGCAGAGATGCAATCCCCTGCCTGCCTGGTCCCTGTCTGGGAGGTGGGAGGCATTCATTCCTAGGAGAGGAGACTCTTACATCAAGTTTAGACAGTTTTCAATCTGTGGGAAGCTCTTTTTTCACTGTCAGTTTAAGAAATAGGGTAATAACTTGTACCTCTGAATGAAGCTGAGAAGGAACCTGCCATTCCTGCAAGGAGATCTTCAGCAGCTGGAGGGACAGGTTACTCCTAAATCAGTGCAGGCACAAGGAACAACATCTGAACTCTTCTCTTAAACAGAACCTTGCCCATGCTAACAGAAAAGAGATGCTGCCTAAGAGGAAGAGGCTCAAGCCCAAGCCCCTAGCTAAATTAACTGCATTTCCCCCACACTGCTGTGGCTCTGACAGGGCAAGATTCAAGCCAAGTAAACTGCAAGATAAGGATCACAGAATTGTCAGGGTTGGCAGGGACCTTCCAGCTCCTCTATCCCAACCCCTGTGGCTGCCATGGGCAGGGACAGCTGGCACTAGAGCAGCTTGCTCCCAGCCCCAGCCAGCCTGGCCTGCAACACTGCCAGGGCTGGGGCTGCCACCACCTCTCTGGGCAACCTGGCACAGTGGCTCAGCACCCTCCTGGGCAACAACTTCTGCCTAACAGCCAACCTCAATCTCCCCTCCTCAAGCTTGGGTCCATTCCCCTTAGTCCTAGCACTGCCTGACATTCTAACAAGTCCTTCCCCAGCTCTCCTGTAGCCCCTGCAGATGCTGGAAGGCCACAAGAAGGTCTCCTGAGAGCCTTCTCTTCTCCAGACTGAATAATCCCAACTCCCTCAGCCTGTCCTCATAGGAGAGGTGTTCCAGCCTCCACAAGATCCTCTTCCAGGAAAGCCATTTTAGCATGTCCTACATGCCCGGCTCAACCACCTGGATTGCTGAGCCAGTCTCTGCTCTTCCAGGTATGGTTAGACCTTCCACCTTCCTCTCCTTAATCCCTGTTAGCCACATACCATGTCTGACTGCCTTCAGTGCTGCCTGCTGCAAGGTCTAGACCACTAACCACGTTTCTAGAATCAGGGGAGTGCCTCTAGTCCCCAAGGCTAAATTCCCTTTCCTGAAGTGCTAGTGTCCCTTTGGCTTTTAATGAGATTACTTTTTGTGAGGCTGAGCTGCCCCAGTTCACACCAGAGGCTGCTTGCTGGAAATGCTGCAGAATTTGCTGTTAAGAAATGTGCCTTATAAATTGGTGACTTGTCTCAGGAGAGCATATGTGAAATAGCTGATTATATGGGGGGGGAGGGGGAGAGAGTTCTATTAGCCATGTCCCTGCAATCATGTCTCTGACTCTCCCCAGCTCACATTTGTGATGATTATAAAGGCCAAATATTGTAAATGCTTCCCCCATTTCTTTTTTAACCTTCATTTTAGCCATGCCCTGTAAAGTACTCCATCAATCTACCAAGACAGCTGGAGTTTGCTATGCTAATTCATTCTATGTGTTCAGTTCTTCACTGGTTATTAATTTCTTTAGTTCAGGGTCATATTTTCCCTCTTTTCAGCTTTTCTCACAGTGTCTGCTGGTGCCCAGAGCACTAAGAGCTCAAGTTTAACTAGTTGAGTCTCAGCTGCTTTTGACTTGGTCTTGGATAAATGTTTTATTCACAAATAGAGGAGAAAGAGACAGGAGAGCACATTTGAGTATTCATAGATTGGGCTTTGATTCTTTGGTTGCTCATAGAAAAGAGATGATTCTACCTCCAGGATTGATTGTTATTATCTCCAGACATGATTTGCCTTGAAATCAATACAGTAATGTAAGATGTCATTGCAAATAGAGGACATTGAGCTGCAGTGCATTTGTTAACTGCCTCTGATAAAAACCAGAATGCTGCTTTGCCAAAAAGAGAACAAGTGAGTCCCAAGTTATAGTTTATCTACCAGAAAAATCTGTTCTAAAATCTTCCATGTGAAATAGTTTATGCAGATAGGAGAAAAAATGTGGCTGGATCTCTAACACTAATGGGTGTTGAAGAGAATTAGGTAATTAGATGGTTAATCATACTTGAAACTACTACTTCTCTGGTCCACATAAGGAATATCTGAGCAAGGTGGATGGAAATGGAGGCCAGGGAAGGGCAGTGCTGTCCCTTTTCCCCTGGTGTTGGATGCAGCCCTGCCTGCTTGGCATCTCTCCCCTTTGTCTTTGCTGCTTGTTCGAAGCATCTGGTAATTGAACATCAACTCTTGCACTTGAGCATTCATGCTTGAACCTAAAATTACCTTGTCATCCTCTCTGCCTTTCATTAAACAGCTAACAGATGCCCTGGCATGCTCAGTCCATGATGCAGGGAGTCAGAGCCTCCTGTGCTGAAATGACTTTGGTCTGTGTGGACTTCTTTTGTCCAGCCTGGAATCCACCTCCTCCTCTCTGTATTCTGCAGCAGCCACCTCTGAGCTGCTCACTGCTTTTTAACTCTGCCATTCCTTCTGAGCATGAATATTTACAACAGGCTTGTCCTATGTAGGCAAAAGAGTAAAGGGGAGAAGGACATGTATTGGAGACCTTCATTAGAGGAGCCTTTACCAAATTTCCCTTAACCAAACCTAGCAGCATGAAAAGGCAAAGAAGGTTTCAGAAACAAGCAGCAGAAAGGGAGAAATTATCTCTTTTTTTGTTTGTTTGTTTTAATCTCTCTCAGTTCAACTGATTTGAGGCCAACAGCTGGAGCTCTGTCTCCTGAGCATGTTACAGTTCAATCTTTTATTATAGCAAAATACACTCTATTCCTTCAGCAGCCAGGGCTGGCAAAGCAAAGCTCATTGTTTACTAAGCACTTTAATAGCCTTAACTGAAAGGCACTGTGGTTATTAGCATCAGTGGATCCCTTCCTAGCAGAGCAGAGCACACAGCTTCCCACAGCATCCCTGAACCCTAGCAAGGTGAGGGTTGGAAGGGATTTTTGGGGATCATCTAGTCCAACTCCCCTGCTCCAGCAGGCTCACCCCCAGCAGCTTGCCCAGCATCACCTCCAGCTGCCCTTGGAACCTCTCCAGAGAAGGAGATTCCACAAGCTCTCTGGGCAGCCTGGGCCTTATCTTACTTTTTTTTTTTTGCCCTTTAGCTTTATTGCTGCAGCACAGGGCAGAGAATTTGGTGTATTTCTGACCATTTTTGGTCTATAGTACAAGAGATTTTAACCAAGTTTTCTTGCCTAGCTTTCAGTTTGCTTGAAGGAACAGAGCTGGGCAGCACTTCCCACCTGTAAGAAGGGCTGGAATTGCCTCACCTTCTCCCTGCTCCCCTACTAAAAGGGAACCTGTCACTAGCTGTTAGTGCCACCAGCCTTTCTCCTCTCCTTTTGGGAAGCACTGAAGCATTGCCAAGCTGCAAAGCAGCAAGGTGCAGGCATCATGGTTATGCTCCCGGGGGAACAATTCTCCAAGCTGAAAAGAATCCATCCCACCCTGATTTCCTATTGATTGGCTTCTCCATGAGGAGGGATTGCTTGTTGAGGGTAAACAGCTCTGCAGCACAGCGTGTCTGCTTGCAGCAGCTCACGCTGTGCTCTATTGATCTGGAGGGCATGACACAGCAGGACATGAGCTGCAGTGGCATGGCAGAAGTGACAGCAAAATGAAGCAGAGGCTGATGCTCAGGGATAAGGCATTTGGGGATGAAAAAAAGAAAATAAAATAGGTCAGCCCAGAGCATGTGAGTGATACAAGATGACAAGGGCGAAGCGAGGAGTGATGTCGTGTGTAGCGTGTCCATCAGCTGAGTATTCCCTCCTCTTCGGTCTCCCCTATGCCAGGAGGGATGTTTAAATAACCATTTAGCTGTTAGGTGCACCTGGATTCAGAAACCAGCAGAAGAAGTGGAGAAATTATCTCCTTTTTCTTCTGTTTTAATGTCTCTCTGGGATGCTCAGTTCCACTCTCTTGAGGCCAACAACTGGAGCTGTATCTCCAGTTGAACTGACCAGAGGGTTTGTTCCACCTAGAGACAGGCAGAGCTGTCAGTGTTAGCTGGCTACTTGGCATCTCCTTTCCAAACATGCCCATTTTGGCTCAGGTGGAGACATGGAGAAGAGCAGAGCCAGGAAGGATCTGCTCAATGCTGAGCAGGAGCTAAAGGGTGGGGGCAAGAGGATGAGGCCAGACTCTGCTCAGTGATGCCAAGGGGCAATGGACACAAACTGGAACCCAAGAGGTTCCATCTGAGCAGGAGGAAGAATTTCTTTCCTATGAGGGTGCCAGACCCCTGGCCCAGGCTGTCCAGAGAGATAATCCCCAGAGGTCCCTTCCAACCCTCACCATGCTGGGACTCTGGCAGAGCTCAGTACATCGCAGTACTGAGGCTAGGGCTGCTGATGGTGGCATCCAGAGCTGTCCTGTGCAGCAGTGAGGCTCTGCTCCAGCTGAGGACCATCCCCATGAGCTCTCACCCTGCTCAGATCATCTCAGCTCTAACGACAAGCTGCAAGCTGAGCTGCTCCAGGAGCTGCCACAAGCAAGGAAAGCTGCATGTGAAACCACAAAGTGCTGTTTCTGTCACACAAAGCATGCTCCTGGAAGTGCCAGAGTGTGAAAGGATGGCTGAGATGGAGCTTTCCTGCTTCCCTGAGCTTTCAGTGACACCTACAGACAATCACCAAATAGTCTGCAGAGGGTAAGTCCCAGCTCAGCCCTTTAAGCCCAGCCTAGCCCCTAGGGTCTGCAGGTTAGTCTCCTCTTTCTTTCTCTGCAGCAGATCCAAGCCCAAGATGTTGTAAACTCCACATGTGCTGCTGCTGCCTTTGCCATACCTACAGGACACCTACTGAATGTCTTTGCATATGAAGGGCAGTTATATTTTTCCTTCACTGTTTCCTATTTGAGACCAAAACACAGGGTATTTCACCTCCTGGTGATGGAGGATTCTCTTCCCCTGAAAGCTTTCATGTTCACACACTGTATGGACTTATTTCTCCTCAAAAAAACTTCTCAGTAATGCCAGATAAACTTTTCAGAGCTGACCTGGGACAATTTTGCTTGGTTTTTTTTCTTGCCTGTTCTTTCTGAAGCAGAGCTGGGAAGTGTTCACCTCAGGGAAGGGCTCAGGAAGCTGTGGGCAGCTCTGAGGGGTAATGTTGCTGACAGCAATCCTTACCCTTCATCTGCATCCAAATCTTTCAGCTTCATTTTTAACACTGTCCCAAAAGGCACTGGAGTGCTCCAAAGGAGAATATCAGCTCCAAATCTCACCAAAATCAGCTTTTAATGTAATTGTCCTTGATAGCTAAGGAGAATAAGCTGCACTGAGGGAGAACAGGACAGGAACAGAGCATTAAGATCAGTTCTCCCATCGTGATAGGACAAAGGGTGATGCTTTAAACTAAAGGAGGGAAATTTGGACTAAAGGAGGAAGTTTTTCTCAGTGAGGGTGGTGAGAGCCTGGCCCAGGTTGCCCAGAGAGGTGGGAGATGTCCCATTCATCCCTGGAACCATTGCAGCTCAGGTTGTTTGGGGCTAGGAGCAACCTGCTCTAGTTGCAGATGTCCCTGCTGACAAAAGGTCCCTTCCAGCCCAAACCAGTCTATGCTTCTAGATTGCAATGCTTCTTGACATGACTGGATTGACACCTGGAGGCCTGGTTTTTGGAGGCACTGAGCACTAGAACATCCAGAGGAGCTGTGCTAAGGATGTCTTCATCAAAGACTCATGTTTCCTCCTTTATACCTTCATAGATCCCATGCATTGCAGCAGGAGGTATCAGATTTGTGGTGCAGACTTCTCTCCTCTTGCAGCAAATGCCATGGAGGTGAGGGTTAGCCACAGCAAACCCTCAGTGCTGACACTTGCTAAGGCTCACAGCTTACATGGATCATTGCAGGGCTCGTGCAGGAGAGCTCAGGGCTCTGTGGGAGGCATCCACTTCACCTCAGAGTCAGAGCCTTCATCCATATTTCATATGGGCTTTGAGCAGAGCAAGGGATGAACTTGTGATGCTGAAAGGAAGTGCAGTGAGTGATTCTGTGCCTGAGCCTCACTGCAGGTGAAGAAATCTCCAGCATCCTGAGCTTGGGATGCTCCAGGGCTTCTTGAGCCTCAGTAGCAGCAATCCCAAGGGACTCTAAAATCCTGATACATCAATGATATCAAAACAGCATCAGAAATCTAGCCAATACTTAAACATTATTTCACTAATGGGCACTTTTAGGGCTTATATCTGAGACATTTCAAGTGCTTGACTTGAATTCATTAGTCAAGCCTCATAACACCTACTGTGGTTCTGCTAAGAGTTACTTGATTGTGTTACAAGTGAAAGCAAGAGATGAATTCAGTTTGTCCAGGATAACACAGCCAAGTCCCTGAGGACTTGATCTGAAACCTATATATATATATATATATAGTCAGTGATGGAATCTCCTTCACCACCTCCTGCACTCTTCTGGTAAGCTCTTTGAAAAGCCAGGAACAGCTTCTAATCTGAATTTCACTAACTAGTTCTGCCCAGTGCATATCTTTGTCCCTATATCCTTATTTTAGCAGAGAATTAAGCAGTTGGCCAATAGTGAATGGAAGAAGTAAAGATTTGGGCTTGTATACCAGAGAATGACTAATGCTCACAGTATTTTAGCATGACAGTAGTGCAGAATAGACTTTTGGAATAAGCAAAAAGAATATCTATCTGCATATGATTTTCAGACTTTTGGTCTCATTGTTCAGCAATATTTATTCCTCCTTTTCCTTTTCTCTGAGGCCCTGTAGCAAAGTAAAATAAACTAAAATAAAATTACTCTGTTTTTGTCAACAAATGAAAGACAAATGTTAACTTCAGAGGCAATGGGAATTCATGGGCACAGATGAGGAGCTAAAGCCTGCATAATGTGGCATGGCTCATCCTTCTGTGCCACTATTTGGCATGACTGAAGGTCCAAAAGAGACAATTCCACCTGTGGTGAAGGCTCCTTGTGTGAATAAGGGATTAGTCCTGAAGGCCAAAGTGGAGCTGAGACATGCTGTCCCTTCCAACTCTAACCTTTCCATCACCTCTGCACTCTTTTCCAGCCTTTTCTCCTTCTTCATCAGGATGGTGGCTACAAGAGGATTTATTAAGAGTGTTTTAATCCAATAACAAATGACTGTATTGTAGGATGAAATCAAAGATGTGCTGGTTCACTTGCTGCATTAAAGCTCTTCCTGAGTGATCCTTGCTCATTTGCCAAGTCCTGGTGGCTAATGCTGCAGTTGTGGTAGACTGCTTAGGATCTTTCTCAGCTCTCCATGTTCCTCCTTCTGTCAGGAGGACAGGATTAATGCTCTTTTATTCTTGTTTGCCCTTTGTGTTCTCTGCTGTCTGTAGATCCAACCCGGGTGATGGTGTCACCTTTCAGCATGGATGTCACTGTTGGAGAAAGCATTGTCTTGCCTTGTCAGGTGTCTCATGATCACTCCCTAGATATCATGTTCACTTGGTCATTCAATGGACATCTGATAGACTTTGAAAAGGATGGAGATCACTTTGAAAGAGTTGGAGGGGTAAGTATTAATGCTAAAGCAATTCCTCATGGTGATAAAGGTCATGGGCAGGCTTTGTGAACACAGCTCTGGGGAGGGCTCCATCCACGCTCTTCCCAAGCGCTTTTTCCATGTGCTGCTGGCTGCAAAGGCCAATTTGGGACAGACCAGAGCGGTTGCAAAAGGCACAGCACAAGGACTCCTCAGGAGGTAGAAGCTGCAAGACACGATTCTTTCTGCGCTGTCTTTTCTCCTCCAGAGTGATCCTGCGTGCCTGCTCCAAACCATGGGCGCCATTCAAACTAGTGTGTGTGCAGAGCTGCTGAGTGGAGGCCAGAGGAGAGCAGTTCAGGGCAGCAATGTGGCCAAGGCTGAGCTGTTGGTTCAGGGAGTCCTTGCATCTCCTCTTCGGGGCTCCTCTCTTGCCACAGCCAGGGGCAAGTTGCCCAGAGAGCATGAGCTTAGGCAGGCAGGAGTTCTTCATCCTGGAGCCGTGAGCTGCCCAACGCAGCTGCGTTCTCAGCAGCATGGCCTCAAGGCTTGGAATTGCTGCTTGTTCTAGGACACACGGATTAGTCCCAGCATCTGTCCAATGGATGTTTAGGATTGTCCGGAGACAGCGCTGCTGGAAGCGCTCCAAGAGTCGTAGGTGGTGGCCATAGATGAGCCATGCTTGGGAACCATAGAAAAGAGTAGACAGCACAATGGCTCTAGAAACACTGAGCTTTGGACTTTTCTTCAAGTGTTTATTTCTCCAGACTCTTTGATAGAGTTTTCCCAAAGCACTCTATGCCTTTGCTAGCCTATTGTCTATCTCTCTGTCAATCTTACCATCCGAGGAGATGAGGCTGCCTAGGGAATTAAACTGTTGGACTGATTTAAGTTCTGAATCACCAATGATGATATGAGGATGATGAAAAACTTCCTGAGGTGCAGGTTGATATAAAACTTCTGTTTTCTTTAAGCTAACTTCCAGCCCAAAAAGCTCAGCAGTGGCTGCAAAGCAGGACGTTAAACGCTGCAGAGCTACTTCTGTCTGGGCAGCAAGGGCAGCGTCAGCAGCATAAAGCAGCTCCTGGACAAGATGCTTTAAGGTCTTAGTATGGGCCTTCAAACACCTTAGGTTAAATAGGCTTCCATCAGTATGATATCTAATGGAGATACCATCCTGGTCATCAAATTCTGCCATGGCCCTTTGGAGCATCATGCTGACAAAGAGTGTGACTAGAGTTGGTGCAAGAACACAGCCTTGTTTCACACCATTAGTTATTAGAAAGGGCTCAGAGAGTGCATTGCCATATCTGACTTGGCCATTCTTATTCTCATGTAATAGGATAATCATTTTAAGAAACTTGGGGGGACAACCTAAACATTCCAAAATCTGCCATAAGAGGGCAACTGATAGAAGGAATGGACTTGACTAAGTGAACAGCAGGAGATGTTAGTTGGTTGGTTGGTTAGAGGAAACCCACTCAGTCCCCATGAGAGTGCAGACTTGTACAATAGAATTGTTTAGGTGAAGGTTGAATAGCTTGTGTTGATGGAAATCTGACAGACAGAAGAGTCAGGAGTGAGATGGTGATTAGATTGCCCAATAAATACGGCCCTGCTGGCCAGCACTGGCACTCAAGATCAGCATCAAGCAGCAGGTATGGGGAAGAAGAGGTAGTGAAGGTAGGAATTGCTTTGCTTCTTTAGGAGAGGAGAAAAGCTGTTTGGGTTATTTGCCATTTTCTGCCTCTCTAAGAAGGTTTAGAACCACAGATGCTTATGATGGTCCTTCCCTGCTTGATTGTCTCTGCATTTCCCTGGAAAGAACAGAGTGTTTGGGCTTTTCTAGTAGTCTTAGATGTCCTGAAGGTGCTATGGCCTGAGTTTTGGGGATTGGAGAGGCTCAGTGCTAGAGGAGATACCTCAGGACACAGTCTGTTAGAAAAGGGCTGCACAGGAGGAGCTAAGGCATCTGCCAGAGCTGCCCCAGCTTCTCATGCCATTCCTCTGACCACAAATCCCTTCCAAATAGCTTTTACTAGAAGAGGAGCAGCAATTTCACAGGCTGTGTCTGGGAGATGGGTTAAAAGCTTGTTTTCCTTTGTAACCATAACATTTTCCTTCACAGTTCAGAGTCTCTCCAAATGAACCTGTTGTGTATGAGGCAGGACTTGGGGAGGTCCATTTCTAACTTATTTGTAGCTAGTCTAACTGATGTTTTCTCATCCTTCCTGATGGATTTTCCCCACTCACACACACTTTTACTGGGTGAAGATAGCAAGAAAAAAAAAAGGGGGGAGGAAAGAGATGCAATAAATTTTCAGCAGAAGTAGAAAAGTGGAGATGCTTTTACACTTTTCCATCCAGGAGGTTTTAGAGAGCAGAGTGACAGTCCAGGAGTGAAATTTAATGCTGAAAGGAAAAGGAAATACAATTTACAAGCCTTGCTGTTATCTCTAAAAAATAAATTCATTAAAAGATGCACTTAAAGATTGATGCCCAGGGCGCAACTGTGCCCCATTGGCCTGGAAAAACCAAAACTCCAAGCTTTATTAATCTTCTTCAGTCAGGATGCCACAATCCCAAGGTTACCCTGAGACTTCTAATGTATCTAATGCTTTGTGTCCAGAGAGAAAAAAAAAAAGATTAGAGAGCATTTCCAGCTTCCTATACATACAGAAACCTAATTAGTTCTATTCAACAGTTAATCAGACATGCTCCTGGCGTTTGGAAAACAAATTACTGCTG
The DNA here is from genome assembly GCA_013396975.1 of Bucco capensis. Classification (NCBI taxonomy): domain Eukaryota; kingdom Metazoa; phylum Chordata; class Aves; order Piciformes; family Bucconidae; genus Bucco; species Bucco capensis. The sequence goes on along the minus strand of VWZO01000155.1, from coordinate 285,627 downwards.
TTAGGTGATGCAAGATTTCCTCAGAGGATGCTGTTCTCCTGATCTTTAGCACAAAACCATCAGGCACTCCAAATGCTGGCCAGAATACAAAGCTGGGAGACTGTTGCAGATGCCTCATCATTTTGGGCTGCTTCTCAGTTCCAACACAACTTGAGCATCTGAGTAGCAGAGAGGCTATGAATCACAGCATTAGAATCCTAGAACAGTTGCAGCTGAAAGAGACCTTGGAGATCACCAGTGCAGCCTTTGTCCTGGCCCTAGCAACCTGCTAAATGATGCTCCCAATGCAACATCTCCCTGTCTCTTAACCCCCTCCAGGGATGGGGACTCCAGCGCCTCCCTGGGCAGCCTGTTCCAATGGCTCACAACCCTTGCAGCAAAGAAATTCCTCCTCATGTCTAGCCTGAACCTCCCCTGGGGCAATTTCCATCCATTTCCCCTTGTCCTATCACTCTCCACTAGGATGAACAGACCATTGTTAAGGTTGGAAGAGACCTCTAAGATCATCAAAGTTCAACCACCTACCTGTCACCCCCATGCCACTAAACCATGGCCCTAAATCCCACATCTAGATGGTTTTTTGAGCACTTCCAGGGATGGTGACTCCACCACTACCCTGGGCAGTTTCTTCCAATTGGATACCCAGAGAGATCAAGCAGGGATTGGGGCAAACCTGCCCAATCTGATCCAAGTGTTTTCATGGGGAAGCAGCTCAAGACCCCCAAAGCAAGCTGCCCAGCCCCCTTGCAGCAGCCATCAGCACAGAAAGCCTCTCCTGCTCTTCTCTGCAAGGCAGGCTCACAGCATCTTAACAGGCCATGGCTTGCATTACTGATGTTTTCATCAGCAGTGTCAAGCAAATCCATTAGTCACAGTGCCCTTCATGTGATAATGATGTTTAGCACTCATTAAAAAGTAATTGTAACCACTTTCCCTTACTTTTATCAGCAGGATTCAGCTGGTGACTTGATGATCAGAAGCATCCAGCTGAAGCATGCTGGGAAATATGTCTGCATGGTGCAAACAAGTGTGGACAAGCTATCAGCTGCTGCAGACCTGATTGTAAGAGGTATTTCAATTTTGTTACTGGTGGTGGTGGTGTCAAATTCCCTTTCTTTCTTTCTGCTGCTGCTGGTAAGACAATTCCTGGGCTCAGAGGCATTCTTTGGGATTCCAGCACCTTGTAATGAATCTAAGAAACAAGCTCTAAGTTCATAGTTTGTTTCCAAGCAGTGCCTAGAAAGATTCTTTCATATCTACATGCTCCTACAACAGAGACATTAGCACATGCTCATGTCCTGGGTGCAAAGTTGCATCAACTGAGCTCATTTATTCAATGAACTGTGCAGAGTGCCCAGCTTCTTCACTGTCTTTCTGCCCAGCAATATTGTTCCACTTCTCCAATAAACTTGATTTAGTAGCTTCACTGACATCTCCAAGTCTGTGCAGCACCATCCACAAGTGATCTGTGAGTGTGGCCTGAACAGAGATGCAAGTAGTTAACCTGAGGCAGGGTCCATACAATGAATGTGTGGAAGAGAGAGGAAGGAAAAAGGGAAGGGAAAGAAAGAAGGAATTTCCATCACATAAGCTTTGAGGAAAGCAAATTTGGGTGTTCCTCTGTACCTGCTCCCCTCAGTTCTCACAGACCCCAGCATGTTCTGCAAGGAACATGAGTTCTCAGGCAGCTCAGTCAAGGGAGAACAGCAAGAAAAAGAAAGACATTCCCTCTTCAGCAAAGCTGTGCCAGAGGAAAAGAGAGGAGATTGGCCATGGTTTCACAGCTGGGATGATGTTGTGTGAGAGTATCATGGGTGTATTAAGAGTGTGAGCAGCAGGTTGAGGGAGATTCTTCTTCTTTACTCTGCCCTAGTGATGAGGTCACAGCTGGAGTCCTGGCTCCAGTTCTGGGCTCCCCAGCTCAAGAGAGACAAGGAACTGCTGCAGAGAGTCCAGCAGAGGCTAGGGAGATGCTGAGGGCACTGGAGCAGCTGTGGCAGGAGGAAAGGCTGAGAGCCCTGGGGCTGCTGAGCCTGGAGCAGAGCAGAGCCAGAGGGGAGCTGCTCCATGCTGAGCAAGAGCTGAAGGGTGCAGGGGGCAAGAGGCTGGAACCAGAGTCTTCTGTTCTCTTCTGAGATCAGCCCTGAGCTTCCATTCAGAAATGTGCCCTGGTCTCTAGCTTGGCATTTCTCTTATCCTCATCATAATAATCTGTTTTTCACCCATTCTAAGCCACGTGGTGGACAAAGAGTTGTGCTCCTGGAGGCAGTGAAGCTGCTGCTCTGCTTCCCAGGAGCTTCCTGGCCCTTACACCGAATCTCAAGGGTTTTTTTCCTGCAGCATGAGTTCAGATGAATTTGTTTTCCTCCTGCACCAAAGTTTCAAAACAGGCTGCTGCTGAGTGCCTGGTTAGGTAACTTCCTTAGAGCTGCCTCTGCAAACAGGAACATGATATTCTCACAAGAAAATGCCCCTTGATGATGGCAAAAACACTGATCTTCTCGCTTCCCTGAGAACATCTCAACCAGGATGTCTCCATCCAGGTCTGTGCTCCCATGACCCTACTGAGAGTTGTCTCACTTGCATCCAAATTGGGCAATACCCTTGGGCTGTGAGGCCGGAGGGGGGAAGAAGTAGCTGGTGGATAAATAAAGCCTTCAGGATGATCTTTAGAAGGTCTTAGAAGATGGGATTTAGGTCAAAATAATAAGAGATTAGATACTGGAATGCGAATCAATTCTTTATGCCAGGGAATACCAAGCAGGAGCAGAGAGAAGGAAGAAATGTTGTGCACTGAGGGTGATGAGAACCTATCCCAGGTGCACCCAAAAATCATTCCTGTACAGGGGCTAGTCCTGAAGCAGCAGATGGGAGAGGGCACAGCTGCTCCCAAATGCTGGGGCTGGAGCTGAAGCTGGTGATCTCTAGGTGTGAGTATCTTCCCCATGCCTCCCAATATCATCTAGGCAACAAGAGCTCCTAAAGCCCAGCAGGTACTGCCCTTAACTCTCTGCAGGGACTCAGTTACCTCCATCCTGAGTAAGGCGAGAAGCCCAGAGTGCTCCTTCCTCGAGCCTGCCATTCTTCCCACAGGTCCTCCAGGTCCACCAGAAGCTGTGACAATAGATGAAATCACCGACAGCACTGCTCAGCTGTCCTGGAGGCCAGGAGCAGACAACCACAGCCCCATTACAATGTATGTTGTACAAGCAAGGACTCCCTTCTCCGTGGGATGGCAAGGGGTGAGCACAGGTAGGTCCATCCCCTGGCTCCTGAAGAGCTCCACTGATGGAAAACACATCCATCAGGACTCACACACAGGCTGAGTGGAGCATCTCTGCACCCTGAAGAGAAAGGTGATTTCCCTGGCTGCAGAGCGCTGGTTTTATTAACTAGTTTGATGTTTGGCAACCTAAAGATTTAAGGTCCAGGCAGGGCCATTACTCATCCATTTTTCTCCTGAATGCTGAAGGGAAAACAGAATGAATTCCTCTCTTTTGTTGCCATGCTGCAGATATACAACAGTAATTGTGGTCTGTAAAGACATCCCTCAGGGACAGGGGCTGTCATCTGGCCTGGCTAGAAGTGGAGTTATTTTCCAGAGAGAGAGGGGAAAAAATCCCATGATGGAATTGCTTATTCTGGCAGAGGTTAATTTTTGTTCCAGGAAAAAGAAAAAGAAGGAAGAGTGTATTTTTAAAGAGGAGGGGGGAATAATCAAACCTCCTTTAACCTGTGCTCTTGACACTTTGGGGTTTCAAAAGTGACTACCTAGGAGAAGCTCTTGAAGAGCAGGAATTGCTGTGCTAAAAGCGGGTGGTTTTCATGGTGCCTCTTCTCCCTCTTGGCACTTGGAAAAGGCTTCTCAATCCTTACTCCCTTTGCATTTCCCTCACCTCCCTCACTTTTAAGGTTCTCCTATGTCCATGGCAGTGTTTCATAAACCCTTGCAGTGGCTCTGCTGGCACTGCTGACCTGTGGCTGTCTCCTAGTTCCAGAGGTGATTGATGGCAGGACCTTCACAGCTACAGTGGTGGGGCTGAACCCTTGGGTCGAGTATGAGTTTCGGGTGGTGGCTGCCAACCTGATTGGCATTGGAGAACCCAGCAGAGCTTCAGAGAAGAGGAGAACTGAAGAAGCTCGTAAGTACTGCTGGGCAACTGGCTTAAATCTTGCTGAAGAAATGCTCTTCACCAGTGCTACTGGCTGTGGAGTGCTGGAGGAAGCTGAGGAGCCCTTTCTGCACCCTTTCCTCCCTCCTAGTGTTATTGGGGTGCACAGAACAGACAGGGGAAGTGCTGGAGCTCCTCATGGGCTCTATTGCTCACTCCATGGCTGCTGGAGTGTAGAAGACTTCATGCCCTTTCCCTGCAGGAAGCAGTGATTTCCAAAAAAAAAGGTATTTGGGCAAGTTTTTTGGAAGATACTGCCCTCTGCTTTCCCATAATTGATATGACGGCCACTCTGGAAAACAAACTACAGCGTGTTGAGAGCAGAAGTTTGAGCTTTGCAGCTGGAGAGTCAGCAGTTCATTGATGCTGGGCTCTTCTGTGGTTCTTGGAGCAGCTTAGACCTGGTGGCTGAGAAGCTGGCCATGAGCAAACAGTGCACACTGGCAGCCCAGAAGCACAATGGCATCCTGGGCTGCAGCAAGAGAAGCGTGGCCAGCAGAGCCAGAGAGGTGATTCTGCCACTGCACTCTGCTCTGCTCACACCTCCTCTGCAATACTGGGTCCAGCTCTGGAGCCCTCAACACACAAAGGACATGGAGCTGATGGAACAGGTGCAGAAGAGGCCACGAGAATGCTCAGGGGCTGGAACACCTCTGCTCTGAGGACAGGCTGAGGGAGCTGGCATTGTTCAGCCTGGAGAAGAGAAGGCTTCAGGGGAACTACTAGTGACCTTCCAGGACCTAAAGGGAACTTCCAAGCAGGCTGCAGAGGGCCTGTTTGCAAAGGCCTGCAGGGAAAGGACAAGGGGCAATGGTTTTAAATTGGAGAAGAGTAGATTTAAACTGGACATTAGAAAGAAGTTCCTCCCCACGAGGGTGGTGGAACACTGGCCCAGGTTGCCCAGGGAGGTGGTTGAGTTCCCATCCCTGGAGGCATTGCAGGTGAGGCTTGCCAGGGCTCTGGGCAAGCTGCTCTAGTTGGGGATGTCCCTGGCCACTGCAGGGGGGTTGGACTAGATGAGCTCCAGAGGTCCCTTCCAACCCAAACCAGTCTAGGATTCTAGGATTCCATGGGCTTACTGAAGGTCTGTCTGCTGCAACCCTCCTGCAGACAGACCTCTGCCTCCTGGAACAACACTGCAGCCTCAGGCTGCTGCAGGCAGAGAGCTTCCTGGTGATCTTGAGCAGTGCCTTGTGTTGAGGGAGTTCAGCAGAAGCTAGCAGCCATGAGAGCTTTCCTGCTCCTTGAGGCTGTCCCTGCCTGGCAAGGCTTAGGCTCAACATGGTGTGGGAAACTCCTGGTGGATGGCTCCTCTGTTCTCTTCTAGCCTGTGATGGAGCAGAGCATGAAAAAGGAAAATAAATAAAAGCCCTTTTTCTATGGAAGATAAATGTTTAAACAAAACAATTAGTGACTGAATACACAAGTTAATTGGCATACTTCTAATATCCTATTATTGACATTCTTTTAATGTGCTGTTTGCCATGGCAAATTAGTCATTGCCTAATAGTGTTTCTGGTACCCAGCAGGAGAAGGCCAGCAGAGTCCTGCTCCATTTCAATGTGGTTTTGTGGCCTCAAAGTTGCCAAGTTCATCTACTGCATCTTTTTTTCCTCTTCTTTCAGTTCCTGAAGTGACTCCAGCTAATGTCAGTGGAGGTGGAGGGAGCAAGTCTGAGCTGGTCATTACTTGGGAGGTAAGTGGAGCCCAAACTGAGAGGAAGATGGAATACAATCCTGACCTAGATGAACCTTTTCACCCCAGACCTCAGTGAAGCTTCTGTCTAACAGTTTGCAGTAAAAAAAAAAAAGCCCAGATTCTGTGAAAAAAAAACCTATAAAAATTAAAGTAAACTCTTTCCCCATCCCAAGCAAGGAGGCCAGGAGAGAAGTGCTATGCAGGGGACCATGAGGAGCATCAGTGCTTCAACACGAGCTCTGCTTCCCCTGTGGCAAAACATGGATGGGCAGAGACTTCCAGAAGAATCTGTGAGACCAGGCTGAGCACCTCCTGACCTGGCTGAGAATGGTTGTGGCTGGTTCCCAAGCTTCAGCCCTCATCCCTGTGCTGGGATATTGTGGCAGCAAACAGTGAAGAGTTAGCCCCACGTGTTGCACACTGCCTTTGATTGCTGCTGCTGAGAGGCAGCAAGAGGAGAGAGAGAGATGAGAAATGCTTCATATTCCTCAAGGCAGTTGGGGTTAGAATTTAATCATTTGTCTGCTGCTATTTTCATGTTATGATGCCATGCAGCTGGCATATTTTCCTCCTAATGAACTTCACTAGACATCCTAACGCTTCCACTTAGCACTGCTCCTGACCAAGCTGGCAGGAGGAATCACCAGAGATATTTTTAAGGGTATTAAATACACTATAAATGGGGTTTTGTCCTTACCACACAGCTCAATGTGCTAAATTTCCTCCTCTGTTTGACTAATTAGCTACGCTGTGTCTCCTAAAGATGCTGCAATATGTTTCAAAAACACACAAGGCAGGAGCATCAGCCCTTGATTGGAGTCCTAATTTGCACAAAATATCAGTTGTATTTTGGTAGAACAGACAGTTTAGTCTTTTAAATGTCCAGAGGCCTTTTCTTTATGGTCTGGGCTATTGGTTGAGCATTACACGAAAGAGAAAGAAGCAGTCACCAGAAGTAACCCCTGCACGTGCTAAAGGACCATGGACATCTGTGGGAGAGTGGCCCAGAATGGCAGATTAATATCTTGAAGCTTTGGGGTTTGATGCAGATTTTAGGAGGTTACAAGCCTTGAGGGTAGGATGAGTCGATGTGCCCAGAAGTGACCTGGAGGTGACAGTTTGTTTCTTCTAGCACTTAGCTGCCCTTTTGCATCATGTTTGTGACCAGTTGCTTCCTGTCATCGTGGTCTCTAACAGGTCACATCACACAGGATGTGGATAGTCTGCTGGCATGGTCTGGGTCAGTGTGGAGCAATGGGCCAGTGAGGGACCACCAGCCCTGTGCTGCCTGAGACATTGCCAGGAGGTGTTCTTCAGGGCTTCATGTGTGAACTCCATGTGTAACTTCATCTTAATGCATCCTAGGATGCATGAAGAGGAGCGTGGCNGATACTGTGATTATCATAGAATCCTAGAATGGGCAGGTTGGAAGGGACCCTAAAGATCATCTAGTTCCAACTCCCCTGCCATGGGCAGGGATGCCAATCACTAGCCCAGATCACCCAGGGCCACATCCAGCCTGGCCTTGAACACTGCCAGGGATGGGGCATCCACAATCTCTCTTGGCAGCCTGTTCCAGTGCCTAACCACCCTCTGGGTAAACAACATCCTCTTAATCTCCAATGTAAATTTCCGCTCCTTCAGTTTATAACCATTTCCCCTTGTCCTGTTACAATCTGACCACCTAAAAAGTCTCTCACCTTCTATCTTATAATCCCCCTTTAGGTACTGGAAAGCTGCTATATGATCCCCTTGAAGCCTTCTCTTTTCCAGCTGAACAACCCTAAGTCTCTCAGTCTGAGGTCTCCTCTCAGTCTCCTCTTGTCCAGGCTGAAGAGACCCAGCTCTCTCAGCCTGTCCTCCTAGGGCACATGCTCCACTCCTTTCAGGATCTTGCTGGCCATGGGCTGGACTCTCTCCAGCAGCTCCCTAGCCTTCTGGAGCTGAGGGGCCTACAACTTCACACAGGATTCCATGGGAGGCCTCCCCAGGGCAGAGGAGAGGGGAGAAGAACCTCTCTGGATCTGCTGGATCTCCTCTTAATGCATCCTAGGATGCCATTGGCCCCATGCCAGTGCTGAAAATGCTGTTTGTCCCCCAGACAGTGCCTGAGGAGATGCAGAATGGAGGTGGCTTTGGCTACGTGGTGGCTTTTCGGCCCTTGGGCACCGTCAGCTGGATGCAGACCGTGGTGGCCTCGCCGGACGCTGCCCGCTACGTCTTCCGCAACGAGACCTTGCCCCCCTTCTCTCCCTATGAAGTTAAAGTTGGGGTGTACAACAACAAGGGGGAAGGCTCCTTCAGCCCCGTGACAGTTGTCTACTCAGCAGAAGAAGGTAGATCGAGGAGCTCACCCCACCACCTTTCCCTCCTCCCCACTGCTGCACCACAGGGTGACATGGTCTGTGAAAGGGTTTAGTAGCCACCTTGACATCTCCTCTGCTCCCTCATCCTTGCTCTGATTTATAATAGATGGAGAGCCATGATGAATTCTTTTGATGGTCATTAAAACAACATTAATCCTAATGAAATCTTTTGATATTAATGGAGAAGTAATATGTAATCTGGAAAGAGATTCCACTGAGGTTCAGCAGGAATTAATGTCCACTGATTAGAAAATGTTCCCTCTTGTCCTAATTACAGTACATGCTATCCTAGGCTGAGCTTAGTAATGACATCTTATTATCTCTTAGGTAGAGGAGTGGTGCTGTCTGGTGCAGGCTGGCATCCTTGTGAGATGTGGAGGCTTGTTTGGGTCACATCTATCTTTTCTTCTGCAGTGAAGATAAGAAATCCCTTGAAGTTTAGGATTAATTGAGCATCAAGTTTAAAACTACTTATTTACTTATTTATTTTAATTCTTCTACGCAGAGCCAACCAAAGCCCCAACCACTGTTTTGGCCAGAAGTCTTTCTGCCTCAGATGTTGAAGTCTCTTGGGCTCCCCCTTGGGAGAACCAGCACAAGGGAAGAATACAGGGATATGAGGTATGGAAACACAACACAGCACCCTTTCAGTACTAAGCCTTGAGGACAAGCAGAGATAAGTCATTGTGGTGCTGTTCCTGCCTGCTGTGGGGTGGGTGGATTCCCACAGAACCATCAAATTGGTTTAATTGGAAGAGACCTTTAACATCATCAAGTCCAACCATTACCCAGCATTGCCACTAAACCATGTTCCTCAGCACCACATCTCCACATCTTTTCAGCCTCTCCAGGGATGATGACTCCACCACTGCCCTGGGCAACCTGGGCCAGGGATTGAGAACCCTTTGGGGGAAGAAATTGTTCCTAATATCCAACCTAAACCTCCCCTGGTGCAACTTGAGGCTGTTTCCCCTTGCTGCTTGTTACTTGGGGAAGAGACCAACCCCCACCTCACTCCAACCTCCTGTCAGGGAGTTGGGAGAGAGTGAGAAGGTCTGCCCTGAGCCTCCTCTTCTCCAGACTAACCAACCCCAGTTCCTCAGCTGCTCCTCACCACACTTGTGCTCCAGACCCTTCCCCAGCTTCCTTGCCCTTCTCTGGACACACTCCAGCACCTCAATGTCCTTCTGGGAGTGAGGAGCCCAAACCTGACCCTAGGATTGGAGCTGTGGCCTCCCCAGTGCCCAGGCCAGGAGGACAATGCCTGCCCTAGTCCTGCTGCCACAGTAGTGCTGAGCCAAGCCAGGATGCTCTTGGCCTTCTTGGCCACCTGGGCACTCTGCTGCCTCATCTTCAGCTGCTGTTGACCAGCACTCCAAGTCCTTTTCTGCTGAGCAGCTTTCCAGCCACTCCACCCCAAGCCTGGAGTGCTGCAGGGCAGTATCCTCTCACATGGTAAACATTGACACATCTGCCAGCCCCTGGGCTGGAGGTAGACACCTCCCTGCTCTTCTCCTCAGGTCAGATGTTGGAGACACGACGAGAAGGAAGAAAATGCCAAAAGGATTCGAACAGTTGGCAACCAAACCTCTACCAAAGTGAGCAACCTGCAAGGCAATGCCCTGTACCACTTGGCTGTCAGGGCATACAATACAGCTGGGACAGGCCCCTCCAGCGCCGCGGTCAACGTCACCACCAAGAAGCCACGTGAGTCTTTGTGAGGACAAGGGGCTCTCACCTGCCAGGGGGTCTGCCACAGCTCCCCTCACTTGTTCTCAAGCTTTCTTGAGTCTCGAGGAGTTCTCACAGAATCCCAGCATGCTGAGGGTTGGAAGGAACCACTGGGGATCATTTAGTCCAACCCTACCCACTCCAGCAGGGTCACCCCCAGCAGCTTGCCCAGCATCACCTCCACACAAGGAGAATCCCCAGGCTCTCTGGGCAGCCTGGGCCAGGGCTCTGCACCCTCACACCAAACAAGTTTTCCCTCAAGTTTAGGTAGAACCTTCTGTCCATGGAGTTATTCCTCCTCAGGTTCAGGACTTGCCCTTGTTGACCTTCCTTAGTTTCCTTTTCGCCAGCTCTCAGTCTGCCCAGGTCTCACTGAAGAGCAGCACTGTCAGCCTTTCCTTTGTTGGGTTTTTGTGCAGTAGACTTCTCAGCCTAGGGTTTTTTTGTGAGTAGAGCATGCAAAGCTGACATCTCAGCTGTGCAGGAAGATTAAATATTTATCTCCTCATTCAAGAGGCCTTTCTTCTTCTGGTCTCAGGCATGTTGAGCAACTGACTGAATCCTTGTTTCATTTAGACCACTGTGTTGTGTCACACCTCCCATGACCTTGAGGACACAGAGCAGTGAAACAGCTCATTAGCTTTCCAGAGCCATAGGACTCTGGGCTTGCTCAGCTCTGGTGGTAGAAGCCTCATTGGTACTGGGAGGGATCCAGCTGGGAAATGCTGCTCCTTAGTAATGCAGTGCTGTCTATATTTTGGTCTAGCACCCAGTCAGCCTCCTGGGAACATCATCTGGAATTCATCTGACTCCAAGATCATATTGAACTGGGACCAAGTGAAAGCATTGGACAACGAGTCAGAAGTGAGAGGCTACAAAGTGAGTATTTGGGCAGCAGAGCTAGAAGGACAATGCTGTCCTGCACCACGTCCCTCAGCAGCCCTGCTCCTGCACATAATCCTCACTCAGCTCCAGCTGCTGCTGCATCCTGGTACTGGGCTGTAGAGAAGGTGTCCATGAACCCAGTGTCAAGGTGGGGTTTACAGTAGGACCAGACGAGGTGTTTCTCATGGCACTTGCATGGTTTTCCAGGTGAAAACAGGAGCATTCCTCCAGGAACAGAGGCCATACCTGAGCAGAGTGAGCACCTCCTGCCACCTGCTCATCCTCACCCCATGAGGCTCTTAGCCCACAGACCTTCACCTGCTCCTTCCCTCTGAAGCTCTCACCTGCAGAACTGCTCTCCTGCCTTTGGTGGAAACCTTCCAAAACCTCTAGTTGACTCCTTAATTGCAAATAAATAAAATGCTTTTTTAATAGCTCCCATTTTCCTTGGAAAAGCAAGCCAAGAGGAAAAGAGAGAGAACCCTCATTAGCAGCCATTTGAATAGGGTGTAATTTAACTAGGGAGAAATCTTGGGATGAATTCAGCTCCATCAGCTTACCCAAGGGTTTCATTTGGCCCAAAGAAGACAGCAGTGTGCAATTGCCAGCCATTGCCTTGAGGCTTGGGTTGTGCAAACATTTCCCACCAGAGCTTGAAATGATGAAGGACCTGGGCATGCTTTGTAATCTGGAGTGCCAAGGACCTCAGCTTGGGGAGCCTCTGCCAGCTCTCCTCAACTTCTGCACTGGCTTTGAAGCCTCTTTGGGTGCATTGGATTAGATTATCAGAAATAAGTCATTGCTCAGGGTTTTTGGTCAGAACCTCAGCAGTTTGGCCCAGCTTTTGCACTGCATGTTTTTGGCTTGACATGCAAATGCAGAAGTCAGTTGAAAAGGGGGTGAAGGGGACTCATCACCCTGAAAAAGCAAGCTCCATCTAAGTGGGTTGCTAAAAAGTCCTCTTTAACTTACTCTTAGGATAGCTCAGCCAGATTTCTTTCCTGAAACATAAAAGCAAACTGTTGCCCATTTCCCTGGAAATCTACTGTTCTATGTCACAATTGATGATCTAAAGCAGTGGAATCCCCAGATCTTAGCAAATAACTGCAAAAAGGCAATTATTCTGGGATGCTGGATGGTGGTGGCACTGCATCAAACACCAGAACTCAGTTTCCTGAAGGGACATGATAAGAAGTTTACACAGAATCACAGAATGGTTTTTTGGGTTGGAAGGGACCTCTGGAGGTCATCTAGGCCAACCCCCCGTGCAGTGGGCAAGGACATCCCCAACTAAACCCTACTTGCTCTCTCTAAGCAAGCATTAGGATGTATTTTGGCTTGATCACACTAACGATTCCACCAAAGGGCACCACCAGGTACCAGAGCTGTGCATCAGCATCACCTCCCCACCTGGGCACTGTCACCACAGTGCTGCTAGGATCCCCAGCACAACCCCAGCAGCCTCACCATGCCTCTGATGAGCATCAGGGGCAAGGAAAGAGCAGCAGCACATCTGCAATGCCCTTAGAGCAATGGACATCTCTTCTGTTTGTGCCTCCTCTCCTCTCCTCTTGGCTGCAGGTGCTGTACAGGTGGAACAGGCAGAGCAGCACATCAGTCATAGAGACCAACAAGACCTCTGTGGAGCTCTCCCTGCCATTTGATGAGGACTACATCATCGAGATCAAGCCCTTCAGCGACGGAGGAGACGGCAGCAGCAGCGAGCAAATCCGAATCCCAAAGATATCAAGTAAGGAAAAGAGCAACCTGGCTCCTTGCCCACTCCTGGGGCTGCCCAGCTGCAGAGAGCCAACATCTCCAGCCCCTCTGCTCCTCACCCATTGGCAGGAGAGATTTGCTTCACTCTAGGCTACAAAGAGAGAAGAAACCAAGCCTTGAAGCCGAGCAGGGGCAGGCTGTAGGTCTGGCTATCTGCCTGGCCACGCTTCTTTTGAGTTCTTTTGAGTTCAAACCCAGACTCAGCTGGGCTCAGTAGTCATTCCAAGCCCATGGTTCTAGTTTCACTCTGGAGGGGTTTAAAAGGTGTGGAGCTGAGGGACATGGTTTTGTGGTTAATGGTTGCACTGGATGATCTCAGAGGTCTTTTCCCACCTAAACAATTCCAGGATTCTATTATTCTCTTCTGAGATTAAACCACCATAAGTAGCTATATTTGTATTTAAGATTTCTAGACCCTTTCAACTCTCTCCCTTCCATACTCATATATAGATATATGTTGAATATATTGTTTCACTGCAATTCCCTGTAACAAAAATACCAAATGCAATGTTCAGAGAGGCTTTTAAATTTATAAGGCTACTGTCTAGCCATATTCCATTGTGTGCTGGATGCATAAATATTTATTTAGGGAAATGAGGGTGTGTAGAAGAACAAGCAGGAAAAGAGGATGTTTTATTACCCAGCATTGCTTCTGCAAAATCTCCATGTCCCATCTTCCATTAATAATGCCACAGTTTATAAGCTGCATTAAATCAGGAGGCTCTGCAATGCAGGAATGTGGCATTAAACTTACAGCAATGTAGGAAAAAACCCACCCTGGAATTATCTCCACCATGCTTGCAGACTGTGGCTGTATAAACCCTACAGAGGAATTTAATCAGCAGCCACAGGAGAAGGAAGGAGAGCAGGGACACATGCCAGCTCTTATTTGGCTGAACACAGTGGGTAGGTCCACAGCTCCTCCAGGACCTGGATCCTGCCAGGCTGGTGTCCTAAGAAACAGCTTGGATATAGCACAAATACGAAGAAAATAAAATCATAAGTAAACAGGCCATGAAGTAATGTGATTGTGAAAGTAGCCTCAGTGCAGGAATTGAAGTTAAACTGAAAATTCAGTTAGAGAGGTGAAACTCAGGGAGCAGGAGGTGACTGAAGCAATAGGAATGGAATGTGTGTGGGGTCATGGAATCACACAGAATGGTGGAGGTGGGAAGGGACCTCTGGGAATCATCCAGTCCAACCCCCCTGCTCCAGCAGGCTCACCCCCAGCAGCTTGCCCAGCATCACCTCCAGCTGCCTTGGGAATCTCTGCACACAAGGAGACTCCCCAAGCTCTCTGGGCAGCCTGGGCCAGGGCTCTGCACCCTCACACCAAACAACTTTCTCCTTATGGAAGCTCCTGGCTTGCAGTGTGTGCCCATTGCCCCATCCCTGGGCACCCCTGAGCAGAGTGTGGCCCCAGCCTCTTGCCCCCTGCACCCTTCAGCTCTTGCTCAGCATGGAGCAGCTCCCCTCTGGCTCTGCTCTGCTCCAGGCTCAGCAGCCCCAGGGCTCTCAGCCTTTCCTCCTCCTCCTGCCACACATGCTCCAGTGCCCTCAGCATCTCTGGAGCCTCTGGTGGACTCTCTGCAGCAGTTCCTTGTCTCTCTTGAGCTGGGGAGCCCAGAGCTGGAGCCAGGACTCTAGATGTGGCCTCCTCACTAAGGCAGAGCAGAGTGGAGGAGAACCTCCCTTACCCTGCTACTCACTCTCTTCTTAACATACTCTAGGACACCATTGGCCTTCTTGGCCACAAAAGCATATTGCTGGCTCATGATGACCTTGTCATCCATCAGTACTCCCAGATCCTTCTCTGTGGAGCTGCTTTCCAGCTGGTCAACTGTCCTGCTCCATGGGGTTATTCCTCCCCAGGTGCAGAACCCTACACTTGTGCCTGTTTGACTGCATGCCATTGTTCTCCACCCAAGTCTCGGCCTTCTTGGGAACCACATTGCCTCCTGCTTCATGAGAGGGAACAATTACAGTGTGGGGTGGGAGAGCTGTGGGTTCTGATCTCTCCATAGCTTATCTCCTCCTCCTCCTCTCTCCTTTCGGCAGATGCTTATGCGAGAGGATCAGGCTCCTGGACCTCCAATGCCTGCAGCCTGTCAGCCATCAGCACGCTAATGATCTCGCTCACAGCTCGCTCCAGTTTATGACAAACAAGGAGACCCAGGACTTCTTGTTTATAACCTAAGCAACATTTAGCTAGTTGTTTTTTGAAGACACCCAGTACTAAGTAATAGTGTGGTTTGAGTACATCTTACTACTACTGGAACAAACAAAAATGTTTATGCTTCTTTAGGAATGGCATTATACAGTACTTCCTCAAAGCAAAGATAGCTTTGTCTGAAGTTTCCTTGGAAACTCTGCAATGCACTGAAAACATCTGTAATATGATGTTACCAAAGCAGTTTACATATGTCCTTATATGCATATTTTTTATTATATATTTAGTGTTTTATAGAATTTTTTAAAGTTAACATATGATGTAGATATTGGTTTGGTTTTTTTCCTCCTCTGCTATAAAATATGCTAGGGATGACATGATCATGAGAATATTGGTTGGGATTTCTTTGTTTTCCTTTCTGATGGAGAGCTCAGAGTTGCTCTCAGTAAATTGGCTGCATCTTCACTGTACACTCTTACAAGGCAAGGTGAGGCACAACTGGGCTGGGTTTGGTGGCTGTGCTCACGTGGCACTTAACCATGATTCTCCTGTTAAAGCAAGTGCTCGTGACACACAAGAGCTTCTATTTTATTCACAGGTCTAAGCAAGGCAGACACAAAACAGTCAGAACACTCTAATCCTGGGAAAAACACAGGAATTTTGGACTACAGGACATGTAGCTCATCTGCTGGCATCAAGCACCGCTGGGGAAATAGCTTTGTCTTGCTCATAATTAGCACTCAATTGGGGAGAAGAATGCTGCAAAGATGCAACCTCTGCCTCGAGTGGCACAAAGGGAAGAGTGAGCAAATGACATGGTTCTCCCCCTTTTGGGTGTAAAACTGGCTAAATCCACCTCACTTTGGGGGATATTACTCCAAGGACATCAGAACACAGTGACTCCGCGATGTCAAGCTATTGACTGAACACATGCTTGCTCTCCACGTGCATTGGGACATAATTCCTCATCCTTCCTCTCTCCACCCTATGGAAAACCCTTAGGAAATGTGTTTGGGACCAACAAAAGCACCAGAGGAGCAGTGCCCTGTGTTGGGGAATCTCCTGGAGGTGCTTCTCTGCTAGGAAGTTGGAGCTGCTTTAGGAACTCCTTCTAGACTCCTGAAGGCTAAACAGAGTCACCCCACAAAAGGACAATATCCACACACAGCAAACTCATTCTTCTCCAGAGAAGGACTCTTTGTTACTTATGGAGTAATTTTGTAAGTTCACTCAGATGGGACAAGGTTAGCAAAAGGCAATGGGATTTTCTATACAATTTTCAAGTTTTAATGCACTGCAGTGGTTTAATATTCTTCTTTTTTTTTCTCTCTCTCTCTCTTCCTGATAGCTTGAATTTGCCTGTAACTTGTCTTTTTTGCTTACAAAAAAAATAAATAATACAGTTAACTTTTAGACCTTCTAAATATATTTATTCAGTAACTCATAATCAGGATTCCACTTGTGTAAAAGTCAGGGGTGTTGACCAGAGAAATTATTGTCAGTATTTCAAGCTGTGTTCCTTTCTTAGTTTGATATGGTTACTTCTATGTAAAAAAAAATAATAAAACTATAAAATAATTTTAAAAAATGAAAACAACAAAAAAAACCACAAAACCACGAAAAAATGGAACAAAAAAAAATAAAAAGAGCTTCTGTAGTTTTCTCCCCAGTGTAAATGATATTTATCAGTGAAACTAGCAGATGTAATCTTTTTTTAAAGGTATTGGTAATAAATATTCTGTCATTTGTAAAGATAGATGCCTGCCAGGAGCCTTTTTCCTCCCCATTTCACTCTACCCAGCAACAGATTTCAGCACCACAAACAGGCAGCACCTGTGAGGAGGTCACTGGGGTGAAGATACCACAGAAAAAGAAGGTGGGTTTGGTCAAAACTTTGTGGAGGCATTTGCAGAGCTAGACACACTCCTTTTATCATGGCATTGCATTTCCATGGAGGTTATCCAGGTTCTTTGTTGAGTTCATGCTGTTCCATTGCAGAGTGGATCCATGAAGGCCAAGTGTTGGTCCTCACATCCTCACCAGAGATGGATTTGCTGCAGGTGTGCAGCACTGGAACCATAGAATCAGTAAGTTGGAGGAGACCTCTTAGATCATCAAGTCCAACCACCAACCTATCACCTCCATGCCACTAACCCAAGGCCCTAAAATGACAGCTCTGGGGTGCTCAACAGCTTCTTTTACTCCTAGTATTTGCCCCACTTTGATCACTGCCAGGGCTCCCAGCTACTGTGCCAATTCCTAGTTTCCACTTTGAATCCCAAAGCAAAACTCAAAAGATTAAGCTGTCAACCAGGAATAAAACAAAGCCATCATCTCTTTTCCAGAATGATATTTGGTTGTTTTTTTTTCCTCCACAGCCCTTGTACCCCAAGGTCCTGGTTTTGCTGGCACAGAATTACAGGCCAACCCTGGGCTCTAGCTTGTTAGCAATTTGGAATGATGCAGGACAGCTGTGCTCAGTTAGCTCCCAGGTGAGTCCCAGACTAGAAACAGCTCACACACTATAAAAGGAGAAGTTTGCTGAGGGGAATTTTCTGCTTGGGCTCTTTTTCCTCTTCTTCTTCCTTCTCTTGAGGTTTGCTTTCTTGGTTAGTGTGACTGCTGGGCAAGTATAACTTTGTATCCTTCATATTGCTGTGGATTTAGCTGTTGCACTAAATCTGCTTTCATTCCAACCTGTGAGGCTCCTCTCCTTGTCCCAATCTGCCTCCTTTCCTGAGGAAGGATCATCTTAGAGTTTAGCCCCAGATATGGACTAAATGTAGACAACCATGTACTTCTATCCTGCTTAAACTGGGATTTTTTTGCTGGAAGCATCCTGCAAGCAAGTCCTTCTCCTTCTCTGTTGGGAACAGCACCTTCCTGGAGATGACCCAAGGGCCCCTAAGGGATGCTGGCTGATGTGCTAGGGCAGCCCCACAGCCTCTCAGAAGACAGAGTCATCGAGGGCACTGCAGTAGAGCTCTTCAGTGAAGCTGCCAGACGTGGTCTCCATCTCACTGCTGCAGGTATGTGCTCTCTGCAAAGGAAAAACAACCACTTGTAGCTGGGAGGTAAACTGAGGCTATCAACTCAACTGTGCTGATGGAGGGAGAGGAGTCAGGAGATAGCATTTTGAGCCTGTGCTGAATATTGGTTATGGAACAAATGCTGCCAAGTCCTCACTTTACAGGGTTTGCTAAACATTGTGCTTTGTAGAATTGTAGACTGGTTTGTGTTGGAAAAAACCTTAAATGTCATCTAGTTCCAACCCCCTGCAGTCAGCAGGGACATCTGCAACTAGAGCAGCTTGCTCACAGCTCCAAACAACCTGAGCTGTGGGATTGGGACATCTCCCACCTCTCTGGGCAACCTCACCACCCTCAGGGTAAAACATTTCTTCCTTTATCTAGCCTAAATCTCCCTCTTTTTGTTTCAAACCATTCCCCTTTGTTCTATCACTCCTCTTCCTGATAACAAGTCCTCTCCAGCTCTCCTCTAGGCCCCTTTAAGTGCTGAAAGGTTGCAGTAAGGTCTCCCTGGAGACTTCTGTTCTCCAGGTAAGCTTCAAATTGGTGCATTTATAGAGGGATTCACCCAAAATATTTTGTGAGCTAGGAGATGAGAAAGAGCCTTGGGTTCAAAGGAAGAATTTCACCAGAAAGTTCCCATTCCTGCTGAAATTCCTATCCCTTTGTCCCTGCCTAGGGCCAGCAGTCCCCTGCAGCCACACAATTCCTCTCTGGCATGCTTTGCACAGCACATCTGACCAAGGTGGCCCACCAGACACCTAAGGATGAAGCCTTGCAGGAGCCATGGGGCATGTTACAAGGTACACACCAGCCAAGGCCACTCATGAGGCCACCTCCTGGTGCTCTTGGCACTGTGTTGTGCAAGTTGTGACTGCAGAAGGAAGCAGAAAGCAGTAGTTCAGCTGATGGGAAGCCCATGAAGGTGGTGGGAGGTTCTCCTTGGGGCTGAGCAGGGTTCCCACAGAGCTTTCATCACCTCAGCCCACTGTTTACACTGTGAATTTAGGAACTGAGTGCCCACAACAAAGAGCTGCTGAGGGTTTCACTCTCCTGGGTTATCTCAGGGCCATGAGCTCATCTCTCTGCTGCTGCCACCACCCTGGTTGCTGTGGTGGCAGCAGATAGCTTCCAGCTGGTGTCACTTACCCCCAGGGAGCTCAGCTGAAAGAGATGACTAAAGCCAAGGCAAAGAGCTGCTTTTTGCTGATGTGAAACAGCCTTTGCAAGCTCCCACTTTCTGGCTGCAGTGTTAATATTTGCTCTTTCTCTCCTTCTTTATTTGTGAGCCTTTTATTTGTGTTCTTTTACACCAGTGGCTTTAATTAAAAACAAACACTACATGATAATCTTTTAAGCCTGTTTCCTCCACCAGCCCATGGACTAAGAACAATATCCCCCCCTCCAATAAAAATAATCAAGCCCCTATTCTAAGGGGATAAATTAAAAATACAAGTTCCTGAGCAGTACTCCCTGGAGCAGGCAAGGAGGAGGTTTATCTTATCTGTAAGGCAAATGTATTTATCAAGAAGTAACAGCAAACATAACAAAGCTTAAGACCAGCTTAACAGCAGGACCAGAGCATTGCCCATTGTTTGGCTTCACACAATAAATCAGCTCTCCAGCAGTCAACCTCCAGTTGCAGAGCTCTCTGCCTGGCAGCAAGCAGCAGCTGCATTTCCATTCCAAAGGCAGAGCCATAGGTAGGAAATCATCTACCTGGAATTCATTGCATATTAGAAAAGCACTGAATAATTTCACTTAAGCCTTTTATTTGTGCGTTGTTTGTTTTTTTTTCCAAACCACCTCCCCTCAAATGCTTGCTCTCCAAAGAAGGACAAACGCAGAGCTCCTGCAGCCAGGGCTGGGCACTGTGCTGTGCTCACACAGGTGAGAAGCAAGCCCAGCAGGTAGGATTGCAGCAACAGCCTCAAATAGCTACATTTGCTTGATAGTTTACTGTTAGAATCAATCCCAGACTGGGCTGGGTTGGGAAGGACCTCTCAAGATCACCTTGCAGGGACATCTGCAACTAGAGCAGGTTGCTCACAGTCCCAACCAACCTGAGCTGGAATAGTTCCAGGGATGAATGGGACATCTCCCAGCTCTCTGGGTGACCTGGACCAAGGTCTCACCATAGAATCCTAGAATGGTTTGGGTTGGAAGGGACCTCTGGAGCTCATCTAGTGCAACCCCCCTGCAGTGGCCAGGGACATCCCCAACTAGAGCAGCTTGCCCAGAGCCCTGGCAAGCCTCACCTGCAATGCCTCCAGGCATGGGAACTCAACCACCTCCCTGGGCAACCTGGGCCAGTGTTCCACCACCCTCGTGGGGAGCAACTTCTTTCTAATATCCAGTTTAAATCTACTCTTCTCCAATTTAAAACCATTGCCCCTTGTCCTTTCACTGCAGGCCTTTGCAAACAGGCCCTCTGCAGCCTGCTTGGAAGTTCCCTTTAGGTACTGGAAAGTCACTAGTAGATCCCCTGAAGCCTTCTCTTCTCCAGGCTAAAATATTTCTTCCTTCTTTCTAGCCTAAATCTCCCTCTTTTAGTTGCAAACCATCACTCCTTGTCCTGTCCCAAAAGGTCCTGCTAAAAAGTCTGTCCCCATCTTTCTTATCACCCCTTTAAGTACTGCAAAGCCACACTGAGCTCTCCCTGGATCCTTCTCTTCTCCAGGCTGAACAACTTCAACTCTCTCAGACTTTTTCCACAGGAGATTCCTTCCCTAGCCTGGGTTATGCCTATTATGTTAACTGCCCACCAAAACCAAACCCCAGAATGGCCACAATGTTACTTACCTCATAGTCATTTGTGAAGAGATCTCTGAATTTGTTGCTGGGTGTTGGAATGGGTGGAAACAATTTACTCCATACGTGGTTTCTGCAAAAAAAAACCAGCAATAGTGGAGGGAAATGAAAGAATCGTTGTTTCTGATGGATCCCAACAAGGAGCACATTTAGCCTCATGAGAAGCCACACGTTGCCCTGCCATGTCTCCCTGTCCTCTCCCACTCAATCACCATATGATGGCAGCAGCAGGTTCAGAAGGGGCCCAAGTCATGGGCAGTGGTCCAGCAGCAGACACCCTGAAGTCTAGGCAGAGAAGTTGTTCCTCCCAGGACACTTGTGGCCCCTGGGGACATGTGGATAGCAAGAGGCACTGGGATGCTGCTCTTCCCCCATCACAGCCACAGCAGAGAGCTGAGCTAAAAGGTCTGATCCAGCAGGATTCTGCTGTGGCATTTACCAGCCAGCAACAGACCTGTCTTGGAGAGAAATTAATTGCTCAGATCTGTCTGTTGGCATTCATGCTCTTCCCAAGGGCTGTGTTGTCAGCCTCCTTGTTTGGACATTCCAGACAGGCTGCCTCTTGCTTAGACTTTAGTTTCTGGCCATAATCTGCCTGTGTCTCGTGGTGGGAGAGCAACTGCAATTTCTGCTGTGCTGAGGGAACAAGGAAGAGGCAAGGAAGAGGACCAGAGCTGGCTGACACTAAATGGTTGTGCTTAGCAGTGTAATAACTCCCCTGCTAACAGCCCCTGAGACATCCTTTCCCTGCCTGCTGCTCCTTGCTCTGCTTCAAGCAGGCAGGCATGTTTAGTTTGGTGAGAGCAAGTGTTGCAGAGTGAACTTTTTCTTGTCTTTGATGCATCCCAGAGTACAGACTTCACTTTTCACTTGCCCAAATGCAGTGGCTATCTCTACCCTTGGAGAGCAGGATATCCAAACAGGGCTACATTTCAATGGGAGCTTGGCCTGAATGGAGATGAGAGGATTTAGCCCAGAATTAGTATTCAGCCCCTGTTGTGTGGAGCAAAGCTGACATCCATGAAGCAGAGATGTGGAGCCTGAGCTGCTGGGACCAAGAGCAGATCTGCTCCTCTGCTCTCTTCATTTAGTGACAATTCTCCTGGCTGATGTCTGGGTAGTTCAGTGCTTATGTTCTTAGGACTATTCTGCTTCCAATAGCTTTCTGAGCTCTGTCAAGTTTTCTGTTATCCTATTATTCCTCCTCACCAGGAAGGAGTAATGTTTTCTGACAATCAGTCTGGAGCTCAACCTCGCTGGCTGAGCTTCTGTTGCTGCGGTGGAGGAGATATTGATGCTTAACTAATTATTAAGTGAAGGGAAAGGTCATACCAGTGCTCACAGGATAGACTTTTGACCAAGCAAACTCTGCCAACATGGACAAGGGTTTGTGGTGGAAGTGGGAAGATGGGGAAGAAAAGCAGGGTGGGAGGGAGTTGTTTTTAGGAGCCATCACTGGCTGTAGAGGACAAGTCAGGCTGTGTGGTCACCTGTGTGGGACAGGAAGGTGGAACTCAGGGAGTGGGACTAGGATGAGTGCCAATATTACCATTCCAGTGCCTGGCATCATCCCTCCTCTTCCCAGCTTTCCTGCTCAATTGTGTCTCTGTGCCCACAGCCAGGTTAGCTTTGCAAGCATTGTTGCCTTCACAGCTCCTGCACTCCATTAGGTCTCCAAGGGCTTTCAGGAGCAAGGCCACAGGATTTCAGCTGCATCTTGCTTCAGCTCTGAGTGTGGTTTGGATTGATGCTCTTCCTTTGCAATGTGACCAGCAGGATTTGGTTCTGTTTGGAATTGGCATGTTTCTAGCCATGCTGTTTTGTCAAGAAAAGGTTTTGATGGAGCCATATCAAAATGATTTATTGAGCCAGCAAAAAGCAGGAGTTACAGGTCACTTCTGGAATGGAAACACTGAAGGAAAGGGTGCATAAACACCCAACAGAATGAGGTAGAAGCACACTTGTGTTCTTGGGAGCTGCAAGAGTCTTTGCAGTGAGGCAGTGGTGGGGGTGGTGCCCTCAGAATAGTCTTGGTCTTTTTGGCAGGCCACTGAAAAGTTGGAGTGATGTGATTAAATATCTTGTCAAACACAAAAAGTGTTCCAGTTCTCTCTGCTTGTCTCTAGATGGGTTAGAGCACAGCCCTTTCCTTTGGCACTACTAGGAGCTCCTCATGGGACCCTTGGTGTTTTCCTGTAGCTACTGTGCTGTGTCTGCCTGAAATCTGCTGCTTGTCTCAGGGGCTGTGGCAAAGAGAAATAAGTAGGAGAACAAGCTCATAATTTCCTTCTTCCAGCTGCTCCTAGGAGACTGATAACATATTTGTTTTCCCAGTCCTAGTGCCTTGCCTCCAGCAGGATTCCCCAGGGCCTGCTGGTGGTGGGCTGGAGTTGGGTGTAGGAGGGAGAGCTGCTGGAGGTCAGGAGCATCTCCTCAGTCATTTCAGAGTATGCAAGGCTACAAGCTCTCTCCTCATGTCAATTCAGTGCAAAACAGCTAGGAGCAAGTTGTTTGCTCTGTCCTCCTGTGGGCTTACCTCTAGGAGAACATGTTATTCCAAGGCATGGCCTAAGGAGGTACAGAAGATGCTCAGCCATAAAGACAGAGGGAAACCTAGGAAAACACTCAGCTGTGCTCTTTGTCATGACAGGAACCCCATCAGCTACTGCAAGTAAGGGAAAAGACTACCCAAACTGTCCCCAGGGGCTACTTTGCCTTGTAGCATTTCTCCCAAATGATGACTTGTATCCCTAGTGCCTGCAATCACCAGGAAGCACAAGGAACAAAATGGATAGAGCTCTTTTGCTATAATGAAACTCCTTCTAATGGCTTCCAATGGCAGGAAATCTGAAAGGATTCTAGGGCTGGAATTGCACTTCATGAATTTTCAAGAGCAGTAAAAACTGAGAGCCCTAATGAAACTGTGATCAGGGGAAAGCTGCTCTATTTTTCTGCTTTTTAATATGTGCAGATGCAACAAATGAGCAGGTGAAGAGCTGTGTTCCATCTTACACTTGCCACCTCCTCCCAGGGCAGGCTGGGGGATTAGAGAGGTGGCAAGGCAGCTGAGAAGCAGCTCCAGAAGGGTGAGTGAAGCTAGCAACTTCATGACATCCAAAGCAGCAGGCAGATGGCTTGTAATCACTTGGGCAAAGATGGAATGTAATGAGCCTTTGGATGCTAGGGAATGATATACTAGCCAGGCACAGAAGAACTCCTAGAAGCAACCAATGTAGCATCAAGCAGCTGAACCTGAGAAGTTAGCTTACATTTGCCTGAGGTATTAAACTGTGTGAATACAGCATCTTCAAGCTGTCTTCCCCTAGACCTCTTTCTCCTCCATATATGTTTCAGGAGCTGTGCAGACAATAACTGCATTATATACCCAAACACTTGCAGAACTCCACAGGAAATTAGGGAGCACTTTGGCTGCTACTGACTGGTGTAGGAATTAACTGGTGTTGGTGTTTGGCTGTCCCCAAAGGTGAGGAGAAGGCTGGAACAGTGGAGGTCCTATAGCTGTGCAGGCAGGTCAACACAGAAAAGATTCAGGGAGGTTAGGAGTGATTTGGAGATTTCCACCAAGGCTGCAGAGGTGGGACCAAGTGTGTCTGAAGCACAACAGGAATAAACCCTCTGGAGAGTTAATCTGTCTTGGATTGCTTATTGAGAGCTGCTGGGCTAATTAAATTGCCTTTAAGAACAGGTTATCATAGGCAGCCAGGCACTTGAGGCAGAGTTAATAACAGCTCTTCTAATGCAACATTCCTGTAGACAAGACCTTTATTTGATAAAGGAAATGTGGCCTGGAAAGGCAAAGAGCCCAGGCCACATCAGGATGACCAGTAAATTAAAAGGCATTAAAGAAATGGATAAGAAATCAGCAGAGTCAAGGAGAGCACTTGTATTCCTGGGAGCTGTGTTTGTTGTGGACTGATAATTGCTGCCTGCTGCCTGTTTCAGAGGGAAGCCTGTAATTATATTGATGCTTGATTTCACCTCTTTGCCTAGCCACAGCTCCAGAAATCCAAAGTGTATCTGGGTGTCTGCATGGCTATTTAGGGAAGTTTGGTTCTGTGGCCTCTGTTTTTACTGACATGGCATCCATAGCCTCTAGTAATTAAAGATAAGCTGGAGAGAGAGCTCAGAACTCCAAGTAAACACTAATTGAATGCACTTGCTCCTCTTAAGAGGTCAAGAGGAGCAGCAGGCACAACAGCACTGAGTTTTGTGCCTCTTCAGAGCACCTTTCACTCCTTTGATGCCAAGTGACATTCAGAGTACATAGCCAGGGCCCAGGACAGAGGTTGTGTCTAAAGGTTGAACTAGACAAGCCTGAGAAAACACATTTTAGCCATGCAAGATGCTCTCAGCAGCTCTCACCAGGGTTAAAGCCCAGAGCTCTCCTGGGGAAATCATTGACCCAACCAGATCCATTTGAGTGAAGAAAGGAGGAACAGGACAAAGAGATGCTGAACAGATCCTCCTCCCTCAGTATATGGGTTTGTTGTTGAAGATTCAATTGAATAAGCTTCTTAACCCATTAATTGTGCTGAATGCTCTTGTTGGTAATTAATGAGGATGATGAATACTTCTCAGTATTTTTGCTTTGTGCAATTAGGCATGAATATCAAACTCAGTGCCCTGTCTTAACATTAAGCAAAGCTCATAACATCCACACCCACCTATAGGACACCTAGTTCTTAGTTCTACTGTAGTTAATAAGATGATAATACTTACATTTTGCATATTATAGCAACAAGGAGGAGCATGCAGCATGTGGACACACAGAGCACAGTGAGAATCCAGGCTGTGGGATTCTCCTGCTGGTTTTGCCCTGAATTTCAAGAAGAGAAGAAATGAAATACATTATTGGAGTGCAGATTACTTGAAACAGCTCTCACTAAAGATTTCATCAGCTGTTTGTGTGTGATTATACCCAGAGCACAAATGAACAGGCAAATGATGAAGGCTTGGCATCCAGAATTAGAAAAGAAATGCAGAGCTTAAAGAGCAACTGGATGAAACTCAATTTCTAATTTCAACAAGGCATTTGTTTCATTTTGAGGAGGAGAAGCTGAGAAGCATGAGGAGCCAGCCCACTAGGGTGATATGGTCTGTTAGATGCTGTCCTGAGACGCACAACCCCACAACTGCTCCTCAGCAAAGACACTGCTGCCTGAGCATCTCAGGCACACACTTTGCTTTCCATGACACCATTCTTCATTTCTTTTAATCCTTTCTAGCCAGGATCTGGATTTCTCTGGCTTTCTTAAACTTGCCTAGGAAAAGGACATTGAAACTCCTCATTTTTCTTGTGAGCTTCTTGCTGACACATTTCCTCTCCTGCCTGGGAGCAGACACTGGCATTTCTACCAAGGTCAATGCTTCTGTGTTGAAAAGGGATTGCTTAGTGACCAGGACCATTCTTTTCTGCCACATAACCAAGACATTTACATGGAATTGTTGTCTTCAAAAGGCTGCTGAGTGCCTGTGTGCCTCCACTGTCCTATGCATCAAGGTGTCAGCACTGCCATTAGCAGGTAATTGGCAGCACATACATCAGGCAGCAGCAGACAGTGTTGATTTTATTGGTGCTGTGACAAAACAAGGTTCCATTGTGGCCAGATTTGTTTCTGAGAAATGAGGAGCTGAGCCTGCTGTCTCCTCCAAGGCTCTGGTTGCATGGCAGTTGCTGAGAGCAGCACATGGATGCTGCCATGAGGCTGTGTGTGGTCCATCCTGCATCCCTCTGTAGCATCCCCACAGGGGTACACAGCCACCCTTCCATCTACAAATGGGTTAGGCTGGTTTAGTTTGTCTTCATGGTTGCCACTTTTCTTTCACAGAATCCTAGAATGGGCAGGTTGGAAGGGACCCTAAAGATCATCTAGTTCCAACCTCCCCACACTGAGCAGGGATGCCAATCACTAGCCCAGGTCACATCCAGCCTGGCCTTGAACACTGCCAGGGATGGAGCAGCCACAACCTCTCTGGGCAACCTGGGCCAGTGCCTAACCACTCTCCAGGGAAAGAACTTCCTCATCATCTCTAATCTACATTTCCCCTCCTTCATCTTATAATCATTCCCCCTTGTCCTATCACAGTCTGACTGCTTAAAAAGTCTCTCCCCTTCTGTCTTATAATCCCCCTTTAGGTACTGGAAAACTGCTCTAAGATCCCCTGGAAGCCTTCTCTTTTCCAGGCTGAACAATCCCAACTGTCTCAGCCTGTCTTCCTAGGGGAGGTTCTCCAATCCTTTAATCATCTTTGTGGCCTCCTCTGGACTCATTCCAACAGCTCCACATCTTTCTTATGCTGAGGAGCCCAGACCTGGATGCAGTGCTCCAGGTGAGGCCTCAGCAGCACAGAGTAGAGAGGCAGAATCACCTCCCTATTTCTTATTCAGGAAAATAAGATTTTGCATGTAACTTCCAGGGAGTTATGCTTTGTGTAAGTCTGGAGGGGCAGCAAGGAGTGGAAAGCAGTGAAGTCCCACAAAGCAATTTAAGCATGATTATAGAATCCTAGACTGGTTTGGGTTGGAAGGGACCTCTGGAGCTCATCTAGCCCAACCCCCCTGCAGTGGCCAGGGGCATCCCCAACTAGAGCAGCTTGCCCAGAGCCCTGGCAAGCCTCACCTGCAATGCCTCCAGGGATGGGAACTCAACCACCTCCCTGGGCAACCTGGGCCAGTGTTCACCACCCTCATGGGGAGGAACTTCTTCCTAATGTCTAGGAAGTGTCTCCATCTTCCAAACCCAAATTGGCAAGGTGCTAAGGCTCTTCCATCTTCTCCCAGTTGGCAGACATGATCAGGCAGCACTAACTCTCACTGCTGCTCAGAGTAAGGTGTCCTGAAGGCTCTGGGGACCATCCCAGCTCAGGTTGGTTGGGGCTGGGAGCATCCTGCTCTAGTTGCAGATATCNAGGCTCTTCCATCTTCTCCCAGTTGGCAGACATGATCAGGCAGCACTAACTCTCACTGCTGCTCAGAGTAAGGTGTAGGAGAAGGCTCTGGGGACCATCCCAGCTCAGGTTGGTTGGGGCTGGGAGCATCCTGCTCTAGTTGCAGATATCCCTGCTGAGTGCAGGGGAATGGACTAGATGACCTTGAGAGGTCCCTTCCAACCCAAACCAGTGTGTGATTCATCAGACTATTTCCCAGACAGATGCATGAAGCTAATAACCAGCCCAGTTTTCTTAATTCAGGAGCTGTTTGGTCAGCTCTCCCTGCCCTTGGATGAGTGGTAAGGATGCTGAGTCTCTCTTCCCAATGGAGCCACAAGGGAAGGTAAAGGAGGCAAAACACCAGCAGATTTGCACTCACTAGCAAATAGATATAAGAGAGAAAGGTGCAGCAAACAGGAGAGTGTAAGGGACTCTTTTTTTTTAAGTGAAACTCAGGAAGTGAAGCAACTCAAGAGATAAGAGCAAAAGGAGGATGTCTAAGAAGCACCAGCTGATAACGTGCCATGATAAGCAAACAGTTATTTTCCAGCAAAACATCTTCAGCAAGCAGGAAATAGAGAACAAAATGGGGCAAATTATCACATCCCTAATATATGTTAAAACCTTGCTCCTTTACCCCCCCTCCAACATTCAAGAGATCAGATAGCTTCAGTGAAGTGAGAGTTGCCATGATCACTCATACTAACTTCCAGCATGAACTTCATGAAAGGAAAAGACATGGGAAAACTAAAGAAGAACTGGAAGAACTTGGGTCCTAAGCTAGTTTAATGCAGCCTCTGAAAACATAAGATTTAACACAGATTTAACTCCTCTCGGCATCAACAAGTCAGTTCCTTCTTTCCAATACCTATTTTCCAGGCTTTTATGAAAATCCCTTGGTGTTGCTCATGATTAGGCAGCATTTGCCTCCCAGCAAATACTATTTATTCCCTCTAAGACAGCAACATGTCATTCTTACCAACATAAATAATTGCACTCCAGTCACTCCAGAATCCTCTTGCACAACATATGTGATGATTAGCTCTTATTTGTATGGAATACTTGCTGGTGACATCAATCCTTAGCCTGAAGTTGTTTGAGGATATTTTCAGTATCTGTTAGGAGAATAATATTGTGCTGTGAGAGATTACATCAGACCAAGCAATTCAGAAAGCAAACTGGAATCGTGGTTATCTTTTTTTATGTTGTTAAAATTCCTTCACTAGATTAGCAGTCAGGGTCTGGCCTTGCTTTTTGAAGTAAGATCTTGGGGTTTTTATAGAGTCATTAAGGTTCAGAATGAACTCAATGATCTTTGAGGTCTACAATCAACCTAACACTGCCAGCTCACCACTAAGCTATGTCTCTCAGCTCCACATCTCCATGGCTTTTCAATCCCTCCAGGGATGGAGACTCCAGCACTGCTCTGGGCAGCCTGGGCTTGACAACCCTTCCCATGAAGAAATTCTTCCTAATATCCAACCTCACCTCCCTTAGTGTAACTTGAGGCTATTTCCTCTTCTCCTATCAGTTGTTATTTAGAAGAGACCAACCCCCACCTCACTCCAATCTCCTTTCAGGGAGTTGTAGAGAGGGAGAAGGTCTCCCCTGAGCCTCCTCTTCTGCAGCCTAACCAAGCCCAGTGCCCTCAGCTGTTCCTTCACCTAATTTCTCTCCTAATACACCATTATTTCAGGGGCAATTCTTGAAAGTTGCCTCATGTTTGCATCCTGCCTTAGGACACTCAGTGCTGGATTTTTCAGGCTTGTCCATTCTGACCCCAAAAGCAGGACACTGAGGACCTTCCCTTTCTGTCCTGCTCTCCTGGGGCTCTGGTGTGTTGCAGACAGAAATGATGTCCAGAAAAATAGGAAAGGTGATGAGATTTGGGTTTGCTGAGCCAAACAAAGACAAAACTGGTGCATGAGCTTCACTATCAGTCCACAACTTCTAAAATGTACTAATAGCAGGTTTTATTTCAAATGTTTTAAGCTTGATGAGTAGGAAGACAGAGTGCCCAGGCTGTGGAAAGGCAAGCTGTAGCTCTAGAGGAGAGTCAGGGCTCAGAGAAGTGATTACCTGCTTGTTACCTGACTTCAGGTTGAAGAGGTAAAATTCATATTCAAAACATTCCTTAGGGAAAGGAGAAATTGGCTTCTCCCATGTAGCCAGGAGATCATTTTGCTCTAAGGAGACAGTGACATTTCTGGGGACATTCACTTTCTCTGCAAAAAGAAAACTGTATTAATAAGTTGGAGAGAGAGAAAAATAGAAACACTGACAATTGGAGCAGTTTATAACCTGATAGTGTTTCCAAACAGGACCTATAATCCTTGAATTTACTGCACATTTTGGGCAGAAAGATAAGGATTTAGGAGGAATAACTATAATGGAGAAAATAGTTAAGGGAAAAGAGTCTTAAAAATCCACTTAAATTTTGAGGAAAACTACATTACTGGGAGGGAGATTTATTAAATTAATTGATTGAGCAGTTAGAAAAACTTATTTTTCAGGGAAAAAAGCCATATGTAATCAAGAAAGCTAGTGAAAATTGGAACAAATGCCAAGGAATGGATCTGCAGCTCTTTTGGGGATGATTTCTGGGAAGGAATTATATCAACTTTTATCTTAGTGAAGCCATGAAAAAGGGAAATGTTATGTGTTCACAATAAAGTAAAAGGGATGGAACTAATGAAGGAAAACAGATGATTTAGGCAAATGAAAGGTGATATGATTCTACGTTTGGTTTGACAGTCTAAGGCCTTTAAAAGGACATGGTGATCTTAAACATCATGTGTGCTTTTCCTTTTAAAGCAAGGCTGTGAATCAAAAGGTAGTAAAAAGTGTTCTTGAAAGCATATTGACTAAATCAATTGGAAATTAATATTGGAAAGAATGCTTTGGCTATCAAACAGACTAAATAACTATTTTTTATCATTATTCTATAATATTAAAATCAAAGTTAGTTAAAACCATCCATTTGTCTGTTCTCTTCCAATTCAAGATGTCTAGGCAAAAAGAGTAAACACTTTCACATGGATCAAGAACCAGTTAATCCAGTAATATTCTTACACAAATCTAGTGATAACCCTGCTAAACATTAATAAATAACAATAATAAAAGGTAATAATAATTAATTTCCACTCACCAATGGCATTTTGGTTAAATAACTGCTGAAAGGGCTTGATTGCAGCATACTTGCTGGACCCATTAATGTGGATGACAATGAGCTTATCAACCTCTTCAGGATCAATATGAGTCCCTGAAAATCTGCACTCAGTATTCCTGTTCCACTTATCTTTGGAATAATCTTGACATTCTTCAGTGTATGCCTCATACCTAAATTAAAATACTTGTGAGAGATGATGCTCTTCAGGGAATTCATTGCTGACTAAAAGGAGAGACAACACCAACCTGTAGAACAGAAAATACTTGGTATCTTCTGGTGCTCCTTGGCCAGGAAGCCAAGTGCAGTGGAGAGAAACAGTGCTGGCAATGGTGATGCTAGTAGCACAGGACAAATTGGTGACAGATGTCTCTGGAGCCCCTAGAGAGTCAAGGAAGTGTAAAGCAGAAAGGAAAAGCTTATTACAAAAGTCATGTTGCTAAACCACTTCGATTACAGACTTTGGTCCAGTATCTCCATGCCTGTTGTATCCAATTCTCTTCCTCATCACACAGGTCTATCAGTTATTGATGGGTGAAGATTCCCAAACTGTGTAGGTAAAGATGTACCACAGCACACCAAGACAACGTGATCTTTTGATATCTAGAGTGTATGAAAGTAGGGAGTCTTAGCCTTAGCCAGGAAGTTTGGGGAGACCTACTAGTGACCTTCACCTAAAGGGAACTTCCAAGCAGGCTGCAGAGGACCTGTTTGCAAAGGCCTGCAGGGAAAGGACAAGGGGCAATGGTTTTAAATTGGAGAAGAGTAGATTTAAACTGGACATTAGAAAGAAGTTGCTCCCCACGAGGGTGGTGGAACACTGGCCCAGGTTGCCCAGGGAGGTGGTTGAGTTCCCATCCCTGGAGGCATTGCAGGTGAGGCTTGCCAGGGCTCTGGGCAAGCTGCTCTAGTTGGGGATGTCCCTGGCCACTGCAGGGGGGTTGGACTAGATGAGCTCCAGAGGTCCCTTCCAACCCAAACCACTCTAGGATTCTAAGTTTTCTTCACCTCCAGACTGCACTCCAAGCTCCACAGCCTAAGCTGTTTGGTAAGATCAGTGTAGCAGGCAGAGAGGAAAAGGCTCTCTTTATCAACCATTAAGCCTTCCACCTTTTGATGTCTAGTTCACAAACTGGGGCTGAACAGACAATTCAGGCCTATCCTGCACTTTTTCACCTGGTGGAGGCAGGAGTTCTTCCTTCACCCAGGCACTGCTCATCTGAAGGTTGTTGTGGAGCAGCAAGGTCCGGATGCGTGCCGAGAAGCCGTTGTGCAGCGCGGCTGTTCGGAAGCTGTAAGTCTTCTTTGTGTCATACTTGAAATCAAACAGAAACTCATCAAATAAGCCTGAGATGTGATGGAAGCCAAGTTAAGGGAGCTGAAAAGACTGCTCCAGTCTTTGCAGAGAGGCAAACCAGTCTGCTAGCTTAGTTAAGGGAAGTGTATAAAGCTTACACCAAACCCACCCAAGAAGCATGCAACGTTTCTCATTTGAGACAGCAGGAACTTTCTCTCACCCCAAATTTCTCTGCAGCACACAGCTGTGATGAAACATGCTGTGACATTTTAATGAGGCATTAGTGTGTGAATTAAGTGAGCTGATTTGAAGAGGGAGCAGCATCACTTAAAACCAGGATCCATCTTCCCCACTTCCCTGCAGAATCTGCCAATTCCCCGGCTAACTGTTGTCCCAGCAGAGCTGGAAGGGAATCTTTCCAGTGGTCAGCATATTTGCTTATGATTAAGTAAGAAATTCAATATTCAAGTCATTGAAGAGATATTTCATGCCTGCTGCACCCTGGTTTGATGCTACATGTTTAACACAACAAGGAACTGAACCTTTTTAGGATGCTGGACTTCTCTCTTACCTCTTCAGGCACAGGGCTTAGGATTTTCACATCATATCTAAGAGTGTAGTTTGTGTCTTCTTGATTAGGGTTTGGTTTCCAGTGTAGAAGAACTTGTGCTAAGGCAGAGACTGTAAGGGTGAAGTTAACAGGTGGGAAAACCTGAACTGCAAGGGAGAAGACAAAGATGTTCACAACAGTCATCCAGTCAATTGTTTAGAGCAATAGCTGCTTACAGGCAAGGAGCAGCACGAGCAAATAAATTCATGTCATTGTTATATGGAGCTGGGCTTGGTTAGCCTGGAGAAAAGGAGGCTCAGGGGAGACCTCACTCTCTACAACTCCCTGACAGGAGGTTGGAATGAGGAGGGGATTGGTTCCTTCTCCCAAGGAACAAGTGATAGGACAAGAAAAAGTGGCCTCAAGTTGCACCAGAAGAGTTTTAGGGGGGATCTTAGGAGAAATATCTTGTCTGAAAGGGTTGTCAAGGCCTGGCCTAGGCTGCCCAGGGCAGTGGTGGAGTCTCCATCCCTGGAGGGATTGAAAAGATGTAGAGATGTGGAGCTGAGGGACATGGTTTAAACTGGACATTAGAAAGAAGTTGCTCCCCACGAGGGTGGTGGAACACTGGCCCAGGTTGCCCAGGGAGGTGGTTGAGTTCCCATCCCTGGAGGCATTGCAGGTGAGGCTTGCCAGGGCTCTGGGCAAGCTGCTCTAGTTGGGGATGTCCCTGGCCACTGCAGGGAGGTTGGACTAGATGAGCTCCAGAGGTCCCTTCCAACCCAAACCAGTCTAGGATTCTATGGTTTAGGGGTGACCTGGCAGTGCTGGTTAAGGGTTAGGTTTAATGACCTTGAAGGTCTCTTCCAACCAAAACAATTCTCTGATTCTCCTTTCTCTCAACACCTCCTTATAAAATATTTCTAATATTTGAAAAATATCTTTAAACACCAACTCAAACTTCATCAAATCAGAGTTGATTTGGAATTCAGCATGAAAAATGAATTTTCTCAACCGTTTCAATGCAAAAATCACAATAATATATTACATTTGGCTTGTTAATTAGGTTCAGGTTTTCCAACTTGATCCTCATGGCTGCATGTGTACTGAACCAGGGCTGAGTCTCACCCCAACAAGCTTGCTAAGAGAAGGCTGGCAGCTCCAAGAAGTTAGGTGTGAGAGAAGAAACAAAATGATGAGCAGAGGAATTAAGCACAAATGGAAGCAAGCACGGAAGGATGGGAATGATAATTTAGAACGACAGGGCAAGAGAGATTCCTGGAGCTCCTATGGAAATGAGGAGGATCTCATGCTGGGGGAAGATGTTAGCATATAAATAGCAAGGCAACAAAATCATCAGTCTACCCCCCTCCATTTCTAGAGTTCTGCAGAGCCTGTCCTCCCTTATTTACCATCTCCAAGGCAGCAGAGGGACATCAGTCCCCACTTCTCCCATGATTTCCACCTTTGGTGGACACTACGTCAAGCATGCACCTTGCATGAGAAAAACTGCCTCATAGAGGCTCAGGGGGAAAAAAAACCCAACACAAACCACCCTGAAGTGCTTGCCTTGAAATGTTTCTTGTTGAGATGCTCATAGACAATGTCCCCATTCAGGTGGTAGATACCTTGAAGGTGTGTCACCCTCTTTCTGCAGCTAACTGCAGCTTTGTTCCTGGGAGTAAAACTGCTATCTGGAAAAATGCCTTAGCTCTGGATGGATTAAATGGTTTGGGTTGAAAAAGACCTTTTAAAGGTCACCTAGTCCAACCCCACTGCAGGCAGCAGGGACATGTGCAACTAGAGCAGGTTGCTCAGAGCCACAAACAACCTGAGCTGGGATGATTCCAGGGATGAGACATCTCCCACCTCTTTAGCAACCTGGGCCACGCTCTCACCACTCTCAGTATAAGAAATTTCTTCCTCTTATCTAGTCTAAATCTCCCTCTTTCAGTTTCAAACCATCACTCCTTGTCCTGTAACAACATTCCCTGCCAAAGGTCTCCCCATCTTTCTTCTAGGTCTCTTTAAGTACTGAAAGGCTACACTAAGGTCTCCCTGGAGCCTTCTCCTCTCCAGGCTGAACAACCCCAAATGTCTCAGCCTCTCCTCACAGCAGAGAGCTTAAAGCCTCCTGACATGACAAGGACTGGTTTATTCATGTGCACAATGGTGTGTTTGACTAGCACCTGGAGGGGCTTAGGTCACCCACTGGTGCTACAAAAGAAAACACCTTACCTGCTACAGCTTGAGCTGTGTTTGGCTGAAGCAAGTTCATTGTCCAAAGAAGGATCAGAAAACCTCTCATCATGCTGGCCATATCTTGAGGTGGCAAATGAGAGCAGCCTTGTCACCACTTTACAGAGGCTGGCAGCTAAAAATGAACACATTCCCAAGTGTTAGGCACTTGAAAGGATTAACTCCTCTCCTTGCAGGAAAATGCACCTTAATTGATCCCAGTATGTCAGGGGTTGGCAGGGCCCTAGAAAGATCATCTAGTGCAACCCCCCTGCCAGAGCAGGAGCACCTAGACCAGCTCACACAGCAATGTGTCCAGGCAGCTCTGCAATGGCTCCAGACAAGGAGACTCCACAGGCTCCTGGGCAGCCTGGGCCAGTGCTCTGGCACCTGAACTGCAAACAAGTTCCTCCTCAGCTTAATACTAAACCTCCTGTGCTCCAACTGCTCCCATTCCCTCTTGTCCTACCATTGGATGCCATGGAGCAGAGCCTGGCTCTCTCCTCCTCACACTCACCCTTCCCATATTTCTAAGCATTGCTGAGGTCTCCTCTCAGTCTCCTCTTGTCCAGGCTGCAGAGACCCAGCTCTCTCAGCCTGTCCTCCTAGGGCACATGCTCCACTCCTTTCAGGATCTTGCTGGCCCTGGGCTGGACTCTCTCCAGCAGCTCCCTATCCTTCTGGAGCTGAGGGGCCCACAACTGGACAATGTAAGTATTAGCAACAATATTCCACTGTACTCCCTTTGCCCTCTTTGGAGAAGCTGCTGGTGCCCAACACTGTCAAGTGTGGATGTTCAGGGCAGCATTCAGGGAGCTTGGAGCATCTTTCCATGGAGAGGATTGAGTCAGATTCAGGTCTGTTTGCTTTCAGTAGAGTCCCATTGACTCCAAGAACAGAAAGAACCATCTTTTTACCTGCCTCTCTCTGTAAAATGGCTACTTACTGGAATTTACTCCCCAGTTTCTATTTCAATAAAGCTCATTACAGAAACCATTTCAGCGCTCACCTCAAGGCTAATTCTCCAGTGTTAATTATTGGGTGTAAGAGAAAGTATTCTGTTTGTTTCTAATTTAAATGAAAGACTATTTTTAATGCCTAAAAGCAGCAGGTTCTTCAGCTTCCTGTAGATTGTTTCATGAAGTACTGAGAGAAAGAAAAAGAATATCTGTGTGTGTGATCACTCATGTATAACCTAATATAAACAGCACAGAAACACAAAACAGCAGCTTCCCAAAATGTTCTTACTGAAGAGAAATATGTGCTCCCAGCCCAATAGCACTGCTTCCCTGGGGCACTACAGCAATTGCTTGCATGGAAAACATCATATTTTCTGATGGTAATGAGCAGAGAAAGCATCTTTAACCCATCAGTTCTCCCTCAACCTCCAATAAATAAGCCAGGGATGGGAAGCTCTCCAATTGATCACAGTTGGAGTACTCCTGCTATCCAGTAACTATTTGTTGAGATGATGCATGAATGCTCAGTTCATTAAAATGACACTTAATCTACAGCACAGTGTGCTTCCTAATGTCCAAGTCCACTCATTACCCATAGTCCTATTTTATATGTATCCACAATTCTGCCAGCTCCAATGTGCATGAGGCTAACTGAACCTCTGGAGTTTGCTAACAGATTGCTCCTGGGAGTCAGAGTTTGCTTTCACATACCTTGGGTTATTGGAAGACCTGTGATTATTATTGACATTTGGGCCAGACATTTTGGTTCTCCCAAAAGGTGTGTGAATCACAAACAATCAGCTAATTATTATTCACACCCTTCTTGTATGCCTACACAATGCCTGCAAACCTGTTTCCTATGCATGAGAAGTCTGCTCTGATGGATTTTTCTCACTTGAATGCCATGTAGACCTCTGCTTCACGTGATTATGTTGTTCTGGAGAACATAATGTGGCCTCAACACAAGTTGACAATGACACCTGACCTCTGCCACACCTATACTTCTTTATCTGATTAAAAACTGATTAAAAACTAATTAAAAACCATGCTCCAACATGACATGCATTTCTAATATGCTTTGGTACACATTTCTGGCATCAAGCTTTCTCTCCTGGCTTAAAACCCCATGGTTTCATTTACCTGAGGAGACTATTAAATACACTAATATGTTTTTTCCCCTCTCTTTAAAATGCCTCATGTTTTGCAGCTGCTTAGGATTCACCTCTGCTAGCTTGAGTAATGGCAGTAGGTTGGCTTCAGGACTGCTCTGGCATTTAGCACAACAAAAAGCTGGTTCTTTCTTGGCTTTACTTAAAAAATACAAGGATTCTGATTCTTGCTGGGCAGGTTCTCTGGACCATGCTTTGTGAAGATCCCAAAGATCAACTTTTCCCAGGTGCTTTAGCTGTCTAAAAGCATGCCTGTGTTAGACACAGAGCCAACACTTTCTGAGCAGCAGCTTACTGATTTGAAACTGCCTATCAAATGGTACTGGAGCGCAGATTAGCTTTCAATTATTATCCTTGTTCTTCTTTTCAGTTTATCCTTTCCTGCTTTGTTTTCAAAAATGTTGTTTTTCTTTTTCTGGCTACCAGACTAAAGATTGAAAATAGAGCTTTTGGAAGAGGTATTTCCCTAGCTGTGTGAAGAGCAGAACCTGCAAGAACTCCTTGCAGACTGTGACACTCTGTGTGCTTCAAGTGAGAAATGACTGGAAACAGAATCAAAGTAAGTGTCTTCAAGGGAAGATATTAACTAGAAGTCTGCAAGAGGATTACTATCCTCACAAAAATGGGTATAGTAAGTTCTGAGGGTGAATGAAAGCCTTGATGATACAAAGTTTTGGTTATATATGGTAAAAAGTAATAAGCAGAAGGTAAAGGATCTATTCCCTTCCTAAAGGCTGTAGTCTTTCTTACAGGACAGTGGAGCTGCAAACCAGAGAAGAGCCTCTAAAAGGTGATGATTCTCTTCCTTCTAGCTGATGTGTCCCACTAGCTCACAAAGCAACTGATGAGAAGCAGATTCCAGATGCATTCCCCAGCACCAGACTTTGAGAAGTGGCAGCTTTGAAGTCTTCCAACAACACCACACAACAGGACAAAACCCAAACCACAACAGATATCCCAGGAGGTTACCTGTGGAGTCTCAGAAGTTGTGCCTGGTGAGTCTGCTCTCTTTGTTCATCTGTCCTCTGGGTCATCTCTCCTGTGGGTTTCTTTTATAACTGCTGCCTTCCAAGTACAAGTGTGATAGGTACTTCAGAAATGATGGCAGATGATAAGTTACACAAGCATGCACTGAAAAAGGGAACTACACATTTAACCATGGGTTGGAAGCCTCCATACAAGCATAAAGCTAAGGCCAGAAATGGTTTTACTTTATTTATTGAAAGTTATTTATATATTATGGTCTGGTAATTCTCTTTGCAAAAGCAGGAGTGCTTAATGACTGACTGCAAAGACAACATAAGTAGCCAGCTCCTGACATCCCAAGTTGTTCTTCCCCTAGAAAAACCAAATCCAAACATTGCTGGAAAACTGTGCAGGTTTTGTCTGATGGTTTTAAGCAAGTTCTTGACAAACTAGTAAAAATTGGGTGTAGTTCAGCTGCTTTGAGGCACAATCAACAGTAAATGACTAGCTATAAATACACAATTATCAAGTGATTAGGTATCTGTTCCACAGAAAAGGATCTGGGGTTTTGGTAGGTCATAAACTGAAGAGGAATAACAATATGTCATGCACTTCTAGTGAAAAGGACACTTGAGTGTCCTCTGCAACACGCAGGACTTAAAGGGACCGAGAAGAAAGATGAGGACAGACTTTTCAGCAGGACCTGTTGGGACAGGAGAAGGAGTGATGGTTTGCAACAAAAAGAGGGGAGAATTACATTAGATAAAAAAGAAATATTTTACACTGGGGATGATGAAACACTAGACCAGGTGTATTCCCCCCAAATGCTCCTTTCCCTGGTGTATAAAGCCAATCCCCACACAAAGGTGAGCTACTGGCTTTATTTCACTTGTGCACAAACTGGTGCTAGGTGATCAACAGCAAATCCAACCCCTGTGAGCTCAAACAGCAGCAGTTTATACACAGCACTAACAACAAAGAAACAATATATGACTGGTGATATGATTTTACATCACATAAATCTCCATGCACATGCTCCATCAATTGCCTAACTCATGATGCTATTACCTAATTCATTACACTGAGGTTGTCCTCCCTCTACATTCCAGTTCTCCTCCTGGAGGTGTGGGGTTCAGCACTAAAATCACCACAGGTTACGTAAGAGACACCTCATAGCTTGGTCTTTGCCCAAATCTGTCTCTGCTTTATGTAAATCAACCAAAATAAGGCATTAGCTACCAAGACTGACAGAATTTTACTGTCTTTAGACACTACTCTTAATTAATATATCTTGTTATTTTAATGTTTTAGGTCATCCCATCCTTTAGGAGCCTTCCAGTCTCCTTATCCTACTTTCAGACCAGCTCCTTATATGCTTAGTCAGCCTAAAGCGGTTTTGATTCAATCTAAGATGGTTTTGATTCAGCCTAAAGGGGTTTTGATTCAATCTAAGAGGGTTTTGATTCAGCCTAAGAGGGTTTTGATTCACTCTAAAAGGGTTTTATTCACTCTAAAAGGGTTTTATTCACTCTAAAAGGGTTTTGATTCAGCCTAAAAGGGTTTTTTTTCTGACATCACACGTTTCCCACAGAGGTGGGAGATGCCTTAGCAGGACAAACACTTTCCCACAGAGGAAGAGACTGAAGGGAAGAACTCTGAGGGCGCGCACACTCCTGCCCCGGACTGAAAGGGAGAGAGAGCTCCGAGGGCCCGGAGCCCACGCCGAGGGGAGGAACGGGCGGGAGCGGAGTACACAGCCGTGCGGAGCGGCTCCTGTCCCTCCCGTTCCTCCCCTCGGCGTGGGCTCCGGTCATTGCCTCTGTCGTCAGGAAGGGGCAGGGCTAGGCCTGCGCGCGTCTCCTGGCGCCTCTGAGCTCATTGCGCTGCGCCGCTGCTGAGGCCTAGCCTCAGCCCCTCCGGTAGCTCCGCGTGTGGGTGAGTGTGTGTATGTGTTCCTACGGGAGGAAGAGGAGGCTAGTAGCCCATTTCTATGCAGGCTAACGTGTCATGTCGGCTTTTTCCCCCTTCCTTCAGATGTGGGCTGAGGCGTTGCTTCTGCCCTGCAGGGCCCAGCTGAGGCTGTTGCCGCCGTTGCGCCTGAGGCACCGAGCGCTGAGCGCCATGAAGCTGCAGTCCCCTCAGTTTCAGGCTCTTTTCACGCCAGGGCTTCGTAGCGTGGCAGGTAAGGATGGGTTGGGAGCGATTCGGCTCGGGTGAGGGTCTGGGCGTGGGTAGCCGTGGGGTTGAGCATCTGGCCCTAAAGGAATGGGGCAGGGGTTTGTATGGGCGTTAAAAGGCCATCCTGGGTAGCTCTGGTGGTCTGGGAGGTGTTTGCTGCTCTTCAGCTCTAGGCACTGAGACTTTAAAATGACCCAAAAGAGGTGATGCGGGCTCAATGTTCCTCTGCTGTTGTGGAGTGTTGTTTCTGAGCTGCAGGCAACTGGATTTGTTTAGGCTGAGGAAGAGGAGGCTCAGGGGAGACCTTATCTCTCTCTCTCTCTAGCTACCTGAAAGGAGGTTGGACTGAGATGGGGGTAGGTCTTTTCTCTTCAGTTACCAGTGACAGTACAAGAGGAAATGGCCTCAAGTTGCACCAGGGGAGGTTTAGTTTGGATATGAGGAAACATTTCTTCACAGAAGGAGTTGTTAAGCATTGGCCCAGGCTGCCCAGGGAAGTGGTGGAGTCACCAGCCCTGGAGACGTTCAAAAATCATATATGTGTAGTACTTAGGGACATGTTTAGTGGCATGGGGGTGATAGCTTGGCACTTGGATTTGGTGATCTTAGAGGTCCTGTCCAACCTGAATGATTCTGTGATGCTGAAGAAATTTGGAATTCACTGTGTTCTGTTGTAAGGATTTGTTTCTTCACTGTGTTCTGTCATAAGTAAACTAACCACTTCTCCCTTGTCAGCTTCTGACTGCTAGTAATGTTCCACAGCTCAGAGTCCCCCAGTATTTATTGCATGATCAGAAATGCCCCAGGAAAAGTATCTCAGAAATGATTGATTCAGTGGCATGAAGCTGTGCCAGAAGAGATTTAGGCTGGATGTTAGGCAAAGGTTCTTAACCCAGAGGCTGGTGGAGCACTGGAACAGGCTTCCCAGGGAAGTAGTCACAGCACCAAGCCTGAGAGAATTCAACAGGCATCTGAACAGTGCTCTTAGCCACATGGTGTGATGTTTGGTGTTGACAGGAGTTGGACTCAGTGATCCTTGTGGATCCCTTCCAACTTAGATGACATTCTGTGATTCCATGACTGGAAAAATAACCTTTGGATGCTCAGCCCTGTGTCTTACTTGTGCATTTAACATGAAGCTGTGAGGTATGCGTATGCTTAGTGTGAACTTCATGTGTGACGAGGTAGCTTCTGGCTGACAGTGTGCTGTGGTTTTTATTTGAGAGAGTGTTTTCTACTTTTCCTTTCCTTGCCAGAACTGTTTGAGAAGAAGAAGTATGAGCTGAGGATAGCTGGAGGTGCTGTGAGGGATTTACTAAGTGGAATGACACCCGAAGATATTGATTTTGCCACTACAGCAACCCCAGCAGAGATGAAGGAAATGTTCACAGCTGCTGGTGTTCGTCTGATCAATAACAAAGGAGAGAAGCATGGAACCATTACTGCCAGGGTTGGTTGATGGCTTGACTTAGAGCTTTTTGGCTATGTGCAGCATATCCAATAGAAAACTGGTAGCATGCTCTTGTCTTTGTTGAAGTATCACAGGAAGAGTTTAAAGGAGAGTTTGCTTTAAAATATAGAGTGATTTTTTTTGATTACTTTTTGTTTGTAGCATTCAATTAATGATCCTATTTTAATGCATGCTACCACGTGCATCACTGGAAAAGATAAAGTAAGCCACCCACATGTTCAGATCATGTGGGAAAGTTGATCTTAGTGTTTCCTGCTCTCTTGCTTCCTCTACATTGCTCATTCCTCTGCCTCTTACTCTATCTTCTGCAGGTAATCTAGAAAGCCCAAGGATTCCTTTCTGGTAGTTGTGTGTCTTTTGATTGTCTGCTCTGTATGAAAAGATGATAGGTGTTGGTTTGTGTGTATCTAGCTTGAGCACTAACTGCATCCAAACATGAGGCTGCTTGGACTTGATGATCCAAGAGGTCTCTTCCAACCTTCATGATTCTGTGACTGTGATCTTAGAGGTCTCCTCTTCCAACCTAAATGATTCTGTGAGGCTGAAATAAAACTAGACAGCTTTGAGATGTGTCTTGCTGGTGGTGCTGAAGTAACAATGTCTGTGGGATTTGCAGCTCCATGAACAGAATTTTGAAATTACTACTCTTAGAATAGATGTTGTCACCGATGGACGACACGCAGAGGTGGAGTTCACTACTGACTGGCAAAAAGATGCTGAAAGGAGGGACCTGACTGTCAATTCCATGTTTTTAGGTAAAAGTCTTTCCAAAGCAAATATTGAGATGCTAGGGAATTCTCTTAGTCTGTTTCCAGTTGGGTTTTGTACTGCTTTCAGCTGAAAGGCCCCTACAATTATATGAGATGATCTGACAAACCAGGTTTGAGTTGGGATTATTCAGTCTGGAGAAGAGAAGGCTCCCAGGAGACCTTCTTGTGGCCTTCCAGAATCTGCAGGGGCTACAAGAGAGCTGGGGAAGGACTTGTTAGGATGTCAGGCAGTGCTAGGACTAGGGGAATGGATCCAAGCTTGAGGAGGGGAGATTTAGATTAGATATTAGGAGGAGGTAAGACACTAGCCCAGGTTGCCCAGAGAGGTGGTGGCAGCCCCAGCCCTGGCAGTGTTGCAGGCCAGGCTGGCTGGGGCTGGGAGCAAGCTGCTCTAGTGCCAGGTGTCCCTGCCCATGGCACGGGGGTGGCACTAGAGGAGCTTCAAGGTCCCTTCCAACCCTGACAATTCTATGATTCTATAACTTCTGTATTTTCAACTGGGAGTATTTAGTTTTACCAACCATATTTGTAAGTTTTTCTGTGTTTTTGTTCTTATTATTCTAGGTTTGGATGGGATGCTATATGACTTTTTCAATGGCTATGAAGACCTGAAAAACAAGAAAATCAGATTTGTGGGAAAGGCAAGTGAGAGAATACAAGAAGATTATTTACGAATCCTAAGATATTTCAGGTACTAGGTTTTGCCTTTCCTACATTATAAAGGAACTAAGTATTGTAGAAGGCTTCAGAAATGGGCAGGAAGAGATCAGAGATGTAAAAGGAGTTGTAATGTTCTTAAGTTTCCTCTGATGTTTCAGATTAGAATATTTAACACTCATGGCATAGATTCTCTGAGTAGCAGTACTACGTGGATGAACTGCTTCAGTTTAACCTACAGAGGTTTTGTTTTGGGCAGGTTTTATGGAAGAATTGCAGAAAATCCTGATGATCATGAATCTAGTACATTGCAAGCAATCCAAGAAAATGCCAAAGGTTTGGCTGGAATATCAGGAGAAAGGATTTGGGTGGAACTGAAAAAAATCCTTCTTGGAAACCACGTCAGTCATTTGGTTCGCCTTATGTACGAGCTGGATCTTGCCCAGTACATAGGTAAATGACTCTTGTGTCATATACAGCCAGACCTGCAGCATGGCAAAGTGAGATTCAGCTTGTTTTCACCCAGAAAGAAATGAGATTTCTTGCTAATACTCCCTCTTGCATTGTTTTTTATTTGGTGTGTTTGTGTATATCCCTTTAGGACTACCACTGGATGGAAATTTAGAGGAATTTGACAGAGTCACTAAAAATATTCACACTCTGTGTCCCAAACCCATGACTGTTCTGACATCATTGTTCAAGGTGAAGGATGATGTCACAAACCTTGATCTAAGGCTGAAAATCTCCAAGGAAGAGAAAAACCTTGGCCTTTTCCTAGTGAAGCACCGGCAAGACTTAACCAAAGCTTTGGGTCCAGAACCACTCAGACCATACCAGGACTTCATAATGGATGTAAGTATGTTTCATATTGCTTTATTTGATTCTTCACAGTAAAAGTTTTATCAGAGTGTCTGTGGACTCTCTGCAGCAGTTCCTTGTCTCTTGAACTGGAGAGCCCAGGACTGGACTCAGTTCTCCAGATGTGGCTTCCCTAGGGCAGACTAGAGAGAGAGGAGAACCTCCCTCAAGCTGCTGCACTCAATGCTCCCCAGGAGACCATTGGCCTTCTTGGCCATGGTGGCACATTGCTGCCTCATGGTGAACTTGTCCACCAGCACTCCCATGTCCTCCTCAGAGCTGCTTCCCAGCAGGTCAGCTCCTAATGCCATGGGAATAATGTAATGTTGAGCACAGTTTGAGCTGCTTTCTACTGTCTGATAGTGAATCCTCTCTTTTCTTTTTCCTTTTAGTCTAGGGAAGCCAATACAAATGCCAAGATATGTGAACTTCTCAAATACCAAGGAGAAGAACATCTTCTAAGAGAGCTGCAGCAATGGACTGTTCCTTCTTTCCCTGTCAGTGGCCATGACTTAAGAAAAATGGGGGTGTCCTCTGGAAAAGAAATTGGAACAGCATTACAGCAGCTAAGGGAGGAATGGAAGAAGAGTGGATACCACATGGATAAAGAAGAACTGCTGAGCTGCCTTAAGAAGTTGTGAAATTGAGTAAGGACAGTAGAGAACTGCTTATGCCCTGGTGTAAGTAAATATTCTGCCAGAGCTGTGGCAACCAACAGAGCTTTTCTCACACTTGAAGTCTTCAGCCAGCATGGTTGTCCTGTTCCTGATTCCCAGGTGGAGAGGTTTAATGC
Organism: Bucco capensis; assembly: GCA_013396975.1. Lineage (NCBI taxonomy): Eukaryota > Metazoa > Chordata > Aves > Piciformes > Bucconidae > Bucco > Bucco capensis. The sequence continues at coordinate 240,963 of VWZO01000155.1, read as the reverse complement.
TGTAGTCACGTAAAATATTCTTTGCCAAATTCCACAGTCTCTACCTACCTCTTTGTGTTGTATTCTAATGATAAATATTGACCTGCTTTGTCTACGCTTTCGGGCAGTAGATGTGAGACAGTTGCTTAGCTACATTTAAAAACAAATACAAGCCCCCCAAAAAGGTGGTTTCTGTCCTCTAGAGAAAATCATGGGTGGTTTTGTGCTGAGGAGCCTGACAAAGTAGATACCAGGTTGCAATACTCACTCCAGCAGTTCCCAAACAGTCTTACCATGGAAAAGAACTCTGTTTGATACAAAGATGTTTATTTTCCAAAATTCCAGGATCAATTTTGGATTAAAAGGATGATGTAGCTGAGTCACTGTCATGAACTGCAGTAGTTTTGCACTAACTTGTTTATCCCTGAGGAACTAAATCCATAGCAAACTGGTGAAGTGTAGCTAGATATCTACAGTGTTTCCAGCTTCATGTGTGAAACATACTATTGATGTTCATGGTGGAAGGGGAGACAGAGCTCACCCCATACCAAACCCAAGCCCTGATGGCAGTGACATCAGTGTCACCTCTGAGCCTATGGCAGCATGGGGAAGTCCCACACTGGACTCAGCAGCAGATTCAGGAGCTGGATGCAGAACACATGGATCGGGATTAAAGGCAGAGTTCCCTCCTCAGACACACTGGCCACTGAAGAAGAGATTTGACTCTTGTGATGCCTCAGCTTTATCCTGAAGATGCCATCCCTGGGCTGGAATCCCTTGGTGGTGAGTTCAGGGTCCCCTCTGCTGTCCCCTCCTCCCCACAGGTGCCACCTGTGCCTTGCTGCAGCCCAGTGTGGGGCACAAGCTGGGGCAGTGCCCTTGGGGTGCAGAGGAGCAAGTGTAAGCCTGGTGTAATGACCATGGATCCTCATCCCTGCCTTTTGCTGGTGTGCTGTAACAAAACAACAACAGGGCTCTAACCCAGAGCATCTCCTCTGTGTGTGTGTATATATATATATATATATATATATTTTATTGCAGGTTTAAGTTTTCCTACAGCACTGTGGCAACTGCCCAAAGTCATTTGGATTTCATTTTCCTCAGCTCTCATTTTGCAACACTAGATGGCAGCAAGGCCAGAGCAGTGCCACCAAAAATCAGCATTTCCTGCTTCCCAGCTGCTTTTTCTTATTCCCCTGAAGAAGTTACTTTAAATCAATCATTCTGGAGGTACTAAGGAACTTCAGGAAGACAGAAAGGGAAGAAAAAAAAAGTGCTGTTTTTCTCTGTTAATAAAGGCACTGCCAGGTCACCACTAAACCATGCCCCTCACCACCACCTCTCCACTCCTCTCCAGTGGATTATATGACTAGTTAAATGATAGTTGCGATGAGTTTTAATTAAAGTTACACATCAGGAAAGCCACGTGGCTGTTGCTGGCTCTGTCCCCCTTCACCTGCGGCCGTGTCCATCCTTACACCAGGAGGGAACTACCTGTGAAGGGCAAAACAGTAAGGAATACAAAGAGCTCTCCCTCACAGCTGCCTCCTGAGGATTAATAAAGGTTTCTACCCTTCTCTCAAGATGGAATGATCTGTAAAAATGATTCAAAGGCTGGCTTGGCTTGGCTGCATTTTAAGGGGCAAGGCTGTGGCTAATTGTGCCGGCAGAGCTCATAAAGCTGAAGCAAGGAGATGAGGAAAATGAGAACCAGCATCAGCCCAAGAGTTCTGCACTGGCTGGAGGAGCTCTGGGAGGACATCTGCCAGGGATTGGGCTTCCACCACTTCCCTGGCTGGTCTTACATACACACATTTATACATCGCTCGCTCTCTCTATCTCTCTCTCTATCTCTCTCTATCTCTCTCTATCTCTCTCTATCTCTATCTCTCTCTATCTCTCTCTATCTCTCTCTCTCTCTCTCTCTCTCTCTCTCTCTCTCTATCTCTCTCTCTCTCTCTATCTCTCTCTCTCTCTCTCTCTCTCTCTGTCTCTGTCTCTGTCTATCTCTCTCTCTATATATATAATCTCTCTCTCTAGGTATCTACAGACATATATATAGCCACATCCATCTAGATCTAGGTATCTACATATATACAGAGCTAGCATATATATCATCTACCTACCTAGTGATGCCTCCTAAACTTCATATAATCTCTTAAGTATATTTATTAATATAATAACCATTATATATCATTATTACTATAATCAATAAATAGTACAATTATATATTATTTATTAATATCATTAACAGTATATTTATATATTTATAGGTATAATTAATAAATATATTTCTTAAGTAATAAATAGTAACATCAGTGTAAACACACTATAAATATATAAAACTACTGTTTATATTATAAGACATAATATATATATGCATTATGAACACACAATGTACAATAGACTGTTAAAAAGATCTAATAAGGAAGAATAGATATATATCAGATAGAAATGTGTATATATATATATTACTTATTTTTTATATATATATGTATACATACAGAGGTTGAGTTTAGTTGTCACATTTCTATATATGAGTTATATGTTCCATAATACAATAGATTATTATCTATTTTATAAATAGATATTGTTTATTATCTTTTTATATATGTAGATAATATACAATATATATGTAGGTAAGTGTATACATACACTTCATTGTGTATATAGTAGTATTTTAAAGTATCATTTAAGAGATAGATAGATTTTATATATCCATGTATGTGTGAGGAGGGGGTGTGAAATAGATGGATAGAGAGATATTAGCTAGATATTGGATATAAGATAAATATGTATTAGATAGAAGAACAGACAGAAGATAGGTAGAAGACAGATAGAAGACAGACAGATAGAAGACAGATATTAGATATAAGACAGCTATTAGATATGATATAGATATTAGATATATTAAATAGATATTAGCTAGATATCTTATCTAGATACCTTCTGTCCCCTCTGTCTGTGTACTGTACAGACACACACATATTTCTCTCTTAATCAAACAGATCTCCATGGGCCCACAGACACACTCTGCACTCACAGCCTACTCCCTCTCCACCTTACTTACCTTCTCTGTCCTTTGCATGTCCACAGAAGCTGAAACTCTTTCTTGCTTACCTACCCTTTGTGAAGCCAACCACTTTAAAACACAAGGCAAGCCCAAGCCTTTTCTTTCTTCCCACTCCACAATCAGCAAAAAAACCCCAACCCTCAGTTTTGAAACAAATTGCATTTTATTCTTTGCAAATGTTTTGCAAGCAACAAGATTTTCTTCTGAAAAGTTGTCTCCAAAGGCAGACAGAGGAAGAGTTAGAGCAGAGAAGGTGCTACCCCTTCCACCAAAGCCATCAACCAGAGGTGAAAGCAAAGGGAGGAACAAACCCAACTGCAGCATGTACAAAAATTGCATTGTTATAAAACCAAACACTAGTTGACCATGGTTTAGACCCAGTGTGCAGAAGTCCTAGTGAGCTTACCTACTGCTCAAAACAGAACTAAAACAGACAAAAATCTGCAATATTACAGGCTCTGATTGTTTGAAGTCTTTATGCTACTGCAATGACAGCTTGAAAATGAGCCATTAATTCTCTGCTACCTGTACTCTGATCCAGCTAAGACCTGCTGCTGCTGCCCAGGGCAGTCCTGCTGGCCCCACCAGCTCATCCCTCCAGCTCCACAACCTCCAACCAACCCACAACTGCCCAATTCCTCCATCTCAGCATCAGAGAGATGGAGAGTGTGGTGGGAGAGCAGCACACAGCAAGGCAATCAATCAGATTAATTAATGCCTGAAGCTACATGACATCCAATCAATGTAGTAAATAGACAAAATAATCAGGAAAGTGTGATTTCCTTCCTATTTAGCTCTCAAAAAAGCATATCATGTCCATATTTGTCAGTAGTCACTTTTCACAAGCCCAAGCCAGTAGTTTTTTTTGTTCTCTCCAAAAAGGAGAAAAGGAGCATAGAAAATATTAACCAAGGTACAGACCCCTCCAGGACTCCCTTTGAGCCACACGCTGTGTGTGTTTGGAGCACTCTCACATGTCACGCTGTGCCAACAGCCACTTGTACCACAGCAAGGTTCATCTTCTGTGCAGCAACCTGAATCACATTTGGTTTTCCACCTGGAAAGCATCCTGGACTTGGAAGCAGTGACCATCACACAGCATCACCACCAAGAACATTGCATTAGTGCTAAATTCACTCCTGCCTTATCTCAAGTATATTAGGTTACACTGGACTATATATACACACACAAAATACTAAAAAGATGCCTGTTTTGTCTGCAGACAGTGCCAACAAAATGCCATTTTTTTAGATGAGGCAATCCAAAAGGCTCAGCTTAAAACCCAAAGAGCTTATGAAGTTCAGAGCTAGCTGAGGAAAAAAATCCCTTTGAACACCTCACTCAGCAAACACTAAAAACGGAATGGCAGCAGAAGGTGCTTGAAAGCACCCTCACACCTCTTTGCCACCCACAAGCCCTGCTGAGAGGAATGGGAGGAAGAGATCTGAGGTGTCATGGAGGGAGGATAAAATAAACCAAGCCTAAGCCGAGCTGTCTTGTGTGTACACCTCTGTGTGCATCTGCAGGGCACAAGGGGAAAGCCAAGGATAGTTTCAGTGGTTATCCAAGTACAGAGGTTTCACAGTCTCACACTACTGCTTATCATTTCAGCCTTTTGAAAGCTTATTAGAGGAAGATCATCAAAAGCAAGAATGTTTTCTTGAAGCAAATGGGCCATCAGTCACCCTCTCTTTGTTCAGCCTTCTCTGCCAAGAAGTATTGCTTTTCACAGTTCACTGGAGCACTGGAGATGGCTGTGGAGCAAACAAAAGGGAGCACAGAAGCACAGAGGTAGAAGGCTTCAAAGGACTAAACCTGAGTTACACAGCCATTTCCTTCCTACATACCTAGCAGGATAAACTGCCTTTCAGCACCCAGCAGCTGGTCACATCTGCCTCTTCTCTCAGCTACACTTTGCAGGCACCACACTAACCACTTCAATCAGCTCCTGGGCTTGCAGCAAGGTCTGACCTGGCCTTTTCCTGAAGTCATCTGGCCATGCTACATCCCTTTGGGTGGTGACTCAGAAGGAGCAAGTGGTGGCTGATGTCTTAAGTAGGTTTGTGTCATGCTCACAGAATGGTTAAGGTTGGAAGGGACCAGAAGAGGTCCTTTCTTCACCAGGGTCCTCTAGAGCATACTACTCAGGGTTATGTCCAAAAGGACATTCAATTACAATTAATGAGTTCTCAGAGATCTCCTGTGAAGAAACAAAGTGAATGACAAAGCTTCAAAGGAAAAACAAAACCAAGTATGTACAGAAACATACTGAAGAAATCTTCAGTTTCCATCACCAAAGAGCATTCTGAGGCAAAAAACCCCCATAAAACCAACATTAAATCAGTGGTAAAAGCTGTCTGATTTTGGCACTCAATTTCTGTAGCATAGACAGCACTTCAGACAACAACAAACCCAATAAAAAACAGCACTGCCTTTCATTTGTTTTACAGAGAAACTTTTGCTCCTGGTAAAAGTGATAATGGGAAATTCTCCTTTATGATATGGAAGTGTAAAAGAGAAAAATGAGAGAGTTGTTACCTCCTCCTTGTCAAAATAAAACTGCTGTAGTGTATTTTAGGGAGTACTTCATGGGCATGGCAAAGTAAACTGCACAGAAATAACTCTGAAAAGTAAATGTAAGCACATTCAACAGGAACAGACAAAGCAGTTTATGCTGTGTTATTTCCTATAAACAGCTTCAACTCGAAGACTTCTAAAGTCTAGCAGACTAAATAGATCAGACAACTTGGAAGGGCTGAGTACTCCACACGGGCTCCTGCCAAAGGACATCGTGTGGTGCAGTGGTTCCAGCTGCAGCCACGGCCACTGCCAGCACACTTAGCAGTCACAAGAGACACTTGGCTCTTGCAGGCTCTTCAGTGAAACAGCACAAGCATAGAATTTGAAGTCCTCCACCTAGTTCAAACAGAGACTTCTCAGCCAAATCACTTTTAAGTAGATTACAGAAAATATTCCAGTCAGGATCTGGTATCCACCATCATACATATATTGCATAAATTAGCCTCTGTTTAGTTGTCATTTTCATTTCCCTTCACTTCTTCCACTGCAAGCTGACAGCAGTAAACATCTTCTGAAGTTCTACAAGGAAGGAGAAAGTCTTCAGTGTGTCCAGCTGGATTTCTTGGTGGCTCCTGCCACCTCCTCTCCTTAGCTGTCACTTTCAAAGGACTCAACCTCCAGCTCTCCGTGTGCCAAAAACAGTAACATGGAAGCACACCAAACCCCAGCACAGTGAGCCTGCTTGCCAGGTGGGGTTTTTGGAGGAGGGGTGTGCTTGGGGCTTTGAAGGTTCATTGAGCATCAGAAGCAGAACTGAGCAGAAGCACTGAAGGAGGCAGACTCTGGCAGGAGCTCAGAGGCAGAGTAAGGGTGTTCGATCCGGGCCCGAGTCATCCTCTGCTTCTGGAATGCGAGGCAGCAGAGCAGACCTTGTCAAGCCCCAGAATTTCTGAGGGGACATTTCCTTTTTGGTGGCTGTGAACTTCCATCCCATGTGGTTCCCACAGATGCTGCACTGGGCTATAGTCCAGGCATAGCTAGCAAAAAGAAAAGACACTGTAAGAACACTGCAGCACACAGCTCACGGGGAAGGAGCAGGGAATACTAGTCTCGAGCTCAAAGCATCTGTGTCTTTGGCAATCAAGGTGCTCAGCAGCCACCTAGAAACTCTTATAAGCAAATGAAAATATCAGCCTTCAAGCAGAGAAAGCAACTAAAGCATTTTATTAGCACAACATGCTATGTGCCTTAAAGAGGAGCAAGAAAATGGTTCTCAGAGTCAGTTACTTAACAGCCTTCTCCTCAGTTAACAGGGAACTGAGCTTTCCTTTAACAGTTTCAAAAGGCAGAACATGAATATTTCAAAGCTTCATAAAAAAAAAGAGCTTGTAAAAACACAGAAGGATGAGAAAAATTAACTCCAGATATTATAAGCCACTAGTTATCTTCAGGGAGTCTTAAAGCATGTGTGGCTTGTGACAGATACGGCACACACCCTCCAAGTCATTACTCAGCCTAGGTGATAATCCACAATCAACACATGAGAATGGAAGAGCAGAAGTGTACAAGCATTAGCCAAGATATCTGGACTGGCTACACATATAGTAATGTATTATTTTTTGCTGCTTTAGAAGAGGGTATCAGAGCCAAAGGGAGAGAAGAAGCATTTTTGACCCTCTGTTACAGAAGGAGCCACACAGAAAAGTGATCTAGTAAAAAAGGTTGGTAAAGATTTTGGGTTTTTTTCCGTGTGAAGATAAAGAAGAATTTTTGTGAAACTGAAATCCCAAGATAATTTGACATTGGAGCTGTTCTCAGCAGTTAAAACACTCCAAGTTTTGAATGAGCACCTGGAGCAGGCTTGTCCAGCCAAAACCCATTACATTTCCTCTACCAGGGAGAGGAGGAGTGACATTTTGATCCAAGATCCTTCAGTGTTAGGCAAAGGTATTTTAGATCCTGACAGTCAATCCTGCTACTGGTACAGAGAGCAAGACTAAGGATTCAAAAGATAAAAAACCCCTCAAATATAATCAGATTCATAGAAAGGTAGTGATTTTTAAATGAATGTAACATTCACTCTGGTTTTAAATCCACAAAAAGGATCTCCTACTTTCTGTGGATATATCTCATATATAAATGCAGTTATTCTACTTACTTATATATTATTATAAGTATATATTATGTGTTATATACTTATATATTCTGTTTTCCATTTGCATTTTATTTACTTTATGAGCAAAGAAAGCTGCATGGAGACAACAAATATCATTGTAGTGGTGGCTTCTACAAAACTATGTAGAAAAGCTCCCAGACAAGCAGTATCCTCTTTGTAACTCTCAGATCCTAGGCTATGTTTAAAATATTATCATTTCCAAACACTTAAATTCCAGGGAAATCCTGAAAACATTCTACCTGAATTTTCCATTTGCTTCTGTTTCTTGAACACAATTCATTTCCTTTCCTGTTTTTCCCAGGACTGAAATGATGTGTTTTCAGGAATTCCATCCCTTACCATTCCACCAGCACAAGGACACAATCACAACCAAATTTCTCTCATCTACTAGTACAATTTCTTTCACATTCTTACAATTTCCTTCTGTCTTACCCAGGAAACCAGCTGTGCTCTGTGGATGGCCTTCCATTCAGATTCAAGTTGCAGGCTTTATAGACAGTCAGGGTTTCATGGATGTAGCCATGAGGATTCACATAGGCTGCCATGGGCCCACATAAGGATAAACTATAACAGACACAAAATTCATTCATAGGTTAATTATGTCATTACTAGAATAAATGATTATTAATTTTGCCAGAGTTCAAGGGGAAAAAAAACCAAAGAAGCAGCACCACTTTAAGCTATAGAGAAAAAAAAGAAGTGCCTTCAATTTTTAATCATGTAATTAACAGAAAATAGATACTAATGGGAAATATCACTGCTCAAATTCTCTGAGAACTGCAGAAATTGAAATCTGATCCATTCCTCACTGACAGAAATGATTCCTCTCACCTGCTTATTAAATCCCTACTTTAGGAAAATGTATCTTAAAAGATATTTTCACAAGTAAGGATTAAAACATTCTTGTGCTCAGATGAATGTAAGAATGTGAGCAGCAGGTCCAGGGAGGTTCTCCTCCTTCTCTACTCTGCCCTAGTCAGGCCACAACTGGAGAGCTGGGGCCAGCTCTGGGCTTCCCAGCTCCAGAGAGACAAGGAACTGCTGCAGAGAGTCCAGCAGAGGCTAGGGAGATGCTGAGAGCACTGGAGCATGTGTGGCAGGAGAAGGAAAGGCTGAGAGCCCTGGGAATGCTGAGGCTGGAGCAGAGCAGAGCCAGAGGGGAGCTGCTCCATGCTGATAAAGAAAAACTTCGGTGTGAGGATGCAGAGCCCTGGCCCAGGCTGCCCAGAGAGCTTGGGGAGTCTCCTGGTGTGCAGAGATTCCCAAGGCAGCTGGAGGTGATGTTGGGCAAGCTGCTGGGGGTGACTGCTGGAGCAGGGGGGTTGGATTAGATGATATCCAGAGGTCCCTTCCAGCTCCCACTGTGCTGAGATTCTGGGATTCTGTGAACCTTGCCTAGTTATTTGTTGAAGGGGACAAGTCCCTCAGAGGCTAGCTGACAGGATGTTATGGGAACTACCTCATGGAAGGCAGTTATTAATCATTCCCTCAGAAACACAGAGCTCACTAAAAAGAAGTCCATTATAAGACTCATTTATTTTACCTCCTGCTTCTGAATAGCAACTTCCAAAACTTCAAAAGTAAGCCAAAAAGTTCATTCATTACACTAACTTTCTCATTCTTCTATTAAAGCAGCTCATATCCACACAGCAGGAATTGTGGTTTCTGGAATCCATTATTTGATTAGAAGATAAGAAATGGCTTTTAATTACCACATCAGCTTCTTATCACACTGCTAAATGAACACTGTGGGGAGTCCTGCTTTGTTAAACCAAGACTTCTTTTAACCTTCACATTCTCACAGATGATGGACAGATATTAGTTAGTCAAGATTAAAATGGGAACAAGACTGCCAGAAGCAGCAATTACTTGCAAAATGTAGAGTTCTATCATTCTTGAACAGGTCAAATATATATTGGGAACCTAGCTTGAGCTGTTTTGCTGTGCTAACATTTCTGATCAAGAACGTCCCAGAGATTAAGAGCAAGCAACTCACCTGAATATTTCATTCTTGGTAGTTATTTCTGTGTCTATGCATTGCTTACAACACAGTGATGTACACTGGGAAAGGAAAACAAAGAGAGTCATTGCCTTCATTTCCAGATGCTTGGCAGCACAGTGGCAATCATAAAAATGTCTTTTTCTACCAATTGTTTTGTTTTTCTAGGCAGCACTCACTTAGGTTTGCTCTTTCTATCCAAGGTGGTTTGCTTTCCTATTCATTTGACATATTTATTGCAAACATTAATTGTTCTGATATCTTCTCCTTCCCCCTAAAAATTCCACACACAGAAGAGGACTTGACTGCATAAAGGTAATAAATGAGTCAACCTTCTCAGGTCTCTAAAAGCTAATTTAGAGGAAGACCTTTGCTCTTCTAAAACACAACCCAGAAAAGCAAGATGAGTACAAATGCAATCATTAAGTCTTCCTACAATTTGAGAGTACTGTAGATCAATGGTTTTAATTTCCTCAGCAAAGAAAAATATGTAAGACATATTGATCTTTCTCTTAGAGGCTGTAACAGATTCATCTATCTTCTACAATTTCTAGAAAGCAGGAGGGTAAAATTCATCACTGACACTGCCCAGAAAATAAGCATTTAAATCAGCTTAGTGGAACACTCCTCTTCATTTTCAGGGGATGCATTACTTCTATATCTTTTTAAGGTGAAAGACCCCCAAAAAGATCCACTATATTCTGGAACAAAATGCTGCACCTCTGCTCTTCACTTGGACAAGTCCCTGGGTGCGTGTATCTCCTTTGTAAAGCTGGAGTAGACCACAGCTTGTGCTTCTGAGTCTTGTGTGATACTACACACAAGATTTAGAGCACTACATGACCATGGCAATGGCAAGAAGACAAGACTTTAACATCTTTATTGCCTAATTATCTTATATATCTTTTGCATAAAGCCTTCCAAGCCCAATACTAGACAGATTGCTCCCACGAGTTCTCCCAGCACAAAGCTACTTGGCTGGGGGAGCTTGTGATGTTCCTGAGATGCTTCTGAGCAGCAACACTGGCCTTCTAGCACCATCCATCTGCAATACTGGGTCCAGCTCTGGAGCCCTCAACACAGGAAGGACATGGAGCTGATGGAGCAGGTGCAGAGGAGGCCACGAGAATGCTCAGGGGCTGCAACACCTCTGCTCTGAGGACAGGCTGAGGGAGCTGGCATTGTTCAGCCTGGAGAAGAGAAGGCTTCAGGGGAACTACTAGTGACCTTCCAGGACCTAAAGGGAACTTGCAAGCAGGCTGCAGAGGGCCTGTTTGCAAAGGCCTGGAGGGAAAGGACAAGGGGGAATGGTTTGAAATTGGAGAAGAGTAGATTTAGACTTGATATTAGAAAGAAGTTGCTCCCCACGAGGGTGGTGGAACACTGGCCCAGGTTGCCCAGGGAGGTGGTTGAGTTCCCATCCCTGGAGGCATTGCAGGTGAGGCTTGCCAGGGCTCTGGGCAAGCTGCTCTAGTTGGGGATGTCCCTGGCCACTGCAGGGGGGTTGGACTAGATGAGCTCCAGAGGTCCCTTCCAACCCAAACCATTCTAGGATTCTATGATTCTATGATCTCTTGGCTGAAGAAGTGCTGTGAGGTGGTGAAGCAGAATCACAAGCAAGTGTTATGAGCTGTTCCTTGCTTGCTGCCAAAGGTCAGTACTACGACCATTTTCTTTCTTGAGGAATCTTTTAAAGGAATCTCTCTAGGATTACAGGGAAACTCCATCCATTTTTGTTCTAGATGGTGGACAGTCTCCCCTTTCTTTTGTGAGAGCAATCTGCTGGCCAGTGCCAAGAGGAGCCTGCTCACTTTGTTCATGATGTCGAGCTCGCAGCGCAGGCGCTGCACGGCACTGCCGATCTTCAGCAGCTGGATACGCAACGCATCATCAATGGGCAGGCAAGCAGCAACCCTGTAAGAGAAATCTAGAGAGGAGAAAGCATCAGCCTTGGTAGAATCCCACAAAGAACTCAAACCTGCCACTTCTGCTCAGTTACAGACAGAGAGGTCACCTGGGTTCATCTTTCTGCCCTAAGAATGGATGTAAAAAGCTCTTGGAAGGGATTCGGCTAATCCACACTTGAAGTTCCCCAGTGATGGAGACTGAGCAATGCTGCTAAGGTAAGGTACCCTAAAAGCAGCCACTTCCACAGGGAATTACTGAGTTTTCCAGCCACTGGGGGTTCTCTTCATGCTTGTGCTTCCTCTTCTTTTTGTAAATAAACCACATGCTTTTATGAGAGAAGGAAAAAATAAAGACAAAAACTCCAAATATAGACTTCCCTCATAAATTACAACCAAGTTATAGTCCTAATGTTAGTACTAAGGAAGTATGCTTTACTAGTACATTGTGAGAAGGAAAGAATAAAGAAAAAGGAACCCAAATATAGACTGCCCTCATAAATTACAACCAAGCTATAGTGCTAAGGAAGTATTCTTTACTACTACATTGTGCAAAGAAGACATACTCTGTGTACACTCCCTTCTGGAGGGGGCTTTCTACATCTCAATGCAGACCAAAATTAGAGCCAAAAGTAGTTAAGGAGACAGATTTTGTTGGGTTTTTTTTAGAAAAAGAATGTAATATGACAGTAAATTCTCAGGCAGCAGCTTCAGTCAGGTACTAAAAGGCCCAAACACAGCAGGTAGTGGACTTTACTACAGTAACTCTTAAATTCACCTACCAAAACCCAATTCCTCACAGCCTGTCAATGAATTCCAAAGCTCAAAACTAAAGTCAGCAAAACATCAGTGTGCTGTCAATCACAAGAAAGGAACTGCCATGGAAAGACTGCACTGTTTTGTTTGGGTTTCAGATTATTTCATGTGCTTTCCATATAAGCTCCTGTAAGCAGCACTCTGGGCACAGCAGATGGGAAGTACTTCCAGCCACTACTTTAGTAGAGTTCCATAGTACTTCAAAACTCTTGTTTTCTTACTTAAAAAAGAAATACTACTTGAGGACACAAGCCAAACAACATCATACCTATTGGGTTTGTTGGAAGAGATTCATCTTTAAGGTTTTCATCCCATTCATGGAGCTGCCTCTTGACTCTTTCCATCAAGGTTTCCTTTTGGTTAGAAGAAAAACCTGATTTAAATATTTCTAGTTTCTTAGGAAAAAAAACAACAAACAAATAAAAGGAAGCAAAATGTAGCTTTTTGTCCTAAGTGGATATTAGCTTTTATGGCTTACAATAATGATAGACTCATTTTGTATCTATAACTTTTAAACTAAGAGCAAAACCAGGATAGAGTAAACCAACTCCAGCAGGAAAAAGAGACCTAGGACTATCCCACAGCTGGAGCATGAGGGACAGAGGATTGAGGTTTTGCTCCAAGACAACACAGCAGGAAGCTGAACCTCTGTTCCCCACCCCAGACACATGCTCTAGGCAGGAGGGAACAGCTACAGAGGGAGCCCTTCCTGCTCTTTACAGTAAACTCCACCCTTCTTTAAAATGGAACTTAGGAACCCACAAAAGGAAAGCTTTTCCACTATAGAACAGATATCAAAACATACCAAATTAATTGTAGATTATTTGCTTATACAAAAGGTGAACTTACAGCATCATAGAGAGAGTAGAGCCAGGGAGGCCAAGATGTCAAACTGGCACAGTGGAACTTCCTCTAAAAACAAAACCACAAAGATATATTCTTTAACACTAGCAGAGTTTAGGGATAAGTTCTTGTTCAAATAAATGAAACAGAGGAGAGAGACCTGAAGATACAATGAATTATCACCCTCAGGAGCAGAACTTCAATGGGAAGCTTTCAAACAGCTTCTCCAATGCTCTGAGGGCTGAAATCTCTGTCCAAGACAGACAATACCTGGCATGTTCCCAGAACAGCTGGTTCAGCATTAGAACTCTTCCAAATGATGAGTAATAAGACAGAATCAGTCTTGGAAAAGGATTTCCAGCCCTCCACAGCCCCCAAAGCATAGTGTTTCTGGGCTTGTTACCTCACACATGAACTTGTTCAACAATTCTGAGAATAAACAGCTTTTCATTATTCTTTTTTTTGAGTTGGTTGGGGTTTTTGGCCCATGGAGTTCAAAATCAAAAGTAAAATACCCAGATCAAGACCTTAACTGCAGTGAGGAGAGCTACTAGGACTCTATATTCATTTCTGGAGGTAACCCCAAAGACCTCTACAGACAGAGAAGACTTCAAGGTATCTTTCCTCTTGTATGTCACTCACCAGAACAGCAGGTTAAACAAATACTAAATTCATTAATAAACCACAATTTTAGGTTTTTTCCAGCGTCAGACTGCTCTGTTTCACCACATCCTCTCCTCCTGACCTCAGTGCTAACTCTTGTCCCATTAACCTTGCTGTGCACACTTGTCCACTCTTAATGACAGTTTGGCTTTGTTCTGTGCCTGAGAACAAGCCCAGCTTACACCTGAAAGGCTTTTGCTGGTATACTGTGCTGGTCTAACACTAGCCTGGTGCTTATTATGGGAAACATAATTTATTCGAGCCAAATTATCCTTCTGACAGTACATTTTATTTCAGAGTCCTAAAGGAAAACGCTGCAGACTGCTAAAAGTGCACATTCACTTCTCTAAAGGCATCTTTTAGCACCTTTTAAACAGCCCAGCTGTCTCCAGCACAAATCACACCTTATTATTCCCCTGAGCAAGGCAGGAGTTTGTAGCTTAAACCTGGCAGCAGCCACTTAGGAATCCTGGAAATTCTGCCCTACCATCTCAGTGTCAATTCCCTCCTGGATCCCAAGGCCTGCCACAGCTGCAAGGATGCCAAAACAGTGCAAACAAGCAAAGACAGAATTTGTGCCCCAAACAGGGAAGTAGAACCTAATTCCCTAATGGTAATACCAACATCTTGATAATGATTACTTTCCCTCTACCTTTTTCTGTTTGGTTCTTGGGGTGGTTTTGATCACAAAAATCTCTATAGTTGGAGAAGACTTCTGAGATCACTGAGTCCAACCACAGCCAGGAGAACCCAAACCTCTTAGCTCCACCATGGTTAGGAGAACCCAAGTGTCCTGGGGATCACCACTGTGAGGAGAACCTCAAGGGGTTTGGGGCTACCACAGCCAGGAGAACCCAACCATTTTGGGGCCACTATGGCTGTGGGGGTCACCAGGAGGAGGTCCTACTTTGTATAACTAACTGTAATATTTGGATTATTATGTAATAATATTAACCCACTAATACTGTAATTAAACCCCAAGAGAACACCACAAAGGTGCATGTCCCCACTGCTGATGGCTGATAAATGAGCACACACCAAGCCACAGAAGCAGAGGGCTGGCATTTAGCATCCTCCCCTGAAGGGGAACAGCTGGAATTTGATATTGATTTTCAAAATGCCATGGAAAATTACAAAGCAATCAAAGCAGCACACAGCTAGCTCCTCACCTTCTGGTACTTGTGCCAGCACTGGCGGATGGCTCGGTCCTGCCACGCTGAGCCCTGCCCGGGGGGACACACACGGCAGCGGCTGAGCGACTGCAGCTGCACTGCTGCCATGGTGCAAGGCAGCACGCGCTCCGGCAGGATCTGCACTGTGGCCTGCTGGATGCTGAGGGGACAGAGAAACATGAGATACAGGCACCTTTACAGAATCACAGAATCATCNTGCAGTGGCAGAATCACCTCTCTGGATCTGCTGGTCATGCTTTAGAAGAGTTTAAAACAATTGGAGTTTTCTGCTTATAAAAACATAGCTTTGTGGGATAGATTAACCACTCCTTAGTACTCCAGAACCCAAGCAGCAATCCATGAAATCAGACTGTTGAGGCTGTATTCATGTAAACCAAATGACCTGAGTGCACACACAGCACATCCACAGCAAAACCAACACATGCTGTTCTACAATACAGCTTATCTCATGCCCTTGGCTAAATTATTACAGCCACTGTGCTGACTTGACTTTGGGCTACCTAAAGTGGAGCCAGAGGCAATCTCTGTTACTCCTTTTCCTTTAAAAACCAAAATTAATTGTCTTCCAAACCTCTGTTAGTCCTTCTCCCTTAAAAACCAGAATTTGTTGTCTTCCAAACCTGTTATTCCTTTTCCTTTAAAAACCAGAATTTGCTATCTTCCAGACATCTTTTGCACTCCACAAACATCACTGCTTTAATGTTTTCAGCACAAGTTTCTTTGCTGGTTTTTCCCTCCCTCTCACATTGAGCTACTTTTCCAAGGGATACAATGGGCTGTCTTTCTATTTTAGAGCACTGCTGGGATTGTGGTGGACAGAATTAAAGAGAGCTGGGCAGTGGCAACACAGCAGAATATTCTACCACCTCAGCATTATAGATTTAGATTTTTGTCTCCTCAAGTTCCTTTTGGAATGAACTCATAGTTAGCTATTACCTACCAAGCCCTCAGAAAGGAAGCTGAGCTGAAAGGCAATTTGCTATCTTCAAACCACAAAAGCTTATATGCTTAGCTAGAGCTCACAATCAGCAGAAATAGGATACAGGCTCTGATCATCTTTTACTATCCTAGCATCAACCAGGTCACCAATTTCACCAAGAGGTCAGCAACTCTTACATGGCTGGGAGGACTTTGCATTTGAACAGCATTCTGCATCAGAAATCCTGAAATAGTGAGCAAGAGCTCCTTACAAATTTCCCATTTCACTTGCAGAGGCAACAGTGAACTCTGCTAACCTACTATAAATGATGAAATGATGTTTTGCCATCAGCAACCAGAAACATCAAGAGCTATGGAAATCTTCTTCTTGCTAAGCAGCTCACTATTTTTTCCTTCTTCAAGGAATGGTTGTTTCTTTTGTTAGTAGCCCTGAATACATGAAAATTAGGAACATGATCTGAATGAAAGTGCTGGATTTGTACAGATGGAACATTCCATTCTGCTGTCACATTCCCTTTTTAGGTGCTTCTGAGGTACAGAGAGAAGTGGCAGCAAAGTGCCACACTGCCAGGCTCGTTCAGAGAAGGAGTTAGCACATCAGCAGAGTCTGGAGAGTGTCTCATCACCTGCAGAGCTTGGGCTAAAGAACACAGGCTCAGGTCTCCAGACTGCACTGCCAGTATCAGGAGGTTCAAGTGCACTAACTAATGTGCAGCACTTGAGAGCAGAGTAACTCTGTGCAGCTTAACTCATTCCAAAACATCTAGAGAACACCACAGTGAGAAATGATGACTGAAACTTGTGATTGTGCTGTGTACAAGTGAGCTCTGCTAGAAAAGCATCATAACAAAGTGCTTTAAGAGCACAGCAAAGCCACTCTACACCTTAACAGCTTCTAGACACTGAATTCTCCAGCAAGCAAGCTGCTGTTCCACTAGTTGTTCATGTACTGCCACCTTGTGTTCAAGGACTATGGAAAAGAACAGGACTAAAATAGAGAATACTCCTTTTAAAGCTCATTTCAGTGTGTTTGACATCACCTGAAAACAACTGTTAACTAGTAATAGAAGCAGCACATTTCTACCAGTAAAAGGTCAGAAAAAAACGAGGTAAGACTAGCTGAAGGTAAGCCAAAATCAAGAATCTCTTTTCATACTCAAGTGGAACACTGGCCCAGGTTGCCCAGGGAGGTGGTTGAGTTCCCATCCCTGGAGGCATTGCAGGTGAGGCTTGCCAGGGCTCTGGGCAAGCTGCTCTAGTTGGGGATGTCCCTGGCCACTGCAGGGGGGTTGCACTAGATGAGCTCCAGAGGTCCCTTCCAACCCAAACCAGTCTAGGATGATTCTATGATGATTCTATTTATCCACAGATCTCTTTTATCTGTTGCACAGGAAGAACTGAACAAGACCCAGACTCCAGTCCTCCCCTTTCTGAGAACATTCTCATGAAAACCACCAGCCCTCTGGGCACAGTTCCTGGCCTCTCCATATCTGAACCATGCAGCTGAATTTTTCTCCATGCTGCTGAAGCTCAGTAGCTAAAGATCACTCCAAGTACAAACCCAGACAAGCACATTGCTATTAGCTGTAGTGTCAGAGCCTTGCCTGCAGCCTTTCAGAGCTGCAGCTGCACAGCAAGTGATGAAGTGGAACATGTCCAGTGCAGAGCATCCTTTCTGAAAATGAAAGGGACAGTTCTTCAAAGGAATGGAACCTGGCTGCTATCAGGGAGGCTTTCCACAAGCCACCAGAAGGTACACACTTGACACTGTATCCTCTCAGTGCACTTCTGCTTCGAGACAGGGGTGGGAGAGACTTTGAAAGCAAGCTTTAGAACTCCTAATGCAGGCAAATCAACTGCTTTTTCCTGGCTTAATTTCCAGAAACAAAGCCATTCTAGACAGATGTTGTCTCACACACATCACATCACATCACATCAAACTACAGTTAGAGAGACAGTCTTTAGAGAGTTTTGATAGCAAGGTGGTTAACAACTAAAACATCAGCAAATGTCAGAAGTCCTTAATAACCAGAGAGGCTCCTGATTAAGCATTCGATTAACATCCACAGCACTTTGCCAGTAAAATGCAAATGCTCTGGTGAAACAAGACTTGCAGCATACAGAATTAAAGACATCATTTTCTTACCCATCTGACTGGGTTCTTATCTCAAGCACCTTGAACCTCTGTCTTCCTATTGCTTTCACTTTCACTGTTTCAATTCCATACTCCTGCTCTTCTCTGTAGGCATAGATCTCTGCTGTTGTTCCAAAACGTGCTTCCCTCTCACGGATGTTGCTGAAACTAACAGAAGGAAAAAGGTTAGCTAGCCTCCAAACAGCACTGATCATTCCCATAGCATGAGCTGCTCTGCTGCTTTCTGCACAGCACATCAGCCTATTTTCTCTTCCCAAAGCCTGCTCTTGTAGAATGTCTTTAACCTTTCGTCACATACACAATTAGGCTTATCAAAAAATTGGTAGAATACCACTTCAACTAATTGCAAACATTACTTATCCATTTTGAAAGCAACTTGTAATGTTTTGTTTGCGTGGAGGTTTTTGCCAGTTGACTTGGTTTTATTTTCGGGTCTAGAGGTGACATTCTGGGGATTCTTCAGATTGATTATATAAAACTGACTGTTCCCACCTCCTCCAGAATTACACCATAGAGGAAAGGGAGAACATTCCCATCTTCTTCTGCCACACATCAGCCTTCATCTTTTCCTCTTTCCTATCACCTCCTGTCTCTCACCTCTCTTTGTGCTTGTTTATTTATACACAAAACAAGCAAACAGACCTTGACAACAAAACAATTCTCAGTACAAGAACCTGATTGTTCCATTTCCAATCAAAGCTTATTCTTTAAGCAAGATGGAGCAGTGCATTCAGAGTTACTGAAATGAAGAGGAAAGCAGACCAACACTTGATGTTCCTCTACACAAACACAGGGTACTGTCGAGCAGCTACCCAGCAGGACTGCAAAACCTTTTCATTACGAACTGAAAGGCAACTGTGGCCAAAAAATATCCCCCCCCATAGCTTCTGTTAGTTATTGATGGCAGAACTGAGCCACTGGTGTGTGTTTTACCTGTATGCCAGCACAGCAAAGGTTCTGTCTTTCTGAATCAAAGTCCGCACCATGCTAACCTCCTGCGGGCGGAAGAGCTGCAGGGGCAATGTCTGTCCAGGGATCAGCATCACCCTCACGTGGGGCAGCACTGGGAACACCTGGCAGCTGTCATCATCGTGCACTGTTCTTCCATGAAACTCTTCCATATCAGAACCTAAGTACTGCACATGACAGGAGTGTAAGAGGTTTTGGTGATTTATGAGGATAAAATAAAGCTGAGTTTTTCACTTAAGGATACAACAACAGAATGACTCAAAACCAACCAAAAGTTCTTCAAGTATTCAATGGATAATCTATAAAGAACATACCACATGAGATGTTGGCAAACTAGTATCAAAATTAATGTTTGGCTTTTCAGCTTCTTTATTATCTTCATCTTCAACTTCCATCTCGTTGTCCTCCTCTTCCTCGCTCTCTGCTAACGAGCACACAGAGAACATTGTATAGAAATCAAACAGCAAAGATACTGAGAAACATCACAGAACTGCATTCAATATTCCCAGCGTGCAGCACTTCACAGGGAAGCAACTTCTGGCATGGAAACTGAAATGTTTAAGAAATATTGAGATGCTCTCCATGCTCTAGGGCCATGGGTTAGTGGTATGGGAGTGATAGGTACGGCTGGACTTGATGAGCTTAGAGATCTCTTCCAACCTTCATGATCCTGTGATTGCTGTTACAGCAAAATCACCACTCTACACAAANTTAACAACTAAAACATCAGCAAATGTCAGAAGTCCTTAATAACCAGAGAGGCTCCTGATTAAGCATTCGATTAACATCCACAGCACTTTGCCAGTAAAATGCAAATGCTCTGGTGAAACAAGACTTGCAGCATACAGAATTAAAGACATCATTTTCTTACCCATCTGACTGGGTTCTTATCTCAAGCACCTTGAACCTCTGTCTTCCTATTGCTTTCACTTTCACTGTTTCAATTCCATACTCCTGCTCTTCTCTGTAGGCATAGATCTCTGCTGTTGTTCCAAAACGTGCTTCCCTCTCACGGATGTTGCTGAAACTAACAGAAGGAAAAAGGTTAGCTAGCCTCCAAACAGCACTGATCATTCCCATAGCATGAGCTGCTCTGCTGCTTTCTGCACAGCACATCAGCCTATTTTCTCTTCCCAAAGCCTGCTCTTGTAGAATGTCTTTAACCTTTCGTCACATACACAATTAGGCTTATCAAAAAATTGGTAGAATACCACTTCAACTAATTGCAAACATTACTTATCCATTTTGAAAGCAACTTGTAATGTTTTGTTTGCGTGGAGGTTTTTGCCAGTTGACTTGGTTTTATTTTCGGGTCTAGAGGTGACATTCTGGGGATTCTTCAGATTGATTATATAAAACTGACTGTTCCCACCTCCTCCAGAATTACACCATAGAGGAAAGGGAGAACATTCCCATCTTCTTCTGCCACACATCAGCCTTCATCTTTTCCTCTTTCCTATCACCTCCTGTCTCTCACCTCTCTTTGTGCTTGTTTATTTATACACAAAACAAGCAAACAGACCTTGACAACAAAACAATTCTCAGTACAAGAACCTGATTGTTCCATTTCCAATCAAAGCTTATTCTTTAAGCAAGATGGAGCAGTGCATTCAGAGTTACTGAAATGAAGAGGAAAGCAGACCAACACTTGATGTTCCTCTACACAAACACAGGGTACTGTCGAGCAGCTACCCAGCAGGACTGCAAAACCTTTTCATTACGAACTGAAAGGCAACTGTGGCCAAAAAATATCCCCCCCCCATAGCTTATGTTAGTTATTGATGGCAGAACTGAGCCACTGGTGTGTGTTTTACCTGTATGCCAGCACAGCAAAGGTTCTGTCTTTCTGAATCAAAGTCCGCACCATGCTAACCTCCTGCGGGCGGAAGAGCTGCAGGGGCAATGTCTGTCCTGGGATCAGCATCACCCTCACGTGGGGCAGCACTGGGAACACCTGGCAGCTGTCATCATCGTGCACTGTTCTTCCATGGAACTCTTCCATATCAGAACCTAAGTACTGCACATGACAGGAGTGTAAGAGGTTTTGGTGATTTATGAGGATAAAATAAAGCTGAGTTTTTCACTTAAGGATACAACAACAGAATGACTCAAAACCAACCAAAAGTTCTTCAAGTATTCAATGGATAATCTATAAAGAACATACCACATGAGATGTTGGCAAACTAGTATCAAAATTAATGTTTGGCTTTTCAGCTTCTTTATTATCTTCATCTTCAACTTCCATCTCGTTGTCCTCCTCTTCCTCGCTCTCTGCTAACGAGCACACAGAGAACATTGTATAGAAATCAAACAGCAAAGATACTGAGAAACATCACAGAACTGCATTCAATATTCCCAGCGTGCAGCACTTCACAGGGAAGCAACTTCTGGCATGGAAACCGAAATGTTTAAGAAATATTGAGATGCTCTCCATGCTCTAGGGCCATGGGTTAGTGGTATGGGAGTGATAGGTACGGCTGGACTTGATGAGCTTAGAGATCTCTTCCAACCTTCATGATCCTGTGATTGCTGTTACAGCAAAATCACCACTCTACACAAAGGGTCCAAAAGGGCAGTTTGTTTCTGAAAGGATAAAGACCAACTTTTCTTGGGGGAAAATAATAAACAAAGTCTGCCAGTGCATATTTTCACCACAGTACTCTGCTTTGCATGTGCTCTCCTCGGCTTGCATCCACCAGCAGCAGCTTTAATACCCTTTTAGAGAGAGGCTGTCCCACTTGTGTGTTTTTTCTCTGCACACAAAAGGAATGACCAGCAGTTGATTAGAAAGGACTGTGCCCTGCAAACTTTTCTGCTCTTCCTTGCCAAAGAGGCACGCTAGCTGCTGCGTGGTGGCACAGAGGAACGATGACTCATTTCACTGCAGCAGCGCCATGAGAACAGGGGGGGGGAAATCACCACTGTCTTCACTCTCCTCCTCCATCACACCACAGACACAAGGCAGAAGAAACTGCATCTTTAGTCTCTTAGCTCTATGTATTTTTTATTGATTTTGTAATTGTTTTTCTTATTTCAAGGTTAGGGAGACCTCCAGCACGCTGGAAGAAGGGAAAGGCAAGTGCTGAAGGCATCGTGCATCCCATCTCCTTGGTGGCAGGTTACGTGTTCCCAGATGCTCATGCTGACCCACTAACACTACCAAATCTACTCCCAACATGCTTGTGCACAAATATGAACCTCATTTAAAAAAACTGGAACACAACAGGAAATATTAAGGTTGTATTTCCTGCATCTCCAGACAGTATTATCATATTATTATAAACACACAGGCCAAGCATGCTCACAGAATCTCCTGCTATAGGAAATGACCTGACTGGCAGCACTTACTGCTACATTCCCCTCTGCATGCTTAGGCTGAAGGCTTTTTTGTTTTTTTTCTAGTTCAGCATGATCTGCTTCCAAATCCATATCACCTGTCATTTTGGAGACACTCTGCTAAAGCAGAAAAACTCATGCTGTTATGCAATAGGTACCCAAGCCTGCTCTACAAAACTCCAGCAGAAATACTGCAGAAATCAGCTCGTGGAAGCCAACACTGCCCTCAGGTCTTTGTGCACTGCACCTCTCACTTCCTTCCTTAGTAAAAAGCATTTGTGGAGACTTTCTAAAAACACCAATGACTTTCTTTGGTTTTACAGGGGTCCAAATTTACAGAGAAGAATGTCTTGTGTTTGCCCATTGCAGTGGAAACTTCACAGCATATTCCACCCATCACCTGCCCAGTGCCTCAACAGAGAGTCACAGAATCCTGATGGGTGGAAGAGAACTCAAAGATCATCAAATCCAACTGTCAACCTATCACCACCATGCCACTAAATCACATCACTAAGTAGCACATCTACAGGTGTTTTGAACACCTTCCAGGAATGGTGATTCCACCACTTTCCTGGGCAGCCTGGGCCAGAGCTTGACAACTCTTTATGAGAAGAATTTTTTCCCAAGATCCTATCTAAACCTCCCCTGGTGCAACGTGAGGTCATTTCCTCTTGTCCTATCACTAGTAACGCTAGAGAAGAGACAGACTCCCACCTCACTCCAACCTCCTTTCAGGGAGTTGTAAAGAGAGCTAAGGTCTCCCTTGAGCCTTCTCTTCTCCAGCCTAAACAACCACAGCTCCCTCAGCTGCTCCTCCTCCTTATTCTCCAGACCCTCCTGACCGAGCATCTCTTCTTCCACCTCGGTCAAGCTGGACTGTAAGCCACCAACGGGCCAATACCGTGGGAAGGCTGCAGCTCCATAAGCCAGCGTCTGCCCAGCATCATCCCACACCCTCTCCTCGTCCCACGACAAGGACTCCCCTCCCCTCCCCTCCCCTCCCCCTATGTC
>VWZO01000155.1:195110-217246 GCA_013396975.1 Bucco capensis | reverse complement strand
TCCCGCTCCCAGCCCGACGCTTCCTCCCCGCCTCTGCCCGCAGCTCCCCTCGGCTTCCCTCGGGCCCCGAGCCGGTCGCGGCCATTACCGGACACCAGCTGGAGGTGGTTCCCCATGTTGTTATGGGGCTCCCCGCCTCCTTCCTCGGCGGCCATCGCTGTTTACCCGGAGAGGAGCCTGGGAAGCAGCCGGGGCGGAGGGAGGAGGAGACAGGAGGAGGAGCCCAGGAGCCGCGGCCCGGCGGCCTCTAGCGGCGCTGCCCGGGGCCAGAGCAGCAGCTCTGGGGGCTGCGTGCCCCCGCGCCTGACCGTTATTGGGACCGAGGGACGCGGAATAGGCTTTGCGGAGAGCCCCCGGAAGCGGACGGGGCTGAGGGCGGTGGCACCGAGTCCCCTAAGGAGGGATAGGCCCCCTGGCTCCGCTTGGATGTCCCCCGGGCTCAGGGGGTGGCAGGGCCCGGGAGCTGCGGGTCCCCGAAGTGCCACCTCACCTTAGAGAATTTCTCTGCATGGCTGAGCTCGGCACAGCCTCCCAGCGTGGTCTTCCGTAAAGCACTTGAGGCCTGTGCACTGTCTTTGGGTTGTGCTGTGAATCAAATCCATGGTGGATCACCTTTTGGGTAAACAGCTTGAAGCAGAAAGTGTAAACACAACGATTGGTTCCGTGCAGTCCCAGCAGAGATGCCTGAGGGAGAGCAGAGCTCAGTGATGTGGAAATGTGAGCTGGAGAGGAGCCAGGGGAGCTGCGCCAGGCATGGTGAGGTGGAAAACACTCCAGGAGCAGAGCAACCTGACCTGAAGAGAGAAATCATGGAATAGAATCATTTAGGTTAAAGAAGACCTCTAAGATCATTGAGTCCAACCATCAACCCAACAGCACCATGCCACTAAACTATGTCTACACACCTCTTGAACCCTTCCAGGGATGCTGACTCCACCACTGCCCTGGGCAGCCTGGGCCAAGGCTTAACCACTCTTGCTGTGAAGAAATGTTTCCTAATATCCAATCTAAACCTCCCCTGGTGAATTTAAGGCCATTTCCTCTTGTCCTATCACTGCCAAAATAAAATGGTTGAGGCTTGTCAGCTAAAATGACAAAGTGGTGTCCTGACGTGAGGTTGTATGATCACGAGAAATGGTTCACAGGATACAAACCCAGCTGATACACCCCAAAAACATCAGTTTGGAGGGCACTGCCCAACTCTTCCACAACTGCTCTGCCTCATCATTTATTATCATTACCTTCCCCTCCTAAAAAAAACCACAAACAAACCAAGCTGTCCTGTCATGGCTCAGGGGTTTCTCCCTTTCTACTAAAATGCTTATTTTCATTGCTGTTGCCATCCTCTAGGGACTGTTACAAATCACTAAATCCCATGCAGTGCCCCCAGACATTTCACAGTTCCTCAGGATCTCAGCCCTGTTTGTTTTCTGCCAATTAAAGCCTTTTCACAAGGCAAAATTCTGTACTTTAATATCTCTAATTTCAGTTCAGCAGTAATATTCTCCCTGGACCAGTGACAGGGTAAACCAGTGATTAGCCAGCAAGCAAAACACTAATTCTTTTTCAGAATGAAAGTGGTTTAGAGAAAGAGTATTTTCAAGATAAATACTCTTAATTTCCTTACCATCATGGGTAGGAAATACTGTTTCTACTGAACTGAATATGTCTTTAGAGCCACAATCAATTTGCCAAATGAGGAATGAATCAGAGACTTGCCTGTGATGATACATTAAGCATTTATAAGAACACAATCATCACTTCAATGATGAACTTATGGTTCCATAACTTTTTCCCTGCATTATCTCAGCACAACAGATATAATTCCAGGGTGTTGTATCTGTTACACATACCACAAGAAAAAAATCAAAGGGTCTTGTTGTCAGGCTGCATTGCAGTCTGACTTCTTCTCCAAACCCTGGGGTTTCATTAAAAACAATTATGCTCAATATATCTGGCTTCTTTTGATGTGCTAATCTGCTTTGATTCCTGTTGGTTTTTTACTTAATTGCTGGGGGTACATCTGAGTCACACTTTCAAGCTTGTTTCTGCACTCTTGAGGGACAGAACTTACTCTTCAATGGCTGCTGAGATTCTCCAGTAACTCACATGGCTGAAGGAGCTGCAGCTTCTTTGAGGAAACATTAAATACAATAATAATCATCATAAAATGATGAGCAGTGGAAACTCTGGGGCCAAAGAGTTCCCTAGTTCTTATTTTGGATGATATTGCATTTCTTTATTGCTAAAATGTGCAGCATGGAGAACTCTAGCTAGTGCTTGAAATCTCAATCCAACTCCCCAAATTGGGCATTAACTCCTAACTTAGTCTCTGCCTATAAATTACAGACATTGCTATCCTGCAGGGAAAGACACTGTGAAGATTCTTCTTGAGGTATGGGACTTCTGTTAGGTTCCATGTCCCTGTCAGGATGTTTATTAAATAGGCTAAAGCATGAGTCATTTCTAGCTTTTTAACCTCAACCTGCTAAAAATACATTTCACAGTTAGCTATTTCTATTTCCTATCACAAAAGTCACTCTTTCACTTGAAGAGTGTGAGAGTCACTAAGCTCACCCTCTAATCCACCCCAGCATGTGGCATCTTCCCAGACTCAGCCTGGACTCACTGGGAAAAGGCAGTTGCTATTTTTCCAGCAGTATTAACCCAAGGTCAGGTTAAAAACAGAAAGCAGCAGGTTTCAGGCTGAAGAGCAACTGTGTAAATGCCAAGTGATTGTAGTAAATGTGATGAGGGCAAGTCTATGTCTATCCCAAAGGATGTTAGTTCATCTGGTCAGTGCCAGTGTGTCTGTAACAGCCCAAATGACTACAATTGAGATGCAGTTGGAGCACTGCAATATGATGAAGAGTTCTTTTCTTCTTAGCAGCTGTTGATCAAAGATATCCCCAGCCAGCTGTGCTGCATTTGCCTTTTCTTTTAGCAGCCCTATTTGTAAGAACATTGATTTAGAAACACTATTTAAATACCATGCCCCCAGACCTTGTGGGGTTTAATGCCCAAATCCAGATTGCCTCTTTTCTATCCTGCCATTGCTGGTTGGGAATTGTGGCTGATGAAACAGTTGGTGCTGGTTAACCTCTTAGTAGTTTGGAGTCAGAGGACATTCATCACCTTTCCAGAAGGAAAAAAAAGCCCACAAATCCAAACAAAGAAAAGAAGAGCAATGTAAAGGATATAAAGGGAGGTGAAACACCAGAACAGGTTGCCCAGGGAGGTGTTTATTTGCCCCATTCCTGGAGATGTTCACGGTCAGGTTGTTTGGAGCTCTGAGCAACCTGAGCTAATTGAAGATGTCCCCAGCTCACTGCAGAGGGATTGGACTAGATGACCTTTAAAGGCCTTTTCTACTCACAACATTCTATGATGCTATGATATCAAAAGGCAGCAACAGTTGGAATGTCATTTAGCATTGCTGAGGGTCATCCTTGGGATGAAGAAAGCTGCTGGTTACATGAATTATGGGTGAAGTTCTCCACAAAAAGTGTTTGCAAACAAACCTCAGCTTCCCACTTGTCAGTCCTTCATAAACACCAAACAGAACATATGTTCTAACAAAAATACCTCTCTACCCCCCCAAAATACACCATTCAGTCAGTTTGATACCTCATCACAGTCATTTTCCTCCCATTTTCTCAGCATATCCACTTCCCTCCTATCCTCAGGAGGACAATCTATGTGGCTGGTAAGAGGATGAAAGCAGAGGAATTAACAGCAGCTACACTGACAAAAATCTTTGCCATGTAAAACACTCATCTCCATCCCTCAGCCTCCTTCTGTCTCAGCACGAGGTTGAGGGAAAAGAAGTTGTCAGAGCGTGTAAGCAGCCAAAAGCACTCCCTCTTCTCCACCCACACACTTGAATTAAGTGGGAAACGCCATGAATTTCCTGCATTTCCTGGGACAAGAGGCACTAGATGGTGCTGTGACATAGACTTTGGCAGAGCTGGATCCTTTGTGAGCACTAACCAGGCAGCTGGGCTGCACTCTCAGCTTGGGGATTTCCATCTTCAGGGCATTCACGATGGAAAAGGTTGATCTCTGACCTAATCCCTTTAAATTAGGGGCTTGGGGTGTTTCTGCAACAGGCTGATTGGGCTGCTTCTGTTCCCAAAGTAGTCTGTATAGTCTAATTAAAATAGGTGAAGTCCTGTGTATGGATGCTACTGATTTCTACTCTGCCAATGAACTAGCTCCTTAGACACCCAAACCTGCTAATTCAAGGCAGAACACAGCAATGTGTCTAAGGCTCTCACACCAAAGTGACTTATTAAACACTGGCACTAAGAAAGCAGTCACAGGACCAAGAGAAAATGCATGCTTTAGACAAGAAAAGAGCTAGAAACAAACAAACAAACCAATCTATGAAGCCTTTTTCATAGCAGTGACCAGGCAGTCCCAACACTGAGGACATTTGCCACCTCCTGATGCAGTGATGGAGAACTGAACAGGCTCCCAAGGGAAGGAGCAGCAGCATCAAGCCCAATGCAACATCTCCCTGTCTCTTAAACCCCTCCAGGGATGGGGACTCCAGCACCTCCCTGGGCAGCCTGTTCCAATGGCTCACAACCCTTGCAGCAAAGAAATTCCTCCTCATGTCTAGCCTGAACCTCTGAGCCTTCTTTTAACTTTAAAACCAGAAGCAATCCTAAGCTATTAGCTTTGCACATACCAGGCTATCAAATCTGGCATCACCAGAGTTGTCCATTTCAATATTAAATGTACTCTGAGAGAACATCAACAACAGAGGAAGGCAATTCCCAAAGCACAACAGAAAAATCAGTGATGGACAGGAGAAGCAGAAATGGTTCTAGCTCTAGAACTAAGTGTGGTTGGACAATGCTGGTGAAGCTGAAGAGCAGCAGATGCCTAGTTTATCCCAAAGCAGCTACTGCTGCTGGCATTCTGGGAAGGACAGGGCATCTTTAGGCCTCTCTTTACTATCTGCTGCCTGGGTCAGGCCAGCATGACAAATGAGCAGCTCTGAATATGCAAGAGCCTTGCAGACAAAGAGCCTCTTAGCCAAACATGCCTATTACTATGCGTGGAAGCAAATTCTCCTGCCACTGAACTCTTGCCAAGGAACAAACTCTTTGGCATGTGTGCAAAGGCCATATTCAACCAGCAGTGCCAGACAGCATGGGACAGAAAGCAAATGTGGCTATAAACAGACATTTGGTTGCATAAAGAGAAGAGAAAGTGAGAGAAAACTCCATTTTAGGTGATGCTAGCTGGAAGGGTGTATCAAGTCAGAGACTTCTTCAGGTAGCCTTGAGGAGGATCTCCTCTAGGTAAATCCAAAGCCTCCAGACAGCTTAGAGAGGAGTGTACCCTTCTGAGAGAAGGCCTCCTGTTGCTGGCTGAGTGCTGCTCTGACTAACAGAGCTGTAAATCAGTGGCCCCAGTGGGCAGCCTCAGAGTTGCCAGTGTAAATTCAAGGTGGGCCCTAAAGCCAGATCCTGAGCTGCTCCAAACACAACCTTCTGTGCCAGTGGGGAACTGCACCTGGAAGAGACTGTTGGGAGAGCCAGAGGGGTTGAGCAGAGCTCCAGTTCCACCATGAGGAGTGGAGAGCTTCAAAGAAACAGAAATCTCAAGTAGAATCCATTTCCTTCAGTGGCTGAGGATGCAAGGCCATTTTCAGCAGTAGATCACATTTGGTTGGCCATTCCCAAACCAGCTGATTTCCAGCCATGTTCCAAATCTCTGTAAGCTCTAAGTCCTCCAAATCTGTCATTGATTTCATGCTTCTCAAGTTTTAAAGACCCTAAAGGAGCCAGCAAACCCTTCCACAGGGAACTAACCTTCATTGAATGACCTACCATTAACAACAGCAAATAAGAATAGTTACAACCAACACTGAAATACAGAGGAATAATAAACTCCAGCCCAAACTTCCTGCTAAATACTCATTTCTTGCCCCTTTTTCAGTCATTCTGTTTCATGGCAGCTGAAGATTGTAGGTTCTTACAGAGCTGAAATACACATTGTCTACGTTTTCTTCAGACTAATCCTTAAATGCCAACAAATTTACATGTCCCAAATAGATTATTTACACTAAAATGGAGGCCAATTCCTTTTGTCTTCTCTAAAAATGCAACTAGTTAATCTTTTCTTACAAATACAGACAAATAATTCACTAATGGCTTTAGAGAACTGTAGTAGGATGGAAAATTGTATGCATTCTGTCATTTTCAATGCTCTGTTGTGTTATTCAAGCATCTTACCCTCCCAGTGCCTCTTCTGGAAGGCAAACTGAAGGCACAAAAGGTGTGAGGCTGCTCAAGCACTGCTGTGAATTCATCTCCAAAATGTCATTTCCATTGTTCTTCTGGAAAGCCTCCTGCCCCCAGCACCTGAACCATCAGGACATGACAAATGGCAGAGCCTCTTCAGCTAAATGGCCTTTTGGGAAGCTGGAGCACAAGCTTTATAAATGAGGTACTGTGGGAGGGCAGCTAAGTGCTGGGTTTGCTGGAGTTCCTTCAGGTTTTGTTCTTCCCCTCATGGAGCACCAGGGACTGAAATAAAAAGCCTGCCTAGAAATGCTCTCACTGACTTGCTCATTAGGGTCTGGCACCCAAAGGGAAGGAGACTAGACACTTTCTACAAGGCAAAATGGAATAACTCCCCTTTAATGCCCAAGTTATTCTGGAGGTGCAGCAGGCTGAGCTAGACACAAGCAGCCTGGCTTCCCCTGAGTGCATGGATCACATCTCATTGTAGTCAGCCCAGAGAAGCCACGACAGGCAGAGGAATGAGATCAATACAGCAATGGAGACTCCTGCCCCATTATATTGCAGAGATGTTTACTGCTCAGAAAGCTGCTTCCTGGATGAGTAGAGACACAACAAGACCTTCACACTAACAGCCTGCTGGGGAAAGCTGATGCAGCACTTGATGGGGAAGAGTTGCTGCCAAGGCTTGGGCTGCAGGAAGCCTCTGCCTTACACTTGCTCCTCTGCACCCCAAGGCCACTGCCCCAGCTTGTGCCCCACACTGGGCTGCAGCAAGGCACAGGTGGCACCTGTGGGGAGGAGAGGACAGCAGAGGGGACCCTGAACTCACCACCAAGGGATTCCAGCCCAGGGATGGCATCTTCAGGATAAAGCTGAAGCATCACCAGGGTCAAGACTCCTATTCACTGGTCAGTGTCCAAGGAGGACTCTGTCCTTCTGCCTCTGATCCTGATCCATCACAGAATCCCAGGATGTCAGGGGTTGGCAGGGCCCTAGAAAGCTCATCTAGTGCAACCCCCCTGCCAGAGCAGGATCACCTAGAGCAGCTCACACAGCAATGTGTCCAGGCAGCTCTGCAATGGCTCCAGACAAGGAGACTCCACAGGCTCCTGGGCAGCCTGGGCCAGTGCTCTGGCACCTGAACTGCAAACAAGTTCCTCCTCAGCTTAATACTAAACCTCCTGTGCTCCAACTTGCTCCCATTCCCTCTTGTCCTACCATTGGATGCCATGGAGCAGAGCCTGGCTCTCTCCTCCTCACACTCACCCTTCACATATTTAACAGATTTATATGGATCCAGTTCCAGACTCCAGCTCCTGAATCCAGTTCCCACCTGCTGCTGAGTCCAGTCTGGGACTTCCCCACTGCAGCATCAGTGGTGACAGGGATGTCATTGCCATCAGGGCTTGAGTTAGATATTGCTTTGTATCTATTTCATGTTATTGTCATTATTTCCATTAAGGATGGTTGAATTTTCTTTCCCAACCCATCAGTCTCTCTCCCTTCTTCCCTTTGGGAAGGCAGAGGGCTTGAGAGAGAGCATCTATCACTTATCTAGTGGCCAGCCCAGCCCTGACCCTGGACAAGCTGATTTACTTCACATCAGATGCTTTATGCCTCATGCTAGGATCCACTGGAGTAAAAGGTTTTAACAGCACATTCAGGGCTATGTTTCCCATGGATCATTGTTGTGATCTCCTCTGGGCTTGCTCCACCAGCTCCATGTCCTTCTTGTGCTGAGGACTCCAGAGCTGATGCTCAAAAGGATTGAGCCTCCAGACTCCCCAGAGAATGCTAGCCTCAAGTTTGGAACCAGAATCAAAGGCAGAAAAAGAATCTATGCCATTGACAAAGTAATTAAATCATTCACAACTGCATGCATATAAGTTCAGGACTGAATGATAGCAATTAAATGTAATTAACATCTCTGCAATGCTGCCAGGGCATAAAAATGGCATGGAACTCTACAGAAAGCTTCAAAGTAATCCTATTCATCCTGGCCTTTAGGGTTTGTTAATCCTAAACCACTTTTTTTGCTGCTGTAGGATGTGAAAATCACTATATGCACAGTCAGGTGGTACCCCAAAGTTGGGTGAAAAAGTAAGTTTTATTCCCCAAAATCAAGTTCCTTTTTCACACAACTTTGGGGTTTATTTTTTCATCCAACTTTGGGGTTAATTTTTTCATCCAGCTTTGGGGTTTATTTTTTCATCCAACTTTGGGGTTTATTTTTTCATCCAACTTTGGGGTTAATTTTTTCATCCAGCTTTGGGGTTTACTTTTTCATCCACCTGGCAGTGCTAAGCAAATCAATAGTGATGCCATCTTAAAAATAACCATCTTGCTGGTATCTCTATTGATTCTAGCAGGATGGGCTAAAGGAAGGATATACATAAATACACTCAATAAAGAAGAGTTGCATGTCTTACTATCATCCTTCATCCTCATAGGCAGAAAGTATTGATTACCTTAAAAGCCCCTAATAACTAAAGAACTATTGACTTCATCTTTTCCTCTAATCCTCCATCAAATTTTACAGTAAGTCCTTGATGTATCTGCTGTTAAGGGGTTGGGGATTGAACTAGATCATGCCCTGATCTGAAGAGTCAGCTCTAAGGCTTAGATGATGAGAACTGTGCTCAAGGTGGGGAAGAATTCCACAGATTGAAGTATGGCTTCAGGGATTTTGCAAACAGATCCATCTTTTGGTGTATTTTATGCTGTAGCTCTTGTCTTTTCAATCATCTTTATAACGAGGGAATAATCTAATCAAAATTTATTCAGTGGAAATATTGGGCCTGTTCATAATTAGCCAGCTACAGCTGCTCTGAAAAGTCCCTCAGCATTGTAGAAGGATCTCAACAGCCATTTTTATTGCTCCTTATTTTCCTATCACAGTCTAGTTTTAGAAGGCTCCAAGGAGTGACATTTATCAAAGTTAAATAAGGGAGCAGTGAAAGAAAATGTTCTCAAACATCTGAAGCCTTAGAATCATGGAATGGAGTGGAGTGGAGTGGAATGGAATGGAATGGAATGGAATGGAATGGAATGGAATGGAATGGAATGGAATGGAATGGAATGGAATGGAATGACCCACAAGGATCATTGAGTCCAACTCCTCTCTAAGCACAGGACAAAGCCCAGAAGTTCCATCATGTGCCTAAGAGCATTGTCCTGATGCTTCTGGTACTCTGCCAGCCTTGGTGCTGTGGCTCTTTCCCTAGGGAGCCTGTGCCAGTGCTTGGCCTTCACATCCCATCGAGTGGATTATTATTGGTATTATTCTTGTCTTCCATTCCAGAGTGAAGGTGATCTGCAAGGTGCCTTTACACCTTGACTTCCACTCTGTTTAGGATGACAGCAATGTTCACAGGCTCCAGGAGAAGGCTGGACATCATCCCCCTAGATCCTGCAAGCAGATTTCTCACCTTAGCTCCCCTTTGGTTTTGGTTCAGCAGGAGCACTTGAACAGCATCAGCAGCCACAGTGCTGGAGAAGATCTGAGAGCTGCTTCCCCTCAGCCCTGCATGGAGAGAAGAATGGTAAGTGGCAGAGAGTCCTTTTGGTGCAGCTTTCATTTCTGGTGCTGCTTTCTTCAGCAGAAGCTGCTGCCAGTTCATCTGCTGGGCCTGGTTGTTCAGGGAGCAGTGCCTTTGCCTGGAGCCCTGCAGAGCCCCTCTGGACCTCTTTAATGACAGCTTTACAGCCCTCAAGGATGCTGCAGCTGCACCTGAGGCACTTTGTGCTGTGGTTGGACTGATCTGACTCTGAGGTCACATTCCTAACCTCTACAAAGCTTGCCCAGCCCTTCTCCCACTAGAAAGCTCCAACCTCTTGATGCAGAGAAAAGCTTTGCTCTCCCTCAGCAATTCCCCTGAGCTGAGTTCTCTGCATTCAAGTGAATTTACAGAAACACTTCCAAGCCTTTGCTGCCTAACACCAGAATTAGGAGAACATCTCTGCTCTCTCAAAAGGGATAAAAGACTTCTAGATAAAAAACTAGTTGAACAAACAGCACAGAAGGAGAAGAGCAATTAGAAAGCTCCTTCTAGCTCACATCCTTCCATCCCCTGCACAGCAGAATGGATCCTCACTGGGTTAACTCACACCTGCAAGACCTCTTTAGAGGGTGAAGGTGACATACAGTGCAATGCAGCAAAGAAGAAGAGACACTTTATCCCTTGCTTCCACTAAAGCTAAGAGTTTCCTTTTGATCCCATGAGTTACATCTCATCCTTGGTGATCCTTCTGGCTCAATGCTATCATCACTTCTTTATGGGATGATCTTTCTTACAAGAGCAGCCTCACTAGAAAAAAAATGGGCCAGCATGAGTGGGTGATGCTTGTGGACCAGGGCCCAGCTCCTCAGAGCCATTGAGCATCCAAGTGTTCCTTAAAGGCCTGGGTGGGTTTCCTCAGTCCCTGGCACAGCAGCACTGCAGGTGTGGGGCAGGAGGGGACATTCCCTTCACTCACACTCAGCTCCCTTGGCCCTAGAGCTGTGCCCTTCACAGAGGAGTCAGAGCACAGCCCCTAATTATTTGAATGACTGGAAAGGAACTGGGCATTTCTTAGGAGCCACTGAAGCAAGAGCTGCTCAGTCAATCTGCCCACATTAATAAGAGAGCACCAGGGGCTGCTGACAACTTTTCAGATGATCAAGTACATCTGCTGTATTCCCCCAGCTACTAGCAGGGCCAAGTGTTAAAATATCAAGCCTTGGCTTGCATCCTTCTGCTGAAATCAATGAAAAGGACAAAAAGGAAAGATCATACTTCTGTCACTGAAATAATACTGTTGAGCTCCCATCACTTCAACACCTCTTATTACTTCTCTTTTCTCTGGTGGAGCCCAGGTAAGGCTGAGGCCACCTGCCCATCTCCAAGCCTTGGTGCAGCATCCCAGCTCCCCTAGCTTGTCTCTTGGATGGAGATCATCACTGCTGCATCCAACTGCACCCTCCAGGCTGCTAAGCATCCAGCTGAGCCCTGCAGTGCCTTTGCTTGGCAGCCAAAACTTGCAAGCAGAGTGCAATCCTTTCTCCTTGCCAAGAAAGGGCTAGGCAAGGGCTGCTTCCTTCCCTGCCTGGCCTCATCACTCACACAGCAGCACTTCTGCAAAGCTCAGAAACCCAAGAAGCAAGAGGAGTTTCTCCTCAGTCATGTTCCTTCTGCCCATTCCTGTGTGCACAACAGAAGATCACTGCACAGGTCTTTGTGGCTCAGAAAGAGAGAATTGGTTAGATGTTCATTAAACAACAGAGCTGAATGAAATTAGTCCCATTCTGTGGTCTGGAGGATGGAAGTTAAATGGGAGAGACAATGATTTACTAAAGTTGAAAGACCAAATGAGGTTTTCAGTAAGTTAATGACAACCAAAAGCAGAATGGAACTGTGGAAAATGGACATTTTATTTTCATTCCTACTAAAGTGCTTTTGGAAATGAGCTTGCTCTCAACTCATTGTCAGAGGTTGATCACAGCTTGGTTTGCTGTTACACATTTAAATGGCATCTGAGGGCACACAGAGACCAGATCACAGCCATCAGAGCACACTGGAAGAGCTAATTCATCTTCCTAAATGAAACACACAAGAGGGGACAGAGAGTGGCAACTGGGAGGGATCTCCTGGGCAAAGAAGATCAAGAGGTGGGGGTCAGTCTCTTCTCCCAAGGAACAAGTGATACAACAAGAGCAAACAGCCTCAGGGAATGTTTAGCTTGGACATGAGGAGCAATTTCTTCCCCAAAGGGTTGTCAATCCCTGGCCCAGGCTGCCCAGGGCAGGGATGGAGTCTCCATCCCTGGAGAGAATGAATAGCCATGGAGATGTGGAGTGAGGGACATGGTTCAGTGGTGAGCTGGCAGAGCTGGGGAATGGTTGGACTTCATGATGGTAAAGATCTCTTCCAACCCAAACAATTCTATGATTTTAAGACCAGCAACTGCCTGGTAGCTGAGGAGCAGGGGTGGCTGGGGAGCCCTGCCAAGCATCCCCAGCAAACCCCCATCCCTCAGCAAAGCACAGACACATCAGCTTTCACACCATAACCACAAAATGCCAATATGCTCCTTTCTGAAGAGCCACCATGGCATTTGCAGGCTGTGGTTCCACCTCCCTCTCCTGTGCCCACACTCATTTCAGGGCCTATAGGGGAATTTTTGGGGGGTAGAGGAGGCACATCTGCAGCAAATGACAGCCTGTTCATTCCCTTAGAATCAAGACAAAGAATAGGAAGGGATCCAAACTCTCTCAGCTCCACAAGAGCCCCCAGAGCCCACTGAACAGCACACAAAGCTGCAACTGGATTGGTACTGCACGCAGCAGAAAGGCAAAGACAAGCTATTAGCAGCAAAGCTGCAATCAGTGCAAAGAGGTGGAAATGGCAGTCTTTTTCCCCCTCACTGAAATGCTTTTTGTCTTGATTGCAAAGAGCCCGAAGTGCCAAAGCCAGGCAGCCAGCAGATGGTGCAGGTGACATCTCCAAGGCTCCTCAGTGCTTCAGAGCCCTCCAGGAATGAGGAGAGGTGTTTGGTCAATGGGAGGGAAAGAGATGTTGTTTGTTTTTAGTATCCTAGGAGGATTTCCTGCAGCAGAGAGTAATGAAATAAAAAGGAAGGAAGGAAAGGAAATAAGAGAGAAGTGGCCCTGTATAATAACTGCTCTCTCATTGCATGTGCAAAGTGGAGATGTTCCACGAGCCATGCTTGGCCTCAGAGGACCTTCAGAGGCCACAGAGCAACTCTCCTGACTCTATTTTTTTTTTCCACCAGGACAACACAGAATTTTTATAAAAGCATTTTGTGTTCTGATCAAGAGATGATCAAAATTTCCCCATCACATCATGCCAGGAAATAGGATTGTTTCCTTAGCAACTTTCCATCCTCCTTCTCTCCCATGGAAGAACCAATCTCCTCTCCTTCTCTTGCACCTTCTCCTCCTCCTCTTCTACTTCCTCCTCTTCATCCTCTTCCACCTCCTCCATGCAAGATGAGGTACCAGCTGGCATGAAGACAAAACCCACTCCATTCCTCCTCTCTTCCTCCCCACCATACCATTGAGGAGCTTCCACCATAACACTGAGGAGTTACTTATGTTCTACCAGCAGTTTGGAGGAACTCCTGGGCTCATCCCTGACCTCTCTCTCCCACTCATCTCTTAATCCCTTCACTCAGCAGCTTGTTCACTGTTGATCTAAACATCTCCCACTGCTGGCCACTGCTCCCTTCCTTCAATGTTTGGCTTCTCCTGCCCCTTCTTAGCATAACCCAGCCCAGCACTGAGCTGCACTGCAGGCCTTGCAGTTTAATAGCTCCTTCTTTTCCTCCAGTTGCTCTTCCACAAGCTTGTAGCACCAGTATTTTGCTCCTCTACCATACAGGGAGCTCCCACAGAGCTCTGCTGAGAGATATCTGAGTTTGCTAGAGGTTTCAAGATCTCACCTTTTGATTATTAACATCTTTTGGATTGTTTTGTCTTCAGGCAACTAAACCATGTCCCTCAGCATCACATCTCCAGAGCTTTGAAACCCCTCCAGGGATGGAGAATCCAGCACTGCCCTGGGCAGCCTGGGACAGGTTTAGACAACCCTTGCCATGGAGAAATTACTCCTAAAGTCCAACCTAAAGCTCCCCTGCTGCAAAGGAATCATTCCTGAGCTCTGCTATCTGCTTGTTCCCCTGCAAGGACAGAGAAAAAGAAGAATTATGCAATGCTATCAGCTTCAAATACATGGAAAAGGGGAAGACAACAAATCTGAAGCATTTGCAAGTGAAAGCACATCATGCAATTCAAATTCCTCGAGAACTGAACAAATCAGCAAAGTTGTCAAGTGTCAGTCCAAATTTCTCCTGACATTTGGTGGGTTTCTCCCCCACCTCCAAAACCTCCCCCAAATTCCCACTGCACCTGGCAGTAGGATGGGGAGTGCTGCTGAGGGGATGAA
Organism: Bucco capensis; assembly: GCA_013396975.1. Taxonomy (NCBI): domain Eukaryota; kingdom Metazoa; phylum Chordata; class Aves; order Piciformes; family Bucconidae; genus Bucco; species Bucco capensis. The sequence continues at coordinate 203,043 of VWZO01000155.1, read as the reverse complement.
ATGCTTCCTAATATCCAACCTAAACCTCCCATGGAGCAACTGGAGGCTGTTTCCTCTTATCCTGTTGCTTGTTCCTTGGGAGAAGAGACCAGCCCCGACCTCACCTCCTTTCAGGGAGCTGTAGAGAGCTAAGGTCTCCCCTGAGCCTCCTCTTCTCCAGCCTAACCAACCCCAGTGTCCTCAGCTGCTCCTCAGCACACTTGTGCTCTAGATCCTTCTCCAGCTTCCTTGTCCTTCTCTGGACACACTCCAGCACCTCAATGTCCTTCTGGGAGTGAGGAGCCCAAAGCTGAGCCCAGGATTGGAGCTGTGACCTCCCCAGTGCCCAGGCCAGGAGCATCATCACTGCCCTAGTTTATAGAGTTCCTACTTTAGAAGTTCCTTTTGGACATCAAATCTCTGTGAGTGTTGGCTCATTTTTCCTGATGTTCCAAATTGCCCAAGACTAAACAGCAAAGATACAAGACAATAAAATGCTTTGACCATTGCATTTTGATCCCTTAGCATCAAAAAGCTTAAGCACAAAGGAGGAAGTGATGGTTGGAAGCTGAGCTGGGTGACAACCACAGAGAACACTGTATGGAGAGTGGAAAGGGACACTAATCCAACCCAAGATGCCTAAGGAGCAGAGCAGGACCTTCAGGCATCACTGAAGTGCCAGAAGAGCTCTGAGGCTCCTCAAAAGCCACAGGAGCCTGTGGCAGGGAGGAGATGCTGTGCAGGGAGTGACTGGGCCACAGGCTTTGTGACCAGCACCCTGAGGTCAACTTGCTGCAGGAAGCTTTCCTGCTTTCCTGCAGTCATGTATTGGCCTAGTTTTCTGACAATTCCTGGATTTATACTTAAAAACATGTATATATTGACTTTTCAGAGCACATAATGGAGAAGGGAAATGGAATGATACATACCTTTTTCAGTCACAGTCATTTTCATATGGTTTAACAGTCTATATAGGCAATAACTGGACATTAGAAAGAAGTTGCTCCCCACGAGGCTGGTGGAACACTGGCCCAGGTTGCCCAGGGAGGTGGTTGAGTTCCCATCCCTGGAGGCATTGCAGGTGAGGCTTGCCAGGGCTCTGGGCAAGCTGCTCTAGTTGGGGATGTCCCTGGCCACTGCAGGGGGGTTGCACTAGATGAGCTCCAGAGCTCCCTTCCAACCCAAACCACTCTAGGATTCTATGATAAATGCAGTAAAGCTGCCATAAAGCACATCTATAGCTTCCTTCCTAATTGCACAGCACCTCCCCTCACTGAAGGTGAAGCTGTACACCTCATGCCTCCTAAACCAGGGCTCTTTGAAGCAATATTGAGTGGGAGGCTGGGGGTTCAGCAGGATCCTTTGTCAGCACATTGATTGGGATTTGCATGGCAGGGCAGTTTGTGTCCAAGGCCTGTTCCTCACAGCATGTCCCAGTGTTAACCACAAAGCAAATCCCCTTCCAACTTCTTGCCCTGCTCGTTTCAATTTGCTGCACTCAGTCATTTGGCTCCTGACAGGCCTCAATTCCAAAGCCTGGATTGCTCAGCACACAGCAAAATGACATCCTGCCCTAATCGATACATCAACTCCTGGTAAACTGCAAAGATCCATACAAATCCATGGGGGGACTTTTCTCCTTGGGATACTCTGGAGAAAAGGAGGTTCAGGGGAGACCTTCTCACTCTCTGCAACTCCCTGCAAGGAGGTTGGAGTGAGGTGGGGGTTGGTCTCTTCTCCCAAGGAACAAGTGATAGGACAAGAGGAAACAGCAACAAGTTGTGCCAGGTGAGGTCCAGATTGGATATTAGGAAGAATTTCTTCCCCCAGAGGGTTCTCAGGCACTGGCCCAGGCTGCCAGAGAGATGCTGGAATTCTCATCCCTGGAAGTGTTCATAAGCATGGAGCTGTGGTGCTTGGGGCCATGGTTTAGTGGTGAGCATGGCAGGGTTGGGTGGATGCTTGGGCTCAATGATCTCAGAGATCTTTTCCAACCACAATGATTCCATGATACCTACACCAACAAAAGCAGAGCTCCTGTTTCCAGTGTGGCACAGGCTGGGACCTTTGCTCTGAGAAGCTCTGCTGGGTTTGGTAGCAGCAGTACTTAAAGCCTCTAAGCCTTCCAGTAACTGCCTGCCATGCTGCAGAGGGACAGTGGGAGAAGCAGGTTGGAAAAGTCCATCCTGGAAGTACAACAGTGCCAGCACCATGCAATTCATATCAACCATCACTAAATATAGAGGAGTTGACCTTCAAAGGAGACCTGGAGGTGCTTGCCTGGCAATGGACCCTTGAGACCACATGCTTGCTGCTAGCTTTGTGTGACTGCTCCTCTGTGGTGCCCCAAAAACCCAAAGTGCTTTGTACAAACCCAGCCAGTGGCTGATCTATTTAAAGATGCAGGGATAAAAAAAACCATCTAAAGAACCAGATGGAGCAGGACATCCACAAACCAAAAATAGACCTTGCTTTAAAAATAGATGAAAGCAACAGTTAATGTAGTTTAGGCTGAAATGAACCATTAACAAATCTAGGCTCATCTAAATATCTCCTTGGCATGTATATTTAATTGTTTTGGATTGTGCTCTGCACTTACACAATGACCACAGCCTGTCCTCAAGTGTCTGATGATGGAGAAAGAGTTTATTAGTCTTCCTAAATGGGGAAGAGGAGGAGATTTCTGGGCAAAAAGAGATGCTAAGACCACCCCAAAAAGGCTGTGGTGTCCCTGAGTGGGAACCAGTGTGCTTGGCCCAAAGAGGATGGAAAAGCAGGGATATGGAGCAGGGCAGCACATTATGTCTTCCAAAAGCCTTGATGCGTGAAGACAGTTTGGTAGAACTCAAAGAATCAGCATGTCCCTTCTTTTTCTTCCAGCAGGACAAACCCATGGCCAGCATCCCTCCTTCTGGAGAGCAGCATCCCTCCAGCTCACCCTCAGCCCTGCCTGGGGAGGGTGGGAGAGCTCAACCCCTTCATTAATCAGCTGCCAAAAGGTGCTTTAGAAGCAGCTAATGAAGCAAGCTCTGCCAAAGCCAACGTGAGCAGGGACATGATGTTTGTTTGCAGTTGTTCTGAGTGCAGGTTCCAGGCTGCAGCTCTAAACATGTTTTGCACAGCCCTTGAAAAATTCATTTTCTTCACATCTCTCCTCATTACTTATTAATTACTCTTCTGCTGAATTCTGAATCACTGAAATCATCATTTCCTCACTCACCAGCATCATTTTTCCCTCGCTCTACTATTCAGTTGAAGTCAGGACCCTGAGTACATGGCTCCTGGGTTTGAGTGCTTGCACCTTGGGCTGTGGGGAGCCCATTTTGCTCTGCATTTGAGACAAGGGCAGCCTAGAAGAATATGAAAACCTCCTTGTCAAAGATCTAGTTCTGCTTCTGGCCACCAGAAATAAGCCAGAAGCCCTCTCCATGACCAAGTTTCCCCCATATCAGATATTTAGGTGGCCCCAGCAGCATCACATATGAGTTCCTCAAAGCCTTAAGTATTTTCTCTTTGGAGAAACTCTTGGGTTTTTCAGCTGGAAGACTAAAATGCAAAGAGATCAAGACCTGGCATTGCCTGGTCATGCAGAAGAAGTGTTTTCCCAGTACAAGTGGCACCTTAAACACCAGGACATTTTTTTCCTGCACATGTATGAGGTCCAGAGATGTTGCTGTGTCCATGCTGCCAGTGCTGGTTAAGCATCAGGCTCTACATCCCTCATCTTCCTCACACATCAATGGTTTTTTCCTCCTCTTTGTGAAAGGTTTGGGCTTTGCAGCACAAGCTGCATGTCCAGGGGAGAAGAGGTGGCTAATCATCTCCTGATTAACACTCAGGCAGCTGAAGGCACATGCTTTGCAGGGGGAATGTACCAGATGTGCTTTTCTTACACAGAATTCAGACCCCAGAACTGCTGCTTTGGGGTTGGCATCAGGAGAATTTGTATGCAAGAAAACACTCCAACTGCACTCCTGCTTCTCTCCCATTTTACATCACCTTGCAGGAAAAACCTGGCTAAAGACAACTGAGGAGCCCAGAGCCTATCTTCTTGGGAGGTGAAGCACATAACACCCAAAGGATGAAGTGACACTTCCTTCATGTTTCTGAGTTATGGAATAGAAAAGTAGTCTCAGCAACACTGAGCAGTGGGGACTTCAAAGAAGAAATGTGGTCCATCTAGTGCATTTTCTCCCAATTACCAACCTTCTGCTGAGAATTGCATTTTATCTGCCTCCTAGGCTTCAAAAGAAGGAAAAAAGGAGCAAGATTTAAAGAAAACCAACTCAGAAGAGAGTTTTACCTTTAAGCTAGTTAAGTTGGTAGTAAATTCTGAGCTGCTGGTGCAGGTGGCACCAGTTGGATGGGCTCTACAAAATCAGGAGAATGGGTTTTTTTTTCCCCCCTACTTTGTAGCCAAAGCAAGCAAAGGAATAAAGCATTAAAATATATTTGTGGATTGATTCACCTCTAGGAAAAGAAGTTTCATTGATTAAGCATCTGAAAAACTTACTTCAAGGTGACTTAGTAGCCTGGTGAAGTTTTAAAGCCTCCAAGATAGCATTTTTTTTTTAGCTACCCATGAAATGAAAGCACCACTTTGAAAACAAAACTCAGAAACAGCTCCAAAAAGTTGCTGGGTTTGGGGTTTTTTTTCCTGATCATTTTCTTTCCTTTTTGTTCACAACCAACTGACAAATTTTATCTCAATCCATTAATCTACTAAGCTGAAAACAATTTACCTCATTTTGTGGGGTGAACTGTAGCTCTCCATCAGGTTATTTCAGTCTAGGGAGCTCTTGGTTTTGGAGAGGAGAACTGATTGCTCCTTGCTTCTTTTCTCCTGGAAACCACAGACAAATAGGATTCTCTTCCAGGTGAATTGTCTCTCCTTCCATGAGATAACCCAAAGCTTTCACTCAAGTGGAGACTCACACCTGAAGCCAGGAAAACACTGGAAAACAAGACAAAAGCAGCAGCATCACCTCCTGAGCTGTTGGGATTTCTCCACAGTGGTTCTTCTCCCCTCCAGCCCAGCAGCTCCCACTGTTCCCAGTCGGAGGGTGAATGTTTCCTGGCCAGTAATTCCCATCTCCTTCAGAACATGTCACACCTTGGCTGTGTGGGGAGGCAGAAGCTCTTAGCACTTCACAAGTCCTCTCAGGAGCAGCAGGACCAATCTTCTGCTCCAGGTTGTGGACTAGTTCTACAAGTCCAAGAGCAAATGATCCCTTCCTCTGGCTCAAAGCTTGGCTGATGGTGTCATGTCAAGGTGAGATGTGTGACCTTGGCATCTTCCTTCCTCCCTGCCAGCCAAACTAAGAGAGGCTGCTCCTCAGGGAGCAACTGCCAACAGGGTGGAATGAAATGGTGTGATCTTTATAGAGATCATTAACAAGTGCTTCTTCTCATTCCAGAGTCACTATGAACTCACCCCTGTGCTTATCCACAATTAGACATGGCTTTATTGGGCAGGGCACAGATAACAAGAGATTATATTCAAGAAATCAGGTAATCATTACAGCTAACATTAGTCTGCTCACAGAATACTAGTGAGCTGGGCTGGAAAAATGGTGGATTTTCTCTCCTCCTTTAAATCCTGCCTCCTTAACCCATAGCACCTAAGGAAAACCTCTCCTCAAACTCCAGCTGGAGAGCTGCTTGGGCTCTGTGGGCACAACTGGAGACTGCAGACCCTCAGCACTCAACATCTGATCCCAACAAAAGGAGGTGCAGCTCAGCCCTAAAAGCAGAAAGCTGAAGCACCCTTTCTCCATGAGCTTCAAGATGCCAGCAGACATCCTTGGTGAGCCTGTGCCAAGGCTTTGTGCTGATGGTGGGATCATGCCTGGCTGCTTCCCATCCTTACCTCTCAACTCATTTCTAATCTGAACATGTTTGCTTGTCATTCTCAGCTGGGAAAATCCTCTCCTGCCAAGCTCCTAGCTGCTTTGACATCCAAAAAGGCTCCTGCCAGCAGCTTTAGCTTGGCTGTATCAAGCAGTGGGTTCAACTGTTGTTCAGAGGACAATTAGCCTGTAAGAATCACTACTCCTGAGAGCCCTCACCATGCAAAAACCTCTCAGATATTCTAATCTCAGCCCTGTTAACAATGAGTATGACAAAGGACTGGGAAGAACCTGGCTCCCCTGTCCCCATGTGCATCCCCTGGGGACTCTGACAGGATAATGAGGTGGTTGTGGCTTTGTGACACAGGCCATCTTCTCCCTTGGCTGGAGATACATGCTCAAGAGAGGGAGGCTACACAAGCTCAATTTTAACCTGTCAGTTGCCATTACAAGTCCCAAGTTTGGGCATTCTCTAATGGCAAAGCCAGCTTGTCAAGGGATTAAATGTTTATACAGAACATTGGATTTATCACTAGAGTAAAGCAGATGATGCTTGGGAGAAAAACAGGAGAAGTTATCTTCAGCCACAGCAAGTGAATAAATAGATCCTTCTTACCATAGCACCTGAGGAAGCTCTCCTTGCAGGAGGTGTCCCAGGAGCTCAGCTTGCCCAAGGAGCTGTGGAAGGACAAGCAACAAAGCAAGAGCTCAGAGCTAAGGATGCTGCTGCTGCTGCTGGATGGTCTGCTCCATCACACCAGCTACACAGGCTGGAGACTTTCCCTCTCACCTACACGTTCCTCACAGCTTTCCAAGTCAAACTGGGCAGCTGCAGGGGGATGAATGTAGAAGGTGATAGAGCAGACGATCAGCAGGAGTGGGTTTCTGCTCACTTTAATTGCCCCTTACTAAGAAAGCCCAGTTGCAGAGTGAAGGGTAACTCATTTCCCAGCTCCCAGGCTAACACCATGCAGTCACATCATTGGCTTTGCTCTTTAATCATTCCAGATACACAACTCCCACTGATGTCAGCACAGCTTGTGCATCCTTGCAAAATCAGCACCTTTTTCCCAGCAAAATCCCACACTCAGCTTTAGTGGGAACTGGGTGGCAAAAACCACACAGTGGAACATCCCAGGCAAGTCTCCTTTTTGACCTGCCTTATAATTAAAAATGCAATAAACATCACTCAGCAGAGAGCAAAAGCAGAGCAGAAATGGTGTCACTGCTGTTGAGACAGTGCCTTTGTGTCTGCACATGGCATGTGGATAAATAAACTGTTAAAAATAGCAAAACATGGACTGAACACAAAGAATTCCTCCATGTCCATGCTGCAATCCTACAGCCAAACACAAGGCTTTTGACTTTGGGTTACACACAGTGAAAAGGAGATGTTCACTTTCATCCATCTTTTACTGAGCTTGTTTGAAATCATCTGTTCAAACTCTGACCATGGAGCACTAGAACTCCATGGAAGTAAAAGCAATTAGGAGGAGAGAGAGAGAGCTAGAACCTGCCTCTGTGTGTGTGTGTGCTCCTGGATGAAATCAGGTTAGCTGAGGTAGCACCACTTTGCCAGCCTCCACCAACTCTGGAGAAGGAGAAGAAGAATCTCTTGAATGAAGATTATCAAGTTACCTTGCATCTCCTGCCTTTCAGTGCAGAAAAGACCTGGGCTTCACAGGTCACTTGGTAGATGAGATCCTTAGGGCAACTTGCTCAAGCATCCATAGCCCAACTTCTTCTTTTAAGTGATACCAAAGGGTGACCTCTGATGACTTCTGCATCCTCCTGCCACTGCCTTTTGGGTGCAAGCTCCTGGTAAATAGAGTGAGGAAGAGGAAGATGCTCAGCTGCTTTTCTCATCCCCCCTGGCAGCTGGAAGGGCATTGTCACCCCTTGTTTGGTAAATACTATGCACATGTTGACTTCATGAATAACTGAGCCTTACAATGGGATTAATGACAATCTCCAAGCCTATCCCATTTACAATCCCTCTTGATTTCAGCATGATGCTCCAAAGGGCCAGGGCAGAATTTGATGACCAGGATGGTTTCTACATTAGATATCCTACTGATGGAAGCCTATTTAACCTAAGGCATTTG